>CM030361.1:420608-1015608 GCA_017893485.1 Hemerocallis citrina | reverse complement strand
ATAAAGCATTAATCATATAGATGATATAGATGATAAGTATATAGCTATGTTTGTTGCGAGGATTGACCATAAACATCTCATGAAAGAAACATAGATTACAAGTTCACACCGAACAACAAATCACATCACAACCAAGTGACAATTACATTAATGAAAAAAGAGTCCTGGTATTCACCCTCCGTTTTTTAGCTCACCCCCCATTCTTAAGTTGTCCTATTAAAATTTTCAGACATATCATATTTAAGTTGTGGGGGATAAACTGTTTGCTCATCCTACCTTCCCTCGCAATTTCTTGATTCCGCTCCCCCCATTCAAAACTAACAATTCTCATCCATCCACCCCAATCTTTCTCCCCGGCCCCCTATTATTTTTTCAAATCATTTGGACTCTTCATCTTCATGCAACTCTCTAATGGAAGAAGTGGAAGAAGAAGAGGCAATGAGAATTCAATAAGAATCTAATCAAATGGATTTTGAGTCACTTGAAGTCAATGAACATCAAGGTTTTGGCAACTCACAAGCTACGGTATGTTAAAAATTCATCTTTTTAAGATTAATGATTCTAATCAACAGTCAAATGTTTTAGGGTTTGTTAAAACCCTAACGTAGATTAAATGAAATTTGTTAAATCTTAGTCAATGATGATTATCTACTTAAAAATGCAATCTTTTTTAGGGTTTTGTGAGATGGACATCACATGAATTATGTATGCTCTTTCTTGTTTAATAGTTATAATTATATTATATCAATTTATATTTTAAAATAAATTGTGTGTATGACAAGAATTATGCAATTTCTTATTTGATATTATGTTATTGTGTCTTTGTATTGGAAGCATGTAGTGTTTGTATTTTGTGTGATTAATAGTTTGTTGTATGAATAGGTTGATTGGGATTCTTTGCACGTTGAACCTATAGTACCACCTTTTGAAACATTCCGAGGTAAGAATGACAAAATCGATAAAGAAAATTTTCTTTTATACAGGGTGCGTTACCAATAGGATGCGCGCTCCAGATTTTCTGTTTTCTTACGGGGGGAGAAAACCAAATGGGGGGAGCGGCTAGAAAACAGGGGGTGAATACCAGGACTCATGAAAAAATAGTAATCTGGTCGTGTGATGTATACGTTCTGATCATTTTTTAAAAAATATAGAATAAATAATAAGACGTAATCTGACATCAAATCTGAGAACTCACTTTACTCATACATACCCTTTACAAATTATCTCTAATGGCACAAATTTTTATTTTATATGAATGACACTTTTATAAATAATTATGTCATAAATAAATTTGAACTTTGAAAGTATTATGGTAACTAAAAACAGATGAGTAAATGAATGATGAATATAACTCCCACTTTAAAAAAATAGTTGAGATTAGATGGTTAATCGTGTCTACAAATGACAACCCCAACTCTCCCATTATAGTATTACTAGTATTTTTCACGTTTGATGCACGTTTTGATAAGAGTTGGGAGATTTTCACATGCGATATATGTGTTAAGAAATAGTTTTGGAGTTGGACGTGCATTGCACGTAATTGAAAAAAATATTTTGCAGGAAAAGCTACAATTTGTACGTGCAATGCATGTGTTTATAAGTAGAATTTGAGTTGTATGTGTATGTTCAATGTTAAAAAAATATTATAAAATAGTTTTGGAGTGGGACGTACGTTGCACGTTTTAAATAGGTTAGTTTTTTTTATTTGTTTGTTTTTATTGTAATTTTTTTTATTTGTTTGTTTTTATTCGTTTTAAATATGTGTATGTTCAATGCTACATCCACTACCAATTTTACTACCATTTTGTTCACTACCTTAGGTGGCACACTCCAATAGGTAAAGAAAGATAGAGTAGGTGGGAGAATTCTCCAATAGGAATATGCCACCTAAGGTAGTGAACAAAATGGTAGTGAAATTGGTAGTGGATGAAGCATTACTCTTGTAATTAATGCATGTGCAACACAAGAGTTTGTATATTGACAAATGACAACCCCAACTTTTCCATTACAATATTAAAGATTACTAGTAATTTACACGTGCGATGCATGTCTTAATAAATATAATTTTTTTAAAGTAAAAATTTAGACGTCGTCTGGGTTTGAACCTAAAATTTCATTGATAATAGTTATGCACATGTGTTGTATGCGTTAATAGATTTACAAATGACAGTAATGCATTCTCCGATTATAATATTAGAGATATTAAAAATTATAGATAGATATAATAAATGTGGGGACCACAAACTTTCGGCAAATGGTGGGATTGGAGCCATGGCAGTGGCGACCCTGTTCTAGATGATCACGATTAGGATTGATAAGACACATTTAGATATGGTCGTACTCCATATTGAATCAACACAAACTTATTTTCTTGTCAATATCATGACAATTTGTAAGGGGGAAAATGAAATACTAAAAAGGAAACACTAGCTTTATAAATTAATCGGATATATTATATTGTATCAGAACAATTCAGATTTATTACAATCAAAATAATGTAATGTTGCTCACGGTCCAAATTTTATACAGACAAAATGAGTGCTCGATCGAAGCCTGGATTAAAGTGATTTTCAGGGCCTTTGAAAGGTTTTGAGATAGGGTTCTGTATTTTAGAAATCAAAGAATTTCTCTAACACTCAATTTGATATCATATCATATATATATATAAAAGTCCTTTTCTTCTCTCTTTTTCTCTCTTTGGTGCTTCTTCAATCATTAGTTCTTTAGGACTAGAAACTAACGCTTGCAATCAAATACCATCAATTATGAAACTTCAGTTATGTGGCACAAAAATCATTAACCTAGTAAGTGTTTCTTTCTTCAATCAAATTCCAAGACAAAGTTTGGCTATATATTCCCCCCAAACTTGATTGATTGCTTTTTGAGTCACAAATGAAACAGCCGTCTAAAGCCCTCTCCTCAATTTAATAGTCCATGAAATTTAAAGTAATTTCCTTTTTGATTGACTCTCTCTCTCTCTCTCTCTCTCAACATTTGTAAGAGCTGAGAGCATCTGTAGTCGTTGGCTAAATACCCAAATTTTGAAAAAAATTGGAATAAGAGAGCTGCAGTCGTCGTCCAAATATCCAAAATTCGGGTGTACGATGAATAGTAGCTTGCCAAATATAGCAGACGATTTGGCAAAAGCCAAAATATAGCATTCCGGAAATTTTCTTTCGTCCCTTAAAAATGACGAAGGATAATATCCCGTCGCTTTAAAAAAAAATTCCCAGACGATTAACAAAGTCCCGTCCGTTATTAAAAAAATAATTAAAAAAAAATGGGTGTCGGACGGTGTATTATACACCGTCCCGTCCCATTTTGAATAAGACAAAAAAGGTAATTGACGGTGTATAATCCACCGTCCTAGCCTTTTTTTTTTTTTTAAAAACAGTTTCAGACGAGATATAATCGGTCGTCCGGCCATATTTTAACTTTCAACGACTGCAGCGCGCACCCATATTTTCTATTTCCAAAAGCCAAATACCCAAAAAATAGCTTAGAATGACTACAGATGCTCTGAGCATCTACAAGAGTTTTTATCAAATTTGACAAAATACCAAAATGAGAAATAAAAAATTTGGATTTCTTTTGCAATGGTTATTTGCGATCTATAGTATAAAACACAATGAAAGCTATCAAATGGCTCTCCTTCAATTCTTCCAAAATCAAAGGTCCAGATCTAACATCACAAAACACTTTTTTTTAGGTAAAAGGTGGGATAATGCCACCCTATTTCATCAATAAGAAATTAATAAAACAACCCCGATGTACCGGGAGAAATACAAAAGTACAGTGCAGGAAATAACGTACAGTGCAGAAAATAAAACATAAATCCCCAACAAAACCCTGGGGGGTGGGTCTAATCCTCCATGCATCAAACAATCAAAAGTACAGTAGGCCAAAAACAAGCTAGCAGAAACTGCAGCCATTGAGACTCTGATTAGTATGGATGGCGCCGCCCCTCAGTCCAGTGTCGGCCCAAACTCACAAAACACATCCCCCCCCCCCCCCCAAGTTTTCCTCCAAAACTCAAATTCAAATCCTCACCCAAAACAACTCCTTTATTTATTTAATGATTTTTCTCTCTCTCTCTATCTCTCTCTCTTCCATTAAAAAAATTAAGAAAATAATTTTTAATTTTTTTTTTTAAATAAAAAACTAAAAAATTAAAATTTTTAAAATAATTCAAAAAATCAAAAAAAAATTTATTTTTTTTTTAAAAATAAATTTTAATTTATTTAAAATATTTTTAAAAATTAAAAAATATTAACTTTTTTTTAAAATGTTAGAAATTTTTTAAAATTGTAAATTAAAAAAATAAAAATTGACAAAAAATTGAGCAATTGAAAATTTTGAAAATTTTGAAATTTTGAAAATTTGAAATTCTCAAAGCAAATCCAAATCCAAATCCAATGTCGAAACCCAATCAAGAGGCCGTCACCGATATCTAATCCGCTGCTGATTCCATATCGGTGACTCCTCTCCACCAAATCGAACGTGAATATCAAGCGACTCCGTATCGGCGACTCACCTCCACCAAATCGAGACCATCTATATGCGATGCGACGACTCTAATTTCATCTCATTAATCGAATTTTCATTCTAATTTTTAATTTTTTGTGTGCAGGGGATTACTCAGTTTTTTGCTTACTCGAATTTTGTGTGTGCATGGAATTTAAGTTCAGAGATGTATGATTGCTTTATTTTTAGGTTTAAAAAATTTAAATTTGGTGATTTATTTAATGAGTTTTTTATTGGTTTTGATTTAAGGTGTATGCAAGTGAGAGATGGATTATTTGGTGGCCTCAATTTGGGCTTCCAAACCATAGCAGGACAGGTAAGCTGACTAACAACCTAAAATAACTTGACAAATATGCAACATTAATTTCTTTACTAAAAGTGAAAAATACTATCGTGAAGTATTCTCTTCACTGGTTATTAGAAACCATGGATAACATAACATATAAGAACTTTTAGTGTATGTTTGGATATATAGGATTGGGATGACTGGAGTTTACCAGTTAAGGGTGCAAACTCTCCACTCAAGAAAGACAGCTAAAGTAAATTTGTTATTTATCCATTTTGATTTTTTTTATAAAGGTGCAATTGGGAGACAAAGTGGAGATAAAAGCAATGATTAGCTTGGCTTAGAGTTTTGAGAACTTTATATATTTCATTTTGGTTGAAATAATAATAAGAGATATTTCAATAGCAAACTGAGTCTCAGACAAACAAATGTTTAGATTATTGGTATTATAGACACATTCACACATGCACTTGCATTACCATTGTATTTAGACATACTCATAGTGGTTATGGGATTAGAGTAAGCTCTATAAAACATATATGATAGTGTCCTTGCATAACTATTACAAAAAAAAAACTTTATGCAGTGTTTCTAACAAACTATATGCATTCCAGGTAAGTTCAAGCTAATGATCAAGAAGGCAATGGTTGAGCTTAAAGGTAGATATACTGCTTTCTCATATAATATGTTTGCTACTTCAATTAATTTGCTGGACCTCCAAAACTATTTTATATAATCAAACCAGGTGCACCGTTCCGAAAACGTGTCGTAGGCACGTGTCAACGGGCAAACCTAGTAATATGACAAATTTTGAAGAAAAAAATATGAGCGGACGACACATATTGTATCGTCTCAATTTTATTTTTTATTTTCTATTTGTGGGCATTTAAAAAAATATTGTGTCAGACGGTACAACATGTACCTTTTGATGGGCATATGTTGTAAATAGAACAATGTAAAAACACAAAAAAGTGTCAAAACACAAAAAGAAAAAAAAAATGGAATGGGACATGTTGTCTCGTCCAAACACAAAATGTGGTCAGACGGGACAACATGTACCGTCCGACGGGGCTTTATTTTTTATTTTTTATTTTTCGGAACAACATGTTATGTCCGATACTTTTGTTTTTAAAAATTTTTTAAAAATCTTGGTCGACACAAGTTGTTGCGTCCGATTGAATAAAAGAAATATATAGGAAACGAAACAACATGTTCTGTTCTCTATATTTTAAAAATCTACAAATTTTTTCTCAAATTTGAGAAATTACTATTCCTATTTTCTCAAAATTTGTGAAAATGAGAAACTGTTGTAGCTCTCATTTTGCCAAATAATAAAAAATACTGGTGAAATAGCAAACCATTGTGGATGCTCTTAACTGTGGCCATTAATGGAAAATGTGGAAGACTTCATTAATAAACTAACTAAAGTGTAGTCTCTAATCACAAAGTGAAGCACTTCATCTTACCTCAAAAAGTACAAAGCACTACGCTAAAGTTTCAACTTGTATGCAACCCACCCACCGTAACTAAAATCCGCTACAGCCAGATAATTTTAAAAATGTTAATCAAATAAATTTAAGTTTACTACAGAAAATGAGTACCTAATAAAATTTTGAACTTCCAGCTCCTCCAAACACAACAACTGCAATGTCAATTGTAGAATACAAATTAAGTGGGAAATGATTTTGCAATCAAACACCCTTTTTTGGGGGGTTGTACTCAACGAGTTGAGATGAGCAAATTAAGAGCACATTTTAGATCACAATCAAAGGGTGTTTATATCTCACATAAAGTTAAACAGATTTTAATAAACTAATGATTGAATCGAAAGAAATGAAATTGTTGTTTAAGAAAGCAATCTCAGTTAGTGCTTTTGATTTGTGGATCCCTCCCTTAGTTTGACCGTACGTTCAGCATCTTAGTATATATGTCTTTTATGGAGTTGATGATTTGTTAATTTTGAGGTTAATTTGGTTAAATTAGAAATATTTTCAGTTAATTTGGTTAATGATCCGAATTTTGGATGGATAAAAAATGTATTCAAGTACTCCTCTCTTTTTTAACAAAGGCGAAGATGAAATCGAAGGAAGACAACTAAAAGATAGACATACAAGCAAGCAAGCAAGTAAGTTGCAGCAACCAGCCAGGAGTAGAAAAGAAGAAATTGGTAAGTGGCTTGTTTCTATTATGGAATTTATTTGTTGTGGTAACCCTCTTCTTTCATGCTGACAATTTCTCCTCTTCTTCCCAGGTAATATATACTAGTATTATACACGTGTACACGTGCACGTGGAAAAAATTGAAGGATCATGAAAAGGGTAAGAAGAAAATAATTTCCAAACCGATCCACTTTCGAAAATATTTACAAAACAGGTCTGCGTTCGAAAATATTGTCCCAAGTTAGTCCATAATTAAAAAGAAAATAATTTTCAAACTGATCAACCTTCGAAAATATTTACCAAACAGGTCCACTTTCGAAAATATTTACCAAAGTAACCCAACCCGTGCGTTGCACGGGTTGGGTTACTTACGCGGTTACTGACTAAGGGGTTCTCCCATTATAGTAGTAGAGATATTCAAATACTCTTATTCGAAAAGGGAAAATGATGCGGTTTGTTTCTGGGAGACGTGTGGATGCACCAGGTGTGAGTTCTTTACTCGATTTGTATTTGAAGGAGAAAGCTTCTAGTCAGGCGACTCTTGGTTGGCCGAGCGGTACCGGTGGCAGGCTGGAGTGAGGCGAGGCTAGATACTCGGCTCGGATCAGGGGGCTCGGATCGGAGGTCTGGTGTACCTGCAGACGGTCTAGGAACACCGGGGTTGGTCCCGGTGGCAGACCCTCCGACGATCTAGTCAGTCTCTGAGAGAGAGTACGGTAACTAGGGTTTTGTGGATGAAAAGTTGATTACCTGTAAACAGGGGGGAGGGTCTGGTATTTATAGAGGAAGCCAATCGGGTCCAGACCCGTTTGGGGCTGGGCCGGACACGGTTACCCGAAATGGCTGAAGCAGTGGAAAAGCCGGGCGGTATAGGGCTGACGTGGCAGAGCTCCGGGCGGTTTTCCGGTGATGACGTGGAAGACCAGAAGGATCAGATAGGTGCGCATCTCTGAGGGGATCCAGTTGTCCAGGATGGGCCACGCTATTTCTGACCCATATCATAAGCCCCACGCTCCTGTAGGGCTGGGTGATCCAGTCGTGTAGGAGCGACTCTTTGCCTCTGGGAGAAGAGCAGATGTCGGGGTGAGAAGGTAGGATCTGTGCTTTTCCTTGAAGAGGCCAGGGGTTAGGAGTAATGGATCCCTCGTTGGAGTTTGCGCGGGAGGCTGTGTAGCGGAGTAAGAGCCATTATCGTTTTTGAGGCCTGGGGGTCGGCGACGAGCCCAGGGGGTCGGCGGGCGAGTCCCAAGGGTCGGCAGACGACCACCTCGCTAGTTGGAAGAACGAGGGGTTGCCGAGGCCCTCCCTTAGGGTTCGTTTGTCGAGCGTGAGGGGTCGGTGGCCGAGACCTAAGGGGCCGGTTGTCGAGTGCTTGGGGGTCGGCAGCCGACCTCTTTGAGACTGGACGACGATCTCCCTGCTAGTTGGAAGAGCGAGGGGAGAACCTGCTGTTCGGGATGCTATCCGTGCGCCGGGCCTTTTGCTAAAAGGATGACGGTGGCATGGCTGGAGCTTCGATCCGAGCTCCGAGCCCCATATGAGAAAGGAGATGGTGGCCTGGCTCGAGCATCGATCCGAGCTCCGAGCCCCTACAGGAAAGGAGAAGGTGGCATGGCTTGAGCTTCAATCCGAGCTCCGAGCCCCACCTGAGAAAGGATAAGGTGGCATGACTCGGGCTTCGATCCGAGCGTCCAGCCCCTACTGAGAAAGGCGAAGGCGGCCTGGCTCGAGCTTCCATCCGAGCTCCGAGCCCCCACGGGAAGAGGAGAAGGTGGTCGTGGCTCGAGCTTTCATCCGAGCTCCGAGCCTAGACTGAAATGGGAAGTGGCCTGGCTCGAGTTTCCATCCGAGCATCGAGGAAGAGAAGGGTAACTGGCTCGCGCTGTGATCCGAGTGTCGAGCCGACACTGAGAGAAGAGAAGGTGGCGTGGCTCGAGTTTCCATCCGAGCGTCGAGCCCCCCTGTGAAAGGAGAAGATGGCGTGGCTCGAGTTTCCATCCGAGCGTCGAGCCCCCCTGTGGATGGAGAAGGTGGCGTGACTCGAGTTTCCATCCGAGCGTCGAGCCTCCCTGTGAAAGGAGAAGGTGGCGTGGCTCGAGCTTTCATCCGAGCGTCGTCCCTTCTGTAGTGAAGAGAAGCATAACTGGCTCGCGCTTCGATCCGAGCGTCGAGCCCCCACTGCGAAAGGAGAAGGTAGCGTGGCTCGAGTTTCCATCCGAGCGTCGAGTCCCCTGAGACAGGAGAAGGTGGCGTGGCTCGAGGTTCCATCCGAGCGTCGAGCCCCCACTGAGAGAGGAGAAGGTGTCGTGGCTCGAATTTCCATCCGAGTGTCGAACCCCCCCCTCCTGAGAAAGGAGAAGGTGGCGTGGCTTGAGCTTTCATCTGAGCGTCGACACTTCTGTAAGGAAGAGAAGGGTAACTGGCTCGCGCTGTGATCCGAGCGTCGAGCCGACACTGAGAGAAGAGAAGGTGGCATGGCTCGAGTTTCCATCCGAGCGTCGAGCCCCCCTGTGAAAGGAGAAGGTGGCGTGGCTCGAGTTTTTATCCGAGCATCGAGTCCCCTGAGACAGGAGAAGGTGGCGTGGCTCGAGGTTCCATCCGAGCGTCGAGCCCCCACTGAGAGAGGAGAAGGTTAACTGGCTCGCGCTTCGATCCGAGCGTCGAGCCGACACTGAGAGAAGGGAAGGTGGCGTGGCTCGAGTTTCCATCCGAGCATCGAGCCCCCCTGTGAAAGGAGAAGGTGGCGTGGCTCGAGATTCCATCCGAGAGTCGAGCCCCCCTTAGAAAGGAGAAGGTGGCGTTGCTTGAGTTTCTATCCGAGCATCGACACTTCTGTAAGGAAGAGAAGGGTAACTGGCTCGCGCTGTGATCCGAGCTCCGAGAGTTGTCTGAGAGAGGAGAAGGTGGCATGGCTCGAGCTTCGATCCGAGCGTCGAGCCCCCACTGAGAGGAAAAGGTGTTGTGGCTCTAGTTTCCATCCGATCGTCGAGCCCCCACTGAGAAAGGAGAAGGTGGCGTGGCTCGAGGTTCCATCCGAGCGTCGAGCCTCCACTAAGAGAGGAGAAGGTGTCGTGGCTCGAATTTCCATCCGAGCGTCGAACCCCCCCCTGAGAAAGGAGAAGGTGGCGTGGCTTGAGCTTTCATCCGAGCATCGACACTTCTGTAAGGAAGAGAAGGGTAACTGGCTCGCGCTGTGATCCGAGCGTCGAGCCGACACTGAGAGAAGAGAAGGTGGCGTGGCTCGAGTTTCCATCCGAGCGTCGAGCCCCCCTGTGAAAGGAGAAGGTGGCGTGGCTCGAGTTTCCATCCGAGCGTCGAGCCCCCCTGTGAAAGGAGAAGGTGGCGTGGCTCGAGATTCCATCCGAGAGTCGAGCCCCCCTTAGAAAGGAGAAGGTGGCGTTGCTCGAGTTTCTATCCGAGCGTCGACACTTCTGTAAGGAAGAGAAGGGTAACTGGCTCGCGCTGTGATCCGAGCTCCGAGAGTTGTCTGAGAGAGGAGAAGGTGGCGTGGCTCGAGCTTCGATCCGAGCGTCGAGCCCCCACTGAGAGGAAAAGGTGTTTTGGCTCGAGTTTCCATCCGAGCGTCGAGTCCCACTGAGAAAGGAGAAGGTTAACTGGCTCGCGCTTCGATCCGAGCGTCGAGCCGACACTGAGAGAAAAGAAGGTGGCGTGGCTCGAGTTTCCATCCGAGCGTCGAGCCCCCCTGTGAAAGGAGAAGATGGCGTTGCTTGAGTTTCTATCCGAGCGTCGACACTTCTGTAAGGAAGAGAAGGGTAACTGGCTCGCACTGTGATCCGAGCTCCGAGAGTTGTCTGAGATAGGAGAAGGTGGCGTGGCTCGAGCTTCGATCCGAGCGTCGAGCCCCCACTGAGAGGAAAAGGTGTTGTGGCTCGAGTTTCCATCCGAGCGTCGAGCCCCCACTGAGAAAGGAGAAGGTGGCGTGGCTCGAGGTTCCATCCGAGCGTCGAGCCCCCCTGTGAAAGGAGAAGATGGCGTTGCTCGAGTTTCTATCCGAGCGTCGACACTTCTGTAAGGAAGAGAAGGGTAACTGGCTCGCGCTGTGATCCGAGCTCCGAGAGTTGTCTGAGAGAGAAGAAGGTGGCGTGGCTCGAGCTTCGATCCGAGCGTCGAGCCCCCACTGAGAAAGGAGAAGGTGGCGTGGCTCGAGGTTCCATCCGAGCGTCGAGCCCCCACTGAGAGAAAAAGGTGTTGTGGCTCGAGTTTCCATCCGAGCGTCGAGCCCCCACTGAGAAAGGAAAAGGTGGCGTGGCTCGAGTTTCCATCCGAGCGTCGAGCCCCCACTGAGAAAGGAGAAGGTGGCGTGGCTCGAGGTTCCATCCGAGCGTCGAGCCCCCACTGAGAGAAAAAGATCTCGTGGCTCGAGTTTTCATCCGAGCGTCGAGCCCCCATTGAGAAAGGAGAAAGGTTGCGTGGCTCGAGTTTCCATCCGAGCGTCGACCTTCTGTAATGAAGAGAAGGGTAACTGGCTCGTGCTTCGATCCGAGCGTCGATCCTTCGATCCGAGCCCCAAGCCTTCACGGAGAAAGGAGGAGTGGACGGACAAGTACTTCCATCCGAGCCCTCTGACTTGGTGAAATTTTTCCTGTCTAGTAAATAGGAAGGGGTAGTGGGGTAATTTCACACTTTTTTGCTGATGTCATGGTGCAAAGATCAACGCTTGTTGAGATCTTTGTAACCGTTAGATCTTGTCAGATAAGATCCAACGGCTAGATCCACATTTGCAAAAATCGAGGAGTCGTTTTCCTCTTTAAAAACCCCCACCCCCCCCCCCCCCTCTCATTTCTTTATTTACACTCTCATTCTTCACTTTTCAATTTTTAGCTAGAGGAGACATCTCAATCGCTGTTGGCGGATTTTTCCAGTAGGAGTAACCTTCCACGCATCAGGTTAGTAATTTTCTTTTAGAAATGTCGCATACTCAGTCTGGATCCGAGGCTAGTTCGTCCGGTCGCTCGGGGCAGGAGTCGGAATTGGAAACGTCCTCATCTTTGGGTAAGTACAAGGTCAAAGAGGAGGTTTTCTCCGACCCTGGCTCGGAAGGCGGTGATGATGTAGTCTTCGTGGTGCAACCGCTGAGGTCTAGGAGGCCGGGGAAGGAGCCAATGGAAGAGGGTGGTGAGGACGAGGATAGTGAGGATGAGGACGAGGACTCGGATCAGGAGGCAGGTGATGATGAAGAGGAGGGTGATGATGATGAAGGGGGTGATGAAGGCGAGCAGGTCGACGCGGAAGGCGAGGGAGGAGAGGATGTTGGCGTGCAGGAGGCTGGTCAGAGTGTGCCCGAGGGGACAGCTGGGGTCGGAGAAGATCTTCCTCCGTTGCCCCCCTTGTCGACGCCCTCCCCCGAGCGTAAGCCTCGACCACGTCGGAAGAAGAGAGTCCTGACGATTCCCCAAAGTCCCTCTTCGCCTGACGAGGATGCGCCGAGAACGGGCCTTGATGTTCCCCCAGTTAACTTTCGGAATTCCGTGTCGATACGAATGTATCCTGACGATATCAAGGATATTCAACCGATCCCTCCCGTGCCGGGGGAGAACACACAGACGAAGATCCACGCGGACACCACCCCGAGCGTCTTGAGACCTGAGTATCTCAATATTATCAGGGCCGCTTACTACATTCCGAGGGAGTACGAGCTCCTCCTACCGAGCCCGGGTATTCGCCCTACGACAGTGTTGGCTCCGGGCTACTGTATATTCCCAGAGGACGCCTTCATCTCGGGACTGAGGCTGCCTCTGCACCCTTTTGTAAAGAGGGTCTTGAACTGGGCGGAGCTGTGCCCCATGCAGTACGGCCCCAACTCTTGGAAGCATCTTATCTGTTTCATTCTGAAATGCCAAGAGAAGGGGGTGAAGCCGAGACTGTCCTACTTCCTGGCCATCTTTGGTATCGGTTCGCTCGGAGATATTGAGGGCGTATTCTACTTCTCGCCGAGGCCATACAAGAAAGTGGTGCACGGCCACCCGGATTCGATAAAGAATTGGAGGAATAAGTATTTTGTCGTGAAGACGGAAGGGTCGTGGGGGATTCCGACCCAGTGGAACTTCGTGAAGCCGAAGCGCAAGCCTCCGAAGAGGAGCGAATTATCTGCCAAGGAGTGGGGGAAGGTTTGATGAGATAGTTGGGGGTCACAGCATTGCATGGCCCCGGGTGACCGAAGTTCACCTAGCGAGGGGCGGACTGAGTCCCGCCGACCCTAGTATGTTTCTTTCCTTATTTTTTCATCTTTCTGCCTTCGTGTTAATGTTTAGCCTTTCTTTTCTTATCTTGTTGTAGGGATGTCGGCACAACAGGCGCAAGCCAAGAAGATTCTGCTCGCCGCGGCTGAGAAGACGAGACAGGAGAAGAAAAAGAAAGAGGAGCACGATCATCTTGCTGCCGAGAAGAAGAAGCTTTCTGCCCAGGTCCAGCAAGCCGGAGGGACCTCACAAGCGCCTCCCCCAGTGTCCGAGGGGCAGTCTCCGGCGAAGAAGCAAAAGAAGCATCATCAGCACCACTCCCATGCGTCGAGGTCGGCTCGAGACGCAGCGGGTGGCTCGGGGAAGACCGTCGAGGCCCCGTCACAACAGCTTCCCCCCGTACGCCCGAGCACTGCAGAGTTGGTGGGGCAGATGGCTACGATGCCTTTCGTCCCCGATTGGTCGATTCTGAAGGGGGACACCATTCTCGACGGACCCGTATCGATGGAGTTCGTCTCGAAGGCCATTACCGAGCGTGATGGAATGGCCCTGGCGGCGCAGTCGGCCGACCAGGCCTATATGCAATGAGCCCAAGCCAACCTCTCGGTAAGTCGGTCGAGGTCTGTTTTTGTTGACTTGGCTTGTTGTAATCTCGGTAACTTTGATTCCTTTGAAACAGTCAATGCTCCACGGCCAGCACTTCCACAAGTGCCTGGAGAAGGAAATTCTATACGAGCGAAAGCAGGCGGAGAAGTACCTTCGGAAGCTAAATAAGGCGACCGATGATCTTAAGGAGGCCCGGGACCAAGTGGTCGTTCACGAGGCCTAACTAGAGTCCCTTGTCAAGATCCATAAGCAGGACCGGGAGGATCTGCTGAAGAAGATCGCGGCCGAGGCGGCTGAGAAGGACAAGGCGAAGAAGTCCGTGGCGGACTTGGAGGGGGTCTTGGGGGAGACCTTGGTGGCAGCGCAGGACGAGGCGTATGAACAGGCCAAGTCCCACTTCAAGTATATTTATCCCGAGTGCAACGTCGACCACCTGAGCTTCGGATGGAAGCCGGACTTGCCTCCGACCCCTGGCGGCGATGGCACCGGGGAAGACCAAGGCCATGAAGAGGTGCCACTCGACCCCCAAGAATAGATGTTTTTGTTTTTATTCTTTTTTGATGTAAATGCCTTCGGCGGACTGGCCACCGCAACTTTTTGTATCAAAATTTTGGAATGAAATGAAATAGACTTTTTATTCCGACCCTTCAACACTTGCGTTTTCGTAATGTTTGTTTTTCTTTTGGTAGACTTTGGCTCGTCAACAAAAGTTGGCTCGGGACCGAGAGGCCGCCAAGAACTATTTTCTGAACAAGTCGAGGGAGCTCGGCCTAGAGGTGGCTCGTTTGAGAAAAATCGTCGCCGACCGGGACTGGTGGGTCATCGAGACGGACTGGTCGGTCTCGGATACCTCTAGTGGGCGCTCGGTTTCCGAGTCTTTTCTTCGTGAGGACGTCGTGGAGAAAGAATTGGAGGTTCGTCGGCTGAAGCTCATATTGGGTGCGGGCCTAGTTGAAGAGGCGAGCAACTCCATCCCGGAACGGTCGCCGACGTTCTCGCTGGTTGAGGCCCAGCCAGATGATGCTGGGAGCTCGGTGGTGGGAGCGTCCTCCCTTTTCGGCCCGACCGAGCGTAACATGAGCCCTGAATTTGAATTTCCTGCCGAGTGTGAGTGAGTCAAGCTTTTTCCATTGTATTTGTATTGACGTTCATCGAGTTGTAAGCAATGAGTAATCAATAAGAATATTTGTTTCTCGGATCCTTGATAGCCTCAGGTGCCGAGGGTGTCCTGTGTGAAGTCTACGAAGGGTCGCAACTGGCGTGACTGCATCATAAATTCCGACGTTTCGTATTCCTACGAATATTTACGGCGACGTTTCGACTTCTGCCGTTTCGCGTTCCCCGGCGTAATAAATGAGGCCTCAATGGGTTATATAATCACCACCCCCCTTGTCAGTTTTCAAGCAGAGAGTCATCTGACTCGGATGCCTGCTAGAGGCGGGCGTCCAGAGAATATAATTTTTCCGAGCATCCCAGATCGGAGGCACACCGATCACCCTCGAACTATTCAGGGTACAGGTCGTCATGGCCGTGAGACCCCGGGTTGTTCGTTGGTGAGCGGTGGGCCGACCGATCGTTTTGGGGGTACGGAGAGATCCGAAGCTTGGTGGCTCTCCTGCCGTCCTCGAACAGTTCGGGGTTTCGGACTCGTATGAGTCGTAAACCCCGGGCTGTTCGTGGGCGAGAGAAGGGTTAGTTGAATAGTTCGAACGCTCGGAGTTCCTGTTCCAGGATTGAAAGAGCAGTGGGTCGATGGCCCCCTGCCATCCTCGAACAGTTCGGGGTTTAGGCTTGTGAAAGCCAAAAACCCCGAGTTGTTCGCGGGTGAGAGGGTGGTCAATACCTCGACTCGAGGCTCGGGGCGTCTGCCTGACGCTGACGCCCTAAACCTTGATAAAAAATTTTGTCAACACAGGGTGAGGGAACGAGTTACGAGAGCGTTGGGGTCGCCGCCGAGTGCCAAGGTCGCGGTGCCCTCGGAGAGGGTACCCGCCTTGCTCGGGGTCGACGCCGTGCTCCAGCACATGTTCTAGGGGAGAGACGGTGCGGGCGCGACTGGCGGATGTCGCCTCGTGTGTCGGTTGATGGCCTCCGAGGAGGCCAAACCGAGCGAGGGACGGATGCCGAGCCCCCATACCGGTGAGAAAGACAATTGCAGGCGTAACAGAGGGTCGCCGCCGAGGGCCAAGGTCGCGGTGCCCTCGGAGAGGGTACCCGCCTTGCTCAGGGTCGACGCCGTGCTCCTGCACATGTTCTCGGGGAGAGACGATGCGGGCGCGGCTGGCGGATGTCGCCTCGTGTGTCGGTTGATGGCCTTCAAGGAGGCCAAACCGAGCGAGGGACGGATGCCGAGCCCCCGTACCGGTGAGAAAGGCAATCGCGGGCGTAGCGGAGTGTTGTCGCCGAGTGTCAAGGTCGTGGTGCCTTGGAGAAGGCATCCGCCTTGCTCGGGGTCAACACCGAGCTCCCGCGCATGTTCTCGGGAAGAGCCTGTAGTGCTCCGAGTGCCGAGTCCTAGGCTTGTAAGATAAGCTGGTTGGGCTCGCGCTTTTATCCGGGCGCCGAGTCCTAGGCTTGTAAGGTAAGCAGGTGGGGCTCGCACCGTTATCCGGGCGCCGAGTCCTATGCTTGTAAGATAAGCACGTGGGGCTCGCGCTTTTATCCGAGCACCGAGTCCTATGCTTGCAAGATAAGCATGTGGGGCTCGCGCTTTTATCCGAGCGCCGAGTCCTATGCTTGCAAGATAAGCATGTGGGGCTCGCGCTTTTATCCGAGCGTCGAGTCCTATGCTTGCAAGATAAGCATGTGGGGCTCGCACTGTTATCCGAGCGCCGAGTCCTGTGCTTGCAAGATAAGCACGTAGGGCTCGCACTTTTATCCGAGGGCCGAGTCCTATGCTTGCAAGATAAGCACGTGGGGCTCGTGCTGTTATCCGGACGCCGAGTCCTATGCTTGCAAGATAAGCACGTGGGGCTTGCGCTTTTATCCGAGTGCCGAGTCCTATGCTTGCAAGATAAGCACGTGGGGCTCACGCTGTTATCCGGGCGCCGAGTCCTATGCTTGCAAGATAAGCATGTGGGGCTCGCACTGTTATCCGAGAGCCGAGTCCTATGCTTGCAAGATAAGCACGTGGGGCTCGCGCTTTTATCCGAGGGCCGAGTCCTATGCTTGCAAGATAAGCATGTGGGGCTCGCGATGTTATCCGGGCGCCGAGTCCTACGCTTTCTTTATTTGTTTACCAGATTTGGAGTCATGAGCTTGTTTTAAGAAAGCTGGCATGTTTACAATATATGAGCTTTACAAAAAGTCTAGGCACGACGTGCCGCTTACAGTACTTTTACAAAACACTAGGCACGACGTGCCGATTACAATCGTTACATTTTTACATGGAGGTTACTCTCCTAAGAACTTAATCAAGTGCTCCGCATTCCAGGGCCTCTTGATGGGCTTGCCATCGGTGTTGGTCAGGCGATACGTGCCCGGTCGCACGACCTCCGAAACCTTGTAAGGGCCCTCCCAGTTTGGTGCTAATTTTCTTTTCTGGCCGGGGTTGGACACCACCAGTTTTCGGAGGACAAGATCCCCGCGTTTAATGTCGGTGGGGCGTACCTTCTTGTTGTAGTACTTCTCGATTCTTTGCTGGTAGATGTTCCTTCTAATGGCCGACCTCTCCCTGACCTCGTCAATGAGATCCAGGTCGGCTCGTAGCTGTAAGGAGTTACTTGCTTCGTCAAAGGCCATGATCCGGGGAGAAGGGATCCCTATTTCCAGGGGAATGACGGCCTCTACGCCGTACGTCAAATTGAAAGGTGACTCCCCCGTCGGGATCCTTTTCGTCGTTCGGTGGGCCCAGAGAACGCTCGGCAGCTCGTCGACCCATAACCCCTTGGAGAAATTATCGAGTCGCTTCTTGAGTCCGTCGAGGATCTGACGGTTTGCGTTCTCCGCTTGCCCGTTGGACTGGGGATGACATACTGATGAGAAGCGCTGCTGGATCCCGAGACCTTCGCAGAACCTGCGAAAATGCTTACCCGCGAATTGGGTCCCATTGTCTGTGACGAGCACTTGAGGGATCCCGAACCGACAGACAATGTGTTTCCAGAAGAATTGTTGAGTCTGTTGTTCGGTGATTGTTGCTAACGGCTCTGCCTCGATCCATTTTGTAAAGTAGTCAATCGCCACGATGAGAATCTTTCGTTGCTCTGTTGCCTTGGGAAATGGGCCCACCAGATCCATCCCCCACATTGCGAAGGGGGTCGGACTGGCCATGGACCGGAGGTTTGCCTGTGGAGCCCTCTTGATTGGCGAGAACCTTTGACAGGGACCACACTTCTTGACAAGGGTTAGGGCGTCCTGCAACATGGTGGGCCAGTAGTACCCGTGGTTCAAAGCCTTTCGCGCGAGCGAGCGACTTCCCATGTGGCATCCGCCGATCCCCTCGTGTAATTCCTTGAGGGCATATTTGGCTTCATCGGGAGTGAGGCAGCGTAGATAGGGTCGACCATCCGAGGTAGTGTACGACCTTTTGAAGAGCGTCGAGTCGATCATTGTGAATCTTTCCGCTCGGGCCCTGACCCTTCTTGCCTCCGCTCGATCTTTGGGGAGCTCTCCCTCGACGAGAAATTGCCTAATAAGAGTGGTCCAGTCTTCGGGGGGAGCTCCTTCTTCAATGCACAGGACCTCCGGGATGTCGATGCTTGGTTTTAACATGACTTCGATTAGGACCGTGCGGTCGAGACCTTCGAAGGAAGAGGAAGCCAGTTTTGACAAGGCATCAGCCTGGACATTCTGTTCCTGGGGGATCCTCAGAACAGCCGACTCGTCGAAGGACGTTAGTAGGCATTGAACTACAGCTCGGTACCGGACCATGCGATCGTCACGAGCCTCGTACTCTCCTGTGATCTGGTTGACCACGAGCTGGGAGTTGCTAAAAGCCCTGATTTGTTTTCCGCCGACCTGATGAGCCAGAGTAAGCCCTGCGATCATTGCCTCATACTCCGCCTCGTTGTTGGAGGCCGGGAAGTTGAGGCGGAGGCAGTATTGTAGAAGAAAGCCGTCTGGGCCTCGTAGGATGATGCCAGCTCCGCTGCCTGCTTCGCAGGAGGAACCATCGACGTAAACTTCCCACGTCTGGTCGCTTTTCTTGCTTGCAGGGTATTCTGAGATGGTGCACTCTGTAATGAATTCCGCGAGTGCCTGCCCCTTGATGGCTGTTCGGGGTTGATAGCCAATGTCGTACTGGCTGAGCTCGATCAACCATTTGACGAGTCGACCCGAGTTCTCCGGCTTGTAGAGTACGGCCTTCAGGGGTTGGTCCGTCAGCACCTGGACCGAATGAGATTGAAAATATGGGCAGAGTTTTTGCGAGGCCATGACCAGTGCGTACGCTACCTTCTCCATCCGAGAGTATCTGGTCTCGGCATCGAGCAGGACCTTGCTGATATAGTATAGGGGCTTCTGTGATCCCTCTTCCTCCCGAACGAGTACGGCGCTGAGCACCTTCTCCGAGGCTGAAAGGTAGAGCCAGAGTGGCTCTCCTGGTTCGGGTTTGCTGAGGAGGGGAGGGTTCGCGAGGTACTCCTTTAATTGGGCGAAGGCCTCTTGCTGTTGGATACCCCACTCGAACCCTCCGGTGCCGCGCAGGGCTTTGAAGAATGGAAGAGACTTCTCTCCAGACTTGGAGAGGAAACGGCCAATGGCCGCCAGTCTCCCTGTCAGCCGTTGGACTTCTTTGATGTTCCTGGGAGGAGCCATATCCAGAATGGCCTGGATCTTCTCGGGGTTCGCCTCGATGCCCCGCTGGCTGACAATGAAGCCAAGAAACTTTCCTGCGGAGACGCCGAAGGCGCATTTGGTCGGATTGAGTCTCATATTGTGGGTCCGGAGTACCCCAAAGGCCTCCTCCAGATCGGCTACGTGGTCCTCTCCCTGCTGGCTTTTGACGAGCATGTCATCCACATATACCTCCATATTGCGCCCAATTTGCTCCTTGAAGACCCGGTTGACGAGCCTCTGATAAGTGGCGCCGGCGTTCTTCAGCCCGAAGGGCATGACCCTGTAACAGTAGAGCCCATGGTCTGTAACGAAGGATGTCTTGGCGATGTCGGGAGGAAACATGCGGATCTGGTTGTAGCCTGAAAATGCATCCATAAAGGACAGGAGCTCGTGACCCGATGTTGCATCGATAAGAGCATCGATTCTGGGGAGGGGGAATGGGTCCTTCGGGCACGCTTTGTTAAGGTCCGTAAAATCTATGCAGATCCTCCAACTCCTGCTCGCCTTCTTGACCATGATGACGTTCGTCAGCCACTCGGGGTAGCTGACCTCTTGGATGAAGCGTGCGGCCAGGAGCTTGTCGACTTCTGCATTAACCGTCTGCTGTCGCTCCGGAGCGAACTTACGTCGCTTTTGGACAACCGGCTTCGATCCGGGGATCACGCTGAGTTTGTGCATGATGAGATCCTCGGAGATACCGGGCATGTCAGATGGCTTCCAGGCGAAGAGGTCGACATTGAGCCGAATGCAGGTGATGAGGTCGGACTTAAGGTGGGGTGCGAGGGAGCGACTTACTCGAAATTGTTTGGACGGATCCCCTGTCTCGAAGGAGACATCTTCCAACTCGTCTGCCGACTCCGGCTCTGGCTGGGTCCTCAGGGGCTGCATCTCCACGGCGTCGAGAGGAAACACCCCGCTTCCTATCGCTGTCATATAACATGAGCAAGCAGCTTCCTGGTTCCCCCGGACCACCCCTACCCCGGTACTGGTAGGGAACTTCATCTTCTGGTGGTAGGCCGAGGGGACAGCCTGGAGAGAGCAGAGGCCCGGACGACCGAGTATGGCGTTGTAGGCTGCCTTGACGTTGACAACCATGAAGTCCATGGACTCGGTTTTCCGGTTTGGGGCCGTACCTGCCGTGATGTCCAGTGTGACGATCCCCTCGATCGTCACTGGAACTCCAGAAAATCCGTGCAGGGTGTACCCCGCTGGCTTGAGCTTGCTACGGGGCAGCTTTAGGTTCTCGAAAGCTTCGAGGAACAGAATGTTGACCGAACTCCCGTTATCTACAAGGATCCGCCGAGCATCGAAATTTGCCATGCCGAGATTGATCACGAGAGTGTCGCAATGCGGGAGCCGCACCCCCTCCAGGTCATCCCCCGAGAAGGAGACGGGGAGTTGTTGAATTTGAGGGGGGAGAGGTCCTTGGACGGCGTTAACATCCCGGATGAACGCCTTGCGGGAAGTGTTGGACTCCCCTCCCATGGGCCCCCTGTGGACGCAGTGTAATATGGCTTGGCCATCAGGCTCTTCGAGGTCATGCTCCCGCTCGAAGAGCTGCAGGGGAGCTCGAGGAGGAGGTGGGGTTCTCCTGTTCCTCGCGTCCCTCTGTCCCCGAGCATCATCCCGCTTGTACTCCCGAAGGTACCCTCGCTGAATGAGGGCCTCGATCTCGTCTTTCAGGGCACGGCAGTGATCCGTGTCGTGCCCGTTGTCTCGGTGGAAGCGGCAGTAGAACCGCTGATCCCTTTTCTTGCTAGTGTTGTTGGACGGTCGAGGGGGATACTGAACGAGGTCTCTGTCCTCGATCGCCAGGAGTATGGAGGACACATTTTGGGTTAGTGGGGTATACCTCTCGAAGCGGGGGACCGGCGGGACTTTCTTCATGGCCCCCGCGTCCCTCAGAGCCTTCTTTGATGGCTCGACTTCTTCGGCCTTCCGTTTTCCCTTCCCGGTGGCCTCCCTGGAATCTTCGGGATTAAGGGCCTCTTCTGCTCTAATGTACTTCTCGACCCTGTTGAGGAGGTCGGAAAAATCGACGGGGGGTTTCTTCGCGAGAGAGGCCTTCAGCTGTCCATGACGGACGTTGTGCCGAAATGCCGCGGAGGCGACGCCTGGATCAAGGGAGGAGACCGACCTTGCCTCTGCGGTGAACCTCCGAACGAACACTCTAAGCGACTCCCCCTCCATCTGCCTGAGCCCAAGTAAAGAGGCGCTCGTCCTTTCGGCCTTCCGGCTGGTGACAAAGTGGGCAAGGAAATTGCCCTCCAGTTGGTCGAAGGAGTAAATGGAGCCGGGGGTGAGCTTCGAGAACCATTCACGAGCCGGACCCCGAAGGGTGGCAGGGAAGGCTCGGCACAGCAGAGGATCCGAGGCGCTGTGAATCATCATGAGGGTTTTGAAACCCTCCATGTGATCAGCAGGATCTCCCTCGCCGTCATAGGTTTCGAATTGAGGTGGTCGAAAATTCCGGGGTATTTCCGCTTGGAGGATGAGGGCGGAGAAGGGAGGTCGGACAGGTCTGTATCCCTGAGCCGCTCCTTGGCCGTCGTCGCCTATGTGATCGATGCGATCCTCCATTTCTTGGAGGCACCTTAGGAGTTTGCCATCGTCCTCTTGCTGGATTGTTGAGGGGCGGGACACGCTGGCCTCGGCGTCCGACCTGGTTTGGGAATGGCGGGCTTCCTCCCTGGGGGCCCGTCAGAGAGCCCCAAGAATTTTCCTTCGGAAATCCTGGAACTCTTTGTGAGTGACCGGGGCTCCCTCGACCCTGTTCGGTCGGTCTGAAGGTTGCCTTCCGACGCGGCTGAGAGCTGGCCTTCGTCCTTCGGGCGGCGGTCTTGGATGGTTCGGGGCCGAGTTGGAAGCGGCCCTTCCCCTGCTGTGGCTAACCTGCCGGTTGATGATTATCCCCTGAAGGTCGGGCTGGACTTGACGGGTGACGCTCCTCTGGGATCCCTGATGGGGAGCCCTGTGCTTTGATGTGCGTTGCTCGGCGTTGGCAATTGGCGGGGGTGAGTCTCGTCGGTTGATACTCGGCTCGGATCCGAGGTCTGGTGTACCTGCAAACTGTCTAGGAACACCGGGGTTGGTCCCGGTGGCAGACCCTCCGACGATCTAGTCAGTCTCTGAGAGAGAGTACAGTAACTAGGGTTTTGTGGATGAAAAGTTGATTACCTGTAAACAGGGGGGAGGGTCTGGTATTTATAGAGGAAGCCAATCGGGTCCAGACCCGTTTGGGGCTGGGCCGGACCCGGTTACCCGAAATGGCTGAAGCGGTGGAAAAGCCGGGCGGTATAGGGCTGACGTGGCAGAGCTCCGGGCGGTTTTCCGGTGATGACGTGGAAGACCAGAAGGATCAGATAGGCGCGCATCTCTGAGGGGATCCAGTGATCCAGGATGGGCCACGCTATTTCTGACCCATATCAGAAAACTAAAAAAATGTATTGTATCTTCTTAACATTTATCCACAGGTTGGGTGACTCTCATAGACTCGGTTTTATCCAACCTTCCGATTTATTACCAATCCATCTTTGAATTCCAAAATGGGTTATCCAAAGGGGGGGGTACCACATTATTATATGAAAGAAAGCCTGCATGAAGAAAATTCACGGAGGATTGTGCATCATTAACCTGAGAGGGATATGAATATTGTCCTCCATAGCAAATGGTGGTGGAAAATTATTCATCCAAACGGTGAAGGATGACAAAGCTACATCCACTCTTACCTTCAGGGGAAGGGGACACACAGGTTGGGCTTCATGATTGGGTCTAAAGTATCTTACTTCTGGAAATGGGTAGCTAAAACTTATGACCCGTTTCATATTTGTGTCACTTTCTTCATTACAATGGTCTGTCGATCAGATTCTGGGGGGACAAATGATGCGGAGCCCATTCTCTCAGAAAGTTGTTCCCGGATCTGTCTGCATAAGCATCACAATCCAACATTACAGTAGCTAAATCTTGGAAGAGAGGTTCGTGGCAACCATCATTCAGAACCCGTCTTGATGCGGTGTCACATTTGAGATTTAGGGCTCTTCAATCGCACATTGCTTAATAGGGGGTTAGATACTCTCATGGACCAAATCGAAAAGCCTGAGAGCTAGATAATAAGGGTTCTTTTACCGTACGCTCATTGTATAACCGTATACATTTTAGGGGTTGATATCTGAATTGGTCTACAATTCTTGGAAAAGCCAAAATCCCCCTGAAGTTTGGAGTGTTCCTTTGACTTGTCTTTAACGATGCGATAATGACTAGGGAAAACTTGGCTAAAAGACAACCGAACATTGATACCATATGCGGATTTTGCAATGCACACACAGAGTCGAAAAACCATTTGTTCCTTGAGTGTCCTAGGAGTAAAGCAGTTCTGTCCAACGTCTTGCGGGCCCTTGGCACAACTGGTTATCCTCAAGTTTATGAAGACTTATGGATATGACCCAATCTAGCTAGTGAGAGACATGACATGAAAGAAGCCTGGTATATTGCCATTACCGCTACGACATGAGTTTTATGGCTTGACAGAAATGAGTTTTTTTTCGTGGGCCTCGTAATAATATTTTTGGAAATCTTATTCATATCATGCATTTTATCTCTTTATGGGCCACATGTACGGCAACAGGACCTAAAGAGAGGATCGATAGGGCTTTCGAGGTGAAGGAGTATGACGACAAGGAGGTGGTATTGGCCTTACTCTTCCTTGAGGGAGGGCAGGTCACATGTATGATTTCCACCCTCTAGGCCTCTCTTGGAAGGACTCAATACTCTTTTGGTGTACTTGTTTTGTTACTTTTTTGGATGTACTTTGATATGTTCCAACCTCCTATGTATGATGGAGGAACTATGTTTTATTTTCTGTTTGTAGCTTTTTTGTATCTCAGTACTCTTGATTTGTTTCGTTAATTACTTACTAATGAAACATGGTTGTCATGCTCCACTTTTCCCTATAAAAGAAACATTCATCCACAAGAAGTGATGTTAAGTATGGTTTTATTATAGGGCTTACACTGCAGAGTAATGATGATCATTTGTATAACAATGAAAATAAATGTCAATTGTGTATACTATTCTTGTACATGTATACATTTTATTCAAAGAATTCCTCAAATTAAGCGAGATAAGTTTGTTGCACATTATAAGTCACTGTTGCAACTTTATCTTTGATAGCATGTGTTCACTGAAGATCAAAAGGAGCGGAAAAGAGAATATCAAAGAAATGGAATGAAAATGCTGCTTAATTGTCACTGATAAATTTAAGATTGAAGGCACAACTTGAGCTGCAGCGAAATTTACTATAGTAGAAGTTCACATTTGCAGTCACCGACAATACACCATGATGATAATTCATTAATTAGCAATACATGCTATTTATTTTTATTTTTTATTAAACAAATGCAAGATGCTTCTAATTTTCAACAACGTACGAACTCTTACTTCATCACTTCTCTTTCTATAGGTTACCTTTGCCATATAGTGTTACACAAACTTGGTGAGCTTCAGCATATACTTGAAATTCGCTACCAACCTTTACCCATCTTGGAATGCGGTATCCAGTTTTAGCACTTAAAAAATTAAGAGTAATGCTACATCCACTACCAATTTCACTATATTTTTCTTCACTACCTTAGGTAGCATATTCCAATAGGTAGGAAAAGATATAGTAGGTGGGAGAACTCTCCAATAGTAGTATGCCACATAAGGTAGTGAACAAAATTGTAGTGAAATTGGTAGTGGATAAAGCATTACTCTAAAATTAAATCTAAAATTAAATCTGCGTCTCTTTAATCATTTACTTTGCCATTCAGTTCTAACATACAAAGCTATATAGTCTCTTTAATCATTTACTTTGCCATTCAGTTCTAACATACAAAGCTATATATCCATTGTACTTTTAACAAAATTTATGCACTTCCACTTCCACCATAGTACGTAGGATAAATAAACAAAATCAATAACCTTAGGATATGAGCAACTTGCTCATTTAGTAAATAAGCAAGTGATGAGGTGGCATGCATGTGATTGGGATTACTCAATGTACTCATTTAGTACATTGAGTATCTAACCACTTTTAAGATTTTCCAATCACATGCATGCCACCTCATCACTTGCTCATTTACTAAATGAGCAAGTTGCTCATATCCCTTTTACTCATAACCTTATAGAGCTGAATATTTCACTGAATATTTCAAAAAAGGGTGTAACACAAACTGCATATTCAACTTTAAAGTAGTTATACATATTTTAACCAGTAAACATCATGCATGCATTCCTTACATTAAAACAAACTTACTGATACAACACTTACAAATTATTCTTTCTTTCCATAAATTCTACACCAGTCTCCCTACATGTATTTTTTCACACAAAAAAATACATTGGAAATCTCTGTGGTTCTTCTCAGAAATTTTGCTTAATTATATGAATTTTAGCAAATAACCTTCTTCTAATTACATTAACTACATGCATTCCTTTTTCAATTTAATTTCTCATAATATTGTCCTTACGAGAATAATACAATCATTTGCAGATGTTGCTGCGGCCGTCAAACACAAAAGTATCTGGTTTTTCATAGCTATTTTCTTCTCCACAAGTTAACCTGCCAGCCATACTCCGGTATTGCTTCTACTTCAATTATAGTTTTCAAATCCTTTTCAAGTTACCCTTCACATTCTGCCTCCTACAAAAAAAGATGAAGTTGAACCTTGCTAGAATGGGTAGTACTCTTGCTTCTGTGACTCATAATTAAATGGACCACTAGACTTTACAACTGATGCATCTTCTGTCTTTGCAAGAATGGATGATTACAGTAGCGGACTTCAATCATTTTCTTCTTTTTTGTATGTATCACTACTTGCATGCAATAGTTTGGCAGCTTCTCTGAGGTCAAGATATTTGCTCTGAACAACCTTTTGGTTTTATATATTTGCGAGCAGATCTTCTGAACTCTACCTTTTGTATCCTTTTTTTTTAAAGCACTCAAACTGTTATTTTACCTGTGAAAAAAAATATTAAAATAAATATGTTTAATTACATGTTTACCAATCATATTATTTAAAACTAAAATATATTTCCAACATTCTGTTGTCATGCTTTAATTTACTGCTCATATCATACATATCATACAGAAAACTCCAATATTATTTAAACACCACCAAATGAGTCTATTAGTATTAGCATGTGTTAGGAATTATTAGGATCTTGTTGAGTGTTTGACACAATCAACACAGACCACCACACCAATCACACAAAGCACACAAGAATTATCTCGGTTGGGACTTTCGCCTTAATCCGGGGGAGAAAAAACCGAGATATTATAAGAATATTACAATTCTCACTACGACCCTCTCTCAAGCCTATTGGAACTTGATGCTGCTTACAATGTAGAAACTCTCTCACCCTTCTCTATGAAGTACTCTCTTCTTCTATTCGGTACTCAATAGAATCATATGGATATATGAGCCACTACAATTGTTTATATAGATCTAGAGACAAACCCTAAGTTAATATCTTGTTACAATAGTCATTGGATAGTACATAAGAGATTACCCTACGATAGGAGCCACACGATCTAACTTGAAGAGCAAGTTGGGCTTTTCACGAATCAGCCAGACTCAAACCCGAAACCCATCAGCGCCGCTAACGGTCGATCGCACCAACAATACGGTCGACTGTCCCCCTCTCGGAAAGACTTTGTACAAGAGTCGGTCGACCGCACATGAGTTGCGGTCGACCGCAACTCCCACTGTTGCTGCCGACTGTTTCTTCTCGCCTCCAATCCGTCTCCAATCATCTTTATCCCTCCATCGTTTTATCGTTTTCTTATCCAACATCGTATGCAAGACATAAACCCAACAGTATGTGTACTATCTCAATTTTCTTCGTTATAAACAAAATACACTAGCATTAAAAACCATTCAAAAATTACTTAACCCAGCTGACTTGCTAGTTGTATTAGTACTAAGTTTGTCCGTGGACACGTGCCAACAGCATGTATTCGTGAATGATGTAGCGTATGAAAAGCTTTGTAAACGCATAAAGAATATGCAGGCAAAGCACATAATGATCACTAAAGAAATTAAAGAAAATAAAACATGTTAGTGTTACTACTAACTATCTAACTGTTGAAAATGTCTAATTTTATAGCTCCTCATTTTCTAAAAAGTGAAGAGATATGTGAGAGAGAGAGAAAAAGAGAGATCCGAAAAAAGTGAAGAGAGGAGAGAGAAAGATATTAATAAAATGAGGATAATTTATGTTTTTTTTTTTTTTTTGGGGGGGTGGATTTTAATTTTGGGAGAAAAACTTTTGAAAAAAAAAGTCTTCTAAGAGAATAAATGTGCGCCATTAATTTTGTTTAAATTGAAGAAAAATCACTTGATAACAGTTTTTCAAATTGTGTTGTAATTTATTATATAGTTATATGTAGTGATAAAGATGTTGATGAGATGGTTGGTGGATTTGGAGTTGTAGCCTTATACTAGAACAGAGACATGTGCCCATCAGATCACAGCCTACTTCTTTTTCTTAATTTATTCAATTATAAAATTTTATTATTGTTAACGGCTTCTAACCACAGGCTAAATGACAAACACTTAATAATATTTAGTTGAATAGAAATTAAATTATAAGAGACCATGAGTACTTCAAGTCTCACCCCAATATTATAGTTTATGCGATAAACTTCAACATAAAATCTCACTTAGCAATAGACTAGTATGCATAATCAAGGAAAATATATTAATCTTAACAATATTTGATTGGATGATGATATTGTTGGAAATCGGTTCCATCTTATTCTACTCATCAAAACGAATAAAATGATGTACCCACATGTCCAAAATGAATTTCAAATAAATGAAATATTCGCCTCCGAAATTAGCATGTTGACATGAAGAATTTGACTTTTGCATGGTATCTGGTATTAGATGTTAGTCCATACCGGAAAATAGTAAAGAAGCAAGCAAGTTAGTAAGTTAAAAACTTAGCCAAATGGTTGTGTCCTTCGGGGTACGAAGATTTTCTCTAGAGGGAGAACACACCCAACTTGGGCTTCGGTTTGAAACACGGGCGGGCCCGCCTACCGGCCGAATTTGGGCTTGGGCTTGGTGTTAAAACAACAACTTATTTTTTGCCCGTTTCTGATTTTGAAAAATTTAGCAGTTGCAACTGTAAGGACACTTGTTCCTGTACAGTTGCACAACCGTCTGGGCATACGGCTATAAATAAGAGTCGGTCCTGATCAAATCGGCATCCCATTTCTTTTTCCTGCCACCCTGTATCAGTGCTGACTTAGCATAAATACTGCTGTCATATCCATCTCGACCGAGTCTTCGTTATTCCAGTGTAAGTTAACAAAGTTTAGACTGTTGTATCTTCGGAGATGACCGCCTAATCAATTGTGTACACCTTAGCAGTGGTGGAAATAATGTCTTAAGGACATTGTTTTTAAACAAGCCGCAGTTTATCTGTTCATCATCTTCAAGGTCGAAATCGAAGATAAAATTATCTTCTTTTTGTGCTTTGTTTATAGTGAAATACGTTGTTTGGGAAACAGTTCTTTTTAGTTCACGATTATCAAGATTTTAATTGAAGATATATTATATTCATTTTGTCCTTTGTTCATAGTGAATTTTGCTGTTTGCGAAACAGTACACGTGTGAATAAATTTGAGCAGAAATTTAATTCGGTTTTATTAATTTTTTCTAATAAAATTAAATTTGTCTACTTAAGGAATAACAACTTAAGCCGTTAATATATTTTTCTTTTGTAGACAAAATCATGACTACCAAAACGGAACTTCAAAAGTGCTCACAAGTATGCACAACATGCCCGAGAATTTCAAAGGGGCTGACTTCAAGACTTGGCAGAGCAAAATGCTTTTCTATCTCACAACCCTCGGGGTTGGATAGATTCCTCGAGGAGGAAGAACCTAATCCCACTGATGAGCAAACTCCTGAAACTCATAAGGAGACGTTTGCAGCAGTTGATGCATGTGGAGACATTCAGAATTTCATTGTAGAAATTATATCCTAAATTGCTTGGATGAAGTTATGTACAAGATATATAGTCCATTCACTACTGCAAAGACTTTATGAAACGCTATGGCCAAGAAGTATAAGATCGAGAATGCCAGCTTGAAAAAAATTATCGTTGATAAATTTATGGACTACAAAATGGTGGACTGCAAGTCCGTCATTGTCCAGATGCAGGAGCTTCCATTACGCAAGAGATTGAAGCTGGGGGCTATAAGGTTGGTGAATCTTTTTTCGTAGAAGCAATTATTGCAAAATTGCCGCCATCTTGGAAAGACTTTAGATATTACCTTAAGCACAAAAAGAATGAAATATCTTTGGAATATCTTGTTGTTAGGCTTAAGATTGAGGCCGACAACCGAGGTACGATCAAGACCAAAAACAAGGAGGCTAAGGTACACGTTGTGGAGAGCTCCAAAAGGCGTAAAGACAACTCTAACAACAACAAGAAGAATTCTAAGAAGAGGAAAGCTTCTGACTAACGATTCAAAGACAAAAAGCTCAACAAGAAGTTCAATGGAAAGTGTTGGATTTGTAGGAAGCCTGGTCATTCTGCCAGAGACTACCAATTCAAGAAGAATTGCAACAAATCAAAAGCAAATGTCACTGAGAATATTACTTCAAGCATAGATGACTTGAACCTTTCTGCGGTTATTTTTAAATGCAACCTAGTCCAACATCCTGGACAATGGTGGGTAGACACTGGTGCTACTCGACATATATGTTTTGATAAGTCTTTGTTCTCAACTTAGCAGAAACTCGATCATGAAAAAAAACACTATATGGTTAATTTTGTTGTATCAATGGTCGAAGGTTATGGACAGGTCATTCTGAAGTTCACTTTTGGCAAGAATGTTACGCTGAACGATATGTTTCACGTGCCAGACATCCGTAAAATCTTATCTCGAATCTATGTTGTCGAAGAAAGGATTTTGGATCGTGATTGAGTCAGAAAAACTAGTACTGACCAAGGCTATGGTTTATGTCGGGAGGTGATACCTCTGTGATGGGTTATTCAAGGCTAATGTAGCCGTTGTCGGCAAAAATCATATGCACTTTGATTGTTATTAATAAAAGTTCAGTTTCTTATTTGCTCGAGTCTGAAACACTTTTATGGCATAATAGATTATGACACATAAATTTTCGAAAGATGAAAAAACTTGTAAATTTAGGTTTAATTCCAAAATTTAAAGTTGATAAAAATCATAAGTGTGAGACTTGCGTAGAAGCAAAAATGGTCAAGAAACCATTCAACACAGTGGACAAGAGGACTGAGCAGTTATACTTAATTCATACTGATTTATGTGATTTTAAGTCTTTACCTACGAGGAGTGGAAAAAAGTATCTTATCATGTTCATCGATGATTGCATTGTATTTACTAAGTAGTAAAGATGAAGCAATTGCAGCATTCACAAAATATAAGGTTGAAGTAGAAAACCAGCTTAACAAAAAGATTAAGATATTGAGGTCTGATCGAAGTGAAGAATATGAGTAACCATTTGCACAATTGTGTGCAGAGTATGGGATAATCCACCAAACAACAGCCTCATACTCACCTCAGCAAAATGGAGGTGCAGAAAGAAAGAACAAAATGTTAAAAGATATGATAAATGTCATACTTATAACTTCTGGTCTACCTACAAACATGTGGTGGGGAAGCCTTGTATATGTCTAATCACATACTAAATAGAGTCTCACACAAGAAAACTGAGTCTATTCCATATAAATTATGGAAATGGCATTTGCCAAACTACAAATACCTCAAAGTGTGGGGGTGTTTGGCTAAGATCTCGGTTCCTCTTCCCAAGAGAACCAAACTTGGACAAAAAACTGTATATTGCTATATTTTAGGCCATGTCGAAAATAGCAGTGCTTATATATTTTGTCTTCAAATTTGAAGTATGTGACATCAGTGTAAACACAATCATTGAGTCAAGAGAAGCCATATTTTTTTAATATGTGTTTCCATACAAAAGAAATAATGGAAACTCTGCTCTGAAAAGAACAAGAGAAGTGTTAACTGAGAAACATGATAAAACTCATCATGAAATGATGAAAACGTACCAAGGAGGAGTGTAAGAACCAAAATCTCCGAGTCTTTCAGTCCAAACTTTCTAACATACATATTAGAGGCTGAACCTCAGACTTTCAAAGACTCAAATCTTTTCCTCAGAGTCTCCCTATTGGAAAGAAGCTATCAATAGCGAGATGGAATCGATTCTAAGCAATCATCCTTGGAAATTGGTTGACCTTCCACCAGGACATAAACCAATTGGATGTAAACAGATCTTCAAACGGAAAATGAAATCAAATGGTTCCATTGACAAATATAAAGCCAGATTAGTGGCTAAAGGGTATCGCCAAAAGGAGGGTTTAGACTTTTTTGATACATATTTACCGGTTACGTGAATAACCTTTATAAGAATGTTGATAGCAATAACATCTATTTATTATCTTGAAATCCATCAAATGAATGTCAAGACGACTTTCTTAAATGGGGATCTCGAGGAAGAGATCTACATGGAGCAATCAGAAGGGATTGTTTCAAAGAGAGCTGAAAATAACGTATACAGACTTGTTAAATCCCTATTTGGACTTAAATATGGACTTAAATAAGCTCCAAAACAATGCGATGAAAATTTTGATAATATCATGATGAAAAATGTTTTTCGAATCAATGAATGCGATAAATGTGTTTATTACAAAATAGTGGTTAAACACAAACAAATGAGACAATCATGTGTGATTGTTTGCCTATATGTGGATGATATGGTAATATTTTGTCCTAACATTGAAGTTATTAAGACTATAAAAAATTGTTAATCAACCACTTTGACATGAAAGATTTAGGTGTTGCAGATGTTATTTTGGGTATCAAAATAATAAGAACACCAAGTGACATTGAATTATCTCTATCATATTACTAGTAATTTACACATGCGATGCACGTCTTAATAAAAAAAATTAAATAAAAACTCTAATGTAGTGAGGACTCGAACCTGAAAGCTCCTTCATATTAGTTATTATTTTTTTTAAAATAAAAAATCTGACATAGTGAGGACTCGAACCTGAAACCTTCTTCATATTAATTATGTACGTGTGTCACACACGTTAATAGATTTACAAATGACACTAAGGCCTTCTCCCATTATAATATTAGAGATGTGAAAAAAGTGCTTGAAAGATTCAAGAAACATGGTATTAAAGGAGTATCAAATTCTTTTTTACCATCTGTAGTTTTACACAAAAATACTTGTGAGTATAATGCAATTGGAGTATTCTCGTATAATAGGCAGTTTGATGTACCTCATGAACTGTACGAGACCAGACATTGCTTATGCAGTAAGTAAACTAAGCAGATACACAAGTAACCCAGGAAAAGGTCACTGAGCATCGCTGCTAAGAGCGCTTAGGTATTTAAAGAACACCACAAATATTTTATAGCAATATTATGATAGATATTTTGCTATTCTAGAATGATACAGTGATGCAAATTGGATATCAGATTCAGGAATCAAAATCCACAAGTGGTTATGTCTTTATCCTGGCAGGAGCTACTATGTCATAGAAATCTTCTGAACAAACATGTATTGCTCGATCCACAATGGAATCCAAGTTCATTGCTTTAGACAAAGTAGGTGGAAAAAAGCTGAATGGCTTCGCCACTTTTTAGAAGACATTCCATTATAGCCTAAACATATGTATCCATTGTGATAATCAGGCAGCACTAAGTAAAGCACACAATTCTGTATATAATGACAAATCACGATAGATTTGTAGACGCCATAATATTGTTCGACAATTACTCTCAAATGGAATTATTTCCATTGACTTTGTGAGGTCATAGGATAATTATTTCCATTAAATTTGTCTACTTAGTTTTATTGAAAAAATTAATAAAACATAATTAAATTTTTGCTCAAATTTAATCACATTTGTACTATTTTGCAAACAGCAAAATTCACTATGAACAAAAAACAAAAGGAAGATAATATATCTTCAATTCGAACCTTGAAAATCGTGAACTAAAAGGAACTGTTTCCCAAACAGCATATTTCACTATAAACAAAGCACAGAAAGAAGATAATTTCATCTTCGATTCCAACCTTGAAGATGGTGAACATATAGACTGAGGTTTGTTTAAAAACAATGTCCTTAAGACGTTATTTCCGTCGCTCCTACGGTGTACACAATTAATTAAGTGGTCGTCTCCGAAGATGCAATAGTCTGAACTTTGTTAACTTACACTGGAATAAAGAAGACTCGGTCGAGATGGATATGACAGCAGTATGTGTTAAGTCGGCACTAATACAGTGTGGCAGGAAAAAGAAATGGAATGCTGATTTGATCAAGATCAGCTCCTATTTATAGCCCTATGCCCAGGCGGTTGCACAACTCTACAGGAAACAACTCTCCCGAAATGTGCATAAAATAAGTTATTGTTTTAACACCAAGCCCAAGCTCGGCCGGCGGGCCCGCGTATGTGTTTCAAACCCAAGCCCAAGTTGGTTGTGTTCTCCCTCGATAGAAAATCTTTGTACCCCTAACAGCACAACTGTTTGGCTATGTTTTTAACTTATTAATTCGCTTGCTTCTTTGCACTTTTCCGATATAGGACTAACATCTAATACCACATATCAAGCAAAAAGTTTAATTCTTCATTTCAACATGCTAACTACGGAGGCGAATATTTCATTCATTTGAAATCATTTCGGACTTGTGAATACATCGTTTTAATCGTCTTGATGAGTAGAATAAGATGAAAGTGATTTCTAACAGATATATATTCGTACCAGTTTACCAATTGAATTTTATGTACAAATCTAACATATCAATTATACACAAGGATCAATGCTGAAAAGAATAATTACCGAGGCTGCAGGATACATTTATTCTCCTCCAAAGCCGTCCAGCTCTTCTGGGAAAAAAAACCATCAAGCGTTTCAGTTTCATAAATAAAAAACGACACAATAGGAGGGGAAACATGAAATAAAACATCGACAACAGAAAGAAAACGTTGTAAAAATATAGAAAACAGGGAGAAGTGGTTTTCCGACATTAAGGTTCTATCCCCGTTTATTTGCCTTTTCCTAGCGCATGTTAATAACTCGAAAAACATCTGGTCAAGTGCCACACGGCTAGGAGAAAGGAGAAGTTCAAGCAACCCTTGAGAAATCTTACAGGTGCACATATATGACTAGTTAGCAGATAAACAATTCCCAGGGACTTGAACAATAATTGACTTATGACAGATACCAAACAACAGTCAATTCACACTATGGAATCAGACAATAGAGATAGTTCATCAATATGTAGATCAATGCCGCATAACTCAACCATTATATGACCGTTGCTTCTTTGCTGGAAAGAAAACAAAATTTTAATCTTGATACAGAAATCCTTAAATTCTAAATGTGCTTGTGCTTGTCTCTACATTTCAACCTCCTTCCATGGCTTGCAACCGAATATAATCTAATGCCCAACAGCAAAAATAGAAACAAGACCACACAACTAAGATCAAAATCTGAGTTCCAGTATATGGAGCAATAAGGTACCAACTGTTGCCGCAGTGAGAACTTAGGTAAAATGAGGATAAACCTAACCATGCAGTAGACAAAGTTGTATCATATAAAAATCAGTGCACCAACTTTAAGGGATTTTCAGTTGTTTTCTTGGTCGTTTTTCGTTAGAAGCCATAACCTGAAAGGAAATAAAGAGAATGGTAAATGATAGGTATTAATTTATTCGATAAAATCAATTAGAATTATAAAGCTCAAATATTACGCAATGAAAGGATATGTATACTGTACCAGAGTTGTCCATGGGATTTCCAGCAGGAACAGGCTCAGGTTCCTTGATTTCAACCACCACAGCATCGGAAGTTAGGAAAGTTTTTGCAACAGAAGCTGCATGTTCTAAGCAGCATCGAACCACCTGATATTTTCCCACAATGGAAGGTTTAAATTGCAAGCAAGAACAAGGTTGGACAACAAGAAAAATCAATATAAACTATATATATGGTACAACTTAAAATACAGGATTTTTTTAAAAAAAATCAAAAATAAAGATGCAGTTAGATGAGGACGCTCATTATGGTGTTTTTATTGGATTTTGTATCTTGACAAATACTGTTCCTAAGTTCAATATGGTTTACTCAATGAATCTATTGGGAGTTATTTCGCCTCTTCCTTGGAAATATAAGAAAGTAAAGGAGAGAGAAGTAAATCATACACTCTGAAAATAACTCAAAGCTAGTATTTTAAAGAATTATCCTGACAACATATAGCCTAATTAATCCACTATCTTTATATAAAAAATTTGTTGACCATGTCAATATGTAACACTATTAGAAAGATCATTTAATGAAAACAAAGGTTATCACAAAGAGAAGGCGGACTAAACTAGCCTAATATCAAGTATAAGTACACCTTCGGTGAAAAGGAACTATTGAGGAATTATTCTCAAATAGACTAATGTGGGATACATTATCATGAAGCAGCAAATATCAAGCAAAAACTTCTGGATTCAATTTGCTTGTGAACTGCAATTCATCCAGGTAACCAAATATTAATCACAAACCTTTGTCGGATCAATTATTCCAGCAGCCATTAGATTCTCATACTTTCCAGTTGCAGCATTGTAGCCATATTTTGGGTTATCATTCGAGAGCACCTAACCAAATGAACAACTAGTCAGCTATCAGCAATTTGATAGAAATGTGGGAAAAAACATATATATTAAGGATAGTGATTTCAAACCTTCTCAGTCACCACACTCCCGTTTACCCCGGCATTCTTGGCAATCAATTTCAGCGGATAGCTAAGAGCCCTTTTAACAATATCAGCTCCCACCTATAGTTTACCAACAAGAAGTGAGATATATAACAATTGCGAATTTAAATCATTCAGCAAACTGCGACCTGGTTTTTTTGTATTTTGTGAAAAGTAAATCATGATTCGAAAGACTGCAGTGAAGTATAATAAGGACCAGGTATATGGATTCCATCATTTTGTCAAGTGTACAAAATAAATTAAGGAGAATAAAAGTTGAACATCCTACCTTCTGTTCATCATTTTCTAGAGTTTCCTTGATCGCATCAACCTTTGAAGCAAGCCTTAGAAGGGTACAACCGCCACCAACAACAATCCCTTCCTCAACAGCAGCCTGAATGCACGTGCAAATAAGAAAATTTATAGAACAACATCGAAATAGTATCAGATAAACTCAGACTTGTATTTCAGGCCACATGCAATTAACATAAAAGTTACGAAAACAGAAGTCTTGGGGGAAATTTTTTATTGTTGTAATACTTGTGACAAGCACACTTTACAAATATGTAATCTTAAAATCATGTGCATAAAAATCCATTGATTTGCCATGTGATTGTTAACCTGGGAGCGGCATTAGAAGGCCATGCGCAAAATTACCGTATGGAGCTCAATACATAGAGAAGTCCATTTATTGGCCTACATTTTTACTCCTACTATTCAACATGTATTATGATTATATGCATAAAGGGTGAATAATGAGATGAAATTTGAGGACACTTTACAAATATGTAATCTTAAAATCATGTGCATAAAATCATGTGCATAAAAATCCATTGATTTGTCATGTGATTGTTAACCTGGGAGCGGCATTAGAAGGCCATGCACAAAATTACCGTATGGAGCTCAATACATAGAGAAGTCCATTTATTGGCCTACATTTTTACTCCTACTATTCAACATGTATTATGATTATATGCATAAAGGGTGAATAATGAGATGAAATTTGAGGACAGATGCACATGAGACATATCCACCTTCTTCACTATCCACTTGGCTACTTGGCATGATTATTCACAATAAATTTATAAACTTATGTCAAAAGGTGTGAATAATAATTATACATAAAGGTCCCTGATGAAAGGACATACCTAAAAAGCAATATAATCAGAGTCTCAGACTACTATTATCCCAATTCATCTTTTCATCAGGGTGTTTCTCGATAAGGAGATATGAAAATGAAAGAGCCAGACATTATTCAGGTAAACCGTAGGCAAAATTTATTTTTGAAAAAATAATTTTGGTAGTCGCTTTTAATCTTTAGTCCTTGGCCTTCTTAATCAGTATTGTACACAAAAAGACACTGGAGAAGTCATAAAATTTACTTTGTTCAGCAAGTTACAGCATATACCTTTGTAGCATTTAGAGCATCCTCTACTCTCAGTTTCTTCTCTTTTAACTCTGTCTCTGTTTGAGCTCCAACCTGGCGAATTCGAATAAACATCACATCTTAGCCATCTACACAACTCTTATGAACCTATATTGCAGAAAATACTATTAGTAAACCAGTAACACATTACCTGAATAACAGCTACACCACCAGAGAGCTTTGCTATCCTTTCATGCAATTTTTCCTTCTGGTATTCTTGTTCAGCTGCCTGAATTGAGAAACAAAAGTTCGTGAATCTCACAAATCACAATAAGAATTATAAAACGATCTGTAATATACATGTCCATCATGAGTATTCACCTCTATCAGATTTTGAATCTGGATAACCCGTTTAGTCACTTCCTCCTGAGTACTTCCATCACCAACTATAGTTGTCGTGTCTTTAGTTAGCACAACTTTGGCTGCAGTGCCCAATACCTCCTTGTCAGCTTTATCCAGTGTTAGTCCAACCTCCTCTCTAATTACAGTTGCTGCAGCAGATAAAAATAAATAAACAAATTATTAGAAGAAATACATCTAGACCGCTACATACTATACTACAAACTCCACACACTACACACTGAATAATGCATGAGCTTGTGGATATTACAAAATGATATACTCTTAAATTTGCCCTTAGCTGGAAAAAAAACTGATCTAAAAAACCATGGAGACTGAAGTTAATCTATTAGCTTAACTAGTTCATTTAATATTATACGTTTCTCCCTCTGGGATCTTATTTGCATACAAACTTTCTCCCACATGTCTCTCCTTATAGATAATACTATAGCTTTTATATCATCAAAATATTAAGTTTGCCAATTAGTTTTGTTTTTAATTTTTTATGACTTTCATATACATTAGATTTTTAGTTAGACACATCTGTAACCTGCAATCCCACGTGCAGCTGTTGGTAAAAGAAATAATAACAGACAAAGATGCAATGAATGAAACACAATATGGTACAACCTCCTGTTAATATTGCAATGTCATCAAGATATTGGCTTTTGCGCTCTCCAAATCCAGGAGCTTTGAGTGCAGCAATCTTCAGGGCTCCTCTCAACTTATTTACAACAAGAGTAGCAAGCGCTTCTTGTTCAATATCCTCAGCAATAATTAAAATCGGATATCCACCCTTTATAGCATCTTCCAAGACATTTATCAGATCTCTTGCATTTGTGATTTTCTTGTCGACGAGAAGCAACTGTAAGTAACAAGTATAGATAAGACAGTTGGACATATTTCAATGAAGTAGTAATGACAATTTAAGAGAAATTATTAAGAATTACAAACCTTGCAGTTCTCATATTCTACTGACATCTTTTCACTGTCAGTTACAAAGTAAGGAGAGATGTACCCACGATCGAACTGCATTCCTTCTACTACATAGAGATTATTTTCTGCACTTTTTCCCTCTTCAAGTGTCACCACACCTTTCCTACCTACTTTACTCATAGCCTCAGCTATCATGTTACCGATCTCATAGTTGTTTCCTGCACTAACTGCAGCTACATCAGCAAGCTCACTATCTTCAACCTGCACCATCAAATTATAGACATTGATAACTACATATTGTTGTAAATATAAATATCTCAAACCTCACCACAACTTCAGAATTTCAGTATAGTGGCAGAGATTTTACATGGTATAAGAGCTACCCAGCTCAGTTTTTACTGGGCATTCAGATTGAAAATAATCTTTACCATCATCAGCTAGATTGTGGAGAAGGAATGCCTGGAAGCCGATAATTGTGTTATCCCCCCCCCCTCCCCCCCCCCCCCCCCCCCCCCCCCCCCCCGCGGATCTTCCGTACCAATTTACAGTGGGTTCTCGGTCTGGATCTCTTAAAGTAGCGATCCGCACACAAATGAACACCTTTGTGCATTAATTCGTTAATTTCTCTTCAAACTCTTCACAATTCATAATAAGAGTTTAATTTGATTATTATTCTTATAATTTTGCAAAGCAAGTAAGCAATGTATTTATAGTCTAATTTTATATCCTTGTATTTATTTCCTTACACACATATATATGTATATATATTACTCAGCTAAGTGACCCAACTCATCCCATCCCCACCGTACTGCATTCTGCACATGGTGGGTAGTGTACCGTGAACATACACATATCATGAACTAGGAAGCACGGACTCTTTACGGAGGAGCCTACACCCAAATCGGACTCGAATCGGACTCGGGTGCGGCTAGGGTGCGGCGCTGTGCATACGGGGTGCGGCAAAATTCGCACCCCTTATATTTTATTTAAAAAATTGGGTTGAGTGCGGGTCGGGTACGTTAAAAAAAATCCAATAACTCATTTCCTCCTCTCTCTCTCTATCTCATTTCCGTCCCGCTCTCTCTCTTATCTCTTTCAACCCTAATTCCAAAATTCCCAAATCTCTCAAATCTCCTGTCCCTAAAATCCCAAATCTCCTCTTCCATTAAATCCCGAATCTCTCAACCATCATCGTCGTTGCTTCTCTCCGCCGTTGTCTTCTTTCTCGTTCGTCGACTTCTTCCACCACCGTCGAAGCTTCTCTTTGCCGTCAACTTCTTCCTCTGCCACCATCGTCTTCTCTCCGTCGTCATCGTCTTCTTTCTTGTTCGTCGACTTCTTCCACCGCCGTCGAAGCTTCTATCCACCGTAGACTTCTTCCACCGCCGTCGAACCTTCTATCCACCGTTGACTTCTTCCTCCACTGCCGTCGACTTCTTCCTCCGCCACCGTCTTCTCTCCGACGTCGTTTTCTTCCTCCGCCGTCGTCGTCTTCTTCATCCGCCGTTGTTCACCTATTCCTCTTTCCTAACAAAACCCTAGGTATGAATTCCTCTCTTATAAAAAAATTTCACTGTTACAAATGCTTTTTTTCGAAGTTTCAAAATTTCCTTTTTACATACAAGATGATGCTTGCTGTAAATCCATGCTTGATGCTTGCTGTAAATCCATGCTTTTTTCCCATGTTTTTTTTCACCCATGATTGATGCTTGTTGTGAATCCATGCTTGATACTTGCTGTGAATTAATTGCTTGCTATTATAACTTGATGTTTAGTGTTCTTAATGCGAATCCATACTTGATGTTGTGAATCCATGCTTGACGCATAGTGTTCTTGCTTGCTTGGTTGCTTGCTATTCTTGCTTGCTGTGAATTTTTTGCTTGCTGTTATAACTTACCATGCTTATTATTCTTGATGCTTGTTATATGTTACAATGCTTGTCGTTCTTGATGCTTGAGTCTTGATTCATGACAAAAACGAGAAGAAAGAAAAAATGATTAATAGCTAAAATTTATTGAATAACATAGACTATGAATTGAGTACTTTTGTAGGTCATTTAAATGAATACAGGAAATATGAGTTCCACTGGTGCAACTCCTACCGCATCTAATCCTCCTCAAGACGATCATTATCCTCTTTGGTGTTATGTGACGAAAGAAGCAAAGATTGGAGACAGGGGTGAAAATTGGAGGTGATCGTGCAAATTTTGTAGGAAGCAAGTTACTAGATCATACTCGAGGGTAAAGGCGCATCTTTTGAAACTCGGTGGCGTTGGTGTAAAATCTTGTTTGGTAGTAACTCCCCAAAATATAGCTGAGGTGCAAAGAGTTACGGAAGAAGCTGAACAGAGGTTGAGTCCAGTTGAAGTTCCTCTCCTACCTACTTCTAGGGCTTCAATTGGTAGTTCAAAAACGGGTTTCTCGCTCCTCATGTCGGGGGTTGATGGAAAGAAGAGAAAGGGTGTGGAGAACTCTATAGAGAAAGCATTCAATATGGAAGCTCGAGAGCAATTAAGAAGTGAAATTGCGAGGATGTTCTACTCTGGTGGCTTACCATTTCATCTTGCAAGAAATCCACATTATGTGAAGTCATTTTCTTTTGCAGCGAACAACATTTCCGGGTTTGTTCCACCGGGCTACAATGCTTTGAGGACTACTCTACTTCAAAGGGAGAGAACATAAAGAACGTGTTGACTCCAATAAAAGAAACTTGGGTGGAAACCGAAGTGGCTATTGTTAGTGATGGATGGTCGGATTCTCAAAGAATGCCTCTTATTAACTTTATGGCGGTGTCGGAAAGTGGACCTATATTCTTAAAAGCTATCAATTGTAAGGGTGAGTACAAGGATAAGTTCTACATTGCACATTTGTTGAAAGATGTAATCAATGAAGTCAGCCCTAAAAATATTGTCCATGTGATAACGGATAATGCACTAGTGTGTAAAGCGGCGGAAAGTATTATTAAGAGTCAATTCTCTCACATCTTTTGGACTCCTTCTGTAGTGCATACACTAAATCTTGCTCTTAAAAATATATGTGCTGTAAAGAACACCGAAAGAAATAATCAAGTTTATGATGAGTGTCATTGAATCACCGAAATAGCCGGAGATGCGTTGGCTATAAAGGTTTTCATTACAAACCATTCCATGAAATTGGCTATCTACAATGAGTTTGTAAATTTAAAATTGTTTTCGGTGGCGGAGACAAAATTTGCTTCAACTATCATTATGTTGAAGAGGTTTAGATTGATCAAACAAGGTCTCCAAGCAATGGTCATTAGTGAGAAGTGGTCTTCTTATAGGGAGGATGATGTTGGTAACGCTCAATTTGTGAAGGAGCTCATTCTTAACGATCTTTGATGGGACAAAATCGACTACATTCTTTCATTCACAAATCCAATTTATAACATGCTTTGATTTGCCAACACCGACAAGCCCGCTTTGCATCTTACATATGACATGTGGGATTCAATGATTGAGAATGTGAAGAAATCAATATATAGGCATGAAGGCAAGGAAGACAATGAATTTCAAGCTTCTATGGTGTTGTACATAAAATACTAGTTGATAGGTGGAATAAAAGTAGCACACCACTTCACTGTTTGGCGCATTCCTTAAATCCGAGGTAATTCTAAAGTTAAAATGTTCATAAGAAACAAATTGAAAGTTTATCTTTTTAAGATTAAAGTGTTTAAATGTGTTTATTTATTTTAATTTAGGTATTATAGCAAATCATGGCTCGATGGTGATTTTAATCGTGTTCCTCCACATAGAGATTTTGAAATTTCGGAAGAGAGAAACAAGTGCTTAAAAAGGTACTTTCCAAACAATGAAGACCGAAAAAAAAGTGCCTGTCGAGTTTGCCAAATTTTCTAGAGCTTCTAGTGAGTTCAGCAATTTTGAGTCTTTGAGTGATAGATCGTAATTGGAACCTAAAGATTTGTGGTTATGCTACGGTGCTTCTTGTCCTTTGCTACAAAATTTAGCATTGAAACTTCTTGGGCAACCTTGCTCCTCTTCTTGTTGTGAACGTAACTGAAGCACGTATTCCTTCATTCACTCAATGAGAAGGAATAGAATTCAACCACAACGTGCCGAAGACTTAGTATTTGTGCACACCAATCTCCGTCTCCTTTCAAGAAATAGTGAAGCATATGTGAAAGGGCAAACCAAGATGTGGAATGTTGGTGAAGATGCTTTTGATCCTCTTGATGGTGCCGGTGTGCTTGAAGTTGCAAACCTCTCTCTTGATGAGCCGGAAATGGAGACCATGCTCTTTTTAGAGAACGAAGTTGGGGATGATGATAATGATGCTATCACACTTGGAGAATGATCACTTAGTTGTTTTTGTTTATGTATTGTTAACATTTTGAGTAGTGGATGATACATAAAAGGTTATCATTTATGTATTGTGCTATTTTGTCCTTTTTTAAATCTCTTGGTTAATGAATGATTATTGACGATGATTTTAGTTTGTTATACTAAAATATAAATATTAATATAAATATATAATATGAAAATTAATTATTTAAATATTAGCCGAATCCCAGCCGCACCCGCATCCCACTGTTTTTAGAAATTACCGCATTCCCGCACCCGCATCCCCCGCACCTGCATCCCCGCACCCGAATCAGTGCTTCCTAGATCATGAACCAAAATGTACTACAAATCGAGTAACCATGACCCGAGATTTAGAAAACATCAGAGATAAACGAAGGGCTTTGCTTGAATTCCTAAGAGACTGGCAACCGAGCAATGTAGCACATCAGGATGAAGAAATGTTGAGATGGGGCAAAGCAAGTGAGGTTTACGGTCTGCAGCACATATAACTTTCTCAACGACGGTGGTGTCTGCTCGTTGACTATCTGGGGGATACAGCAGGGGTTGCCACTTGCAGAGGAATTTGGGGGGAAAGGAGAAGTATAATATTTAGGAGCACACACATATATCATGACAATATTATTCTAAATGTGGGCTAATACAGTGTTTTGGTTAGGTCTAGACATCAAGACTTCTCGCCAGGCAAGGAAGGTGGGACTGTTTGCCTCTGACATCTCCACCTATGAGGCGAGCCCACCACAGGGGGAACATGCCTGCTATAGGAGAGCGGCTGATTTCTTGCTTCACTGACTGAGATCATGCTGGTCTTCGCCTCTTTTGTGTGTGTGTGTGTTGTGGTGGTGGTGGGGGGGGGGGGGGGGGGGGGGGGTTACACATTATTTTTTTGTTTTTGCATGTATATACTTTGTGGGTATGAATTTTTATTTTTGTTTTTGTTTTTTTTTGGTGAGGGGGAGGGTAATTTTCCTTAACAACTCATACGAAGGAAAAAAACACGTGCATTGCATGTAAGCCATCTATCAATAATAACGGCACCTCACAACCATGTTTTTGCCCTTATAATCAGGTTCATTGGAATATGAATATGTATCCCTCAAGCCTCACTGCAACTTTGTAGTTTGGAATAATGGCATGTATATTTCACACATCACCAACTCAAAATAAGCAAAAAAAAATTAGAGTGTGAACTAGGGAAACTACAACACAAGAACATATGTATTGAAATGTGAAATTGTTTCCAAAACGCTTAAAAGTTACCTCTTTTGAGATTAGCTTGAGTTCAGCAACTAAACCTTTCGTCGTTTTTTCTATACCTCGAGTGATTTGCACAGGGTTAGCTCCAGCTGCAACCACCTAAAATATCCGAAAGAACAGACATATGTATTGAAAGTTGCTTATTCATCAAAAAGTTGTTTTTAGTTGTGGGTAAGTAATCACACACCTTAACACCTTCGGCAATTAGACCTCGAGCAAGAACAACAGAAGTAGTAGTCCCATCTCCAGCCAAGTCATTGGTCTTTGCAGCAGCTTGCCTTACCAACTTAGCACCAATATTCTCTACTGGATCCTCTAACTCAACCTGTACAAATATAAGCTTCAATTGCTTCCACTGACAAAGTGTGTGACGCCCAATTGCAAAAATGTTCCAGAATTCAAATATTAAAGACCATTCAATATGAACTTATTGAAAATATGAGAAAATTTGAGAAACAACATCTAGGAATCAAGTTATACGTTAATTTGGCTAGTTACTTCCTAGAGAGCAATTGAAGAGGACATCAAATATGTTTTATTTTTTATTTTGAGATTTGGTCATATGTAGTTCATTTGAGAGATTTGTTTTAGATTTGAGAGATTTGTTTTAGATTTGTTTTGGATTTGTTTTGAGCCTATACATAGGCATTGATAATAATGAGAAAATATGTCATTCTTGATTTTAAAAAAATATTGTGTTGAGTTATTGCTCTTCATCCATCTTTTTGTGTGAGACAATTAAGAGAATTATTAGAGTTTGTGAGAAATTCTAATAAAGTATTAGAATTTGTGATAAACTCTAAAAGTACCCCCCAAATCCCCAAATTAAAAATTTCCAAACCCTAATCCCCCAAATCACCTATACTCCTAATCCCATCTTCTTCTTCCTCACCTTCCCTCTCTCTCTCCCGACCGGCGACCACCTACCGTCGACACCCCCACACCCCGTTGTCCCTCCTCCACCACCCTCGTCGCCCTCATCGATCCTACCGTCAAACCCCGACCTCATCTCCTTCCCTCCTCGTCGCTGTCGCTTCCCGGCCATGACCACCACTCCCACAACAACCCGAGATCCCCTTGCCAGCAACCAACTCGCACCGCCTCTACCTCCTCCGTCCGCCACCCTGCTGCCATCCCGCCGCCAACCACCTCCGTCGACATCGGCCCCCACCACCCATCGGTTGTCCTTGCTATTCGTTGCCTCGATTCCACAAGCTGACCACCATAGCCGCCTCCTGCTCGCTGCTCTGCCGTCGCAGCCCCTCCTCTTCACTGTACTCCCTATCTGCAACCCCGGTAAACTCTTTCCACTTCTCAAATATTTGTGTTACTGCCTTATTATCTCTATTATATTATTTGATTTATCTATCGTCCACAAATATTTGAGAGTGAGCGTTTCTACTTGCTAATTAGAATACGAATCTTTATTGAATATTTTACATGCTAAGAACGATTAAGTATTATTATTGATTGATAGGATTGAACTTTTAATTGGGCTTGTTAAACTATTTCATATCTTGAAAATCCATCAAACCAATTAATAGTTATAATTTCTAACTTAATTTGCATTACATGTTGGTAAATTTAATCCTTTAAATTCTTGGAAAATCACTATTTAGAGTTAAGGTACATCAGCAATGTCAGCAAACAGGTTTATTTCCCCAATTTTTAGGTCATTTTCAAAGGAATGTTACTTTTATTTTTATCTACTACTTCAGATTTCTTGGAAAAGAATTTTTTCAGGCAATTTTAAGTAAGGTTTACAATAGTGAGAACATTTTTGCTTCTACTGAATAAATAATAAACTAAAGAATAACTGTTTTTTTTTTAACTTCAGTTTTTTTCCATGCATCTCTCTCTTCAATTTCTTTCTTCATGACATCTACAAAATAGATTATTCCTAATTTCCATGAATATGGTCTGCAAATATAGCAAAAGTAGTGAAGTAATTCCTTCCTGTTGTTATTAACCTAAACCATAAAATAGACTTATGTAGACCCAGACGGCACAAGGGAACAGAGAACTTAGATAAGAATCCTGATGATATTACTATAGAGTACAAACTAAAATGCCTTTTCAAATGGCTGTTCACATCAGCAGAACAGATGCAGAAAATCATATTTTCCGTAATCACACAAACAGCTAGTATTATGTATATTAAAATTGTAATTTCAAAATCTTTAAAATACAAATTTGGTTTTACCGTTAAAGTCTGAATGATCAAACTTTCCACCCCAGAGATAACAGCCAATGAAAAACTAAAAGAGCTTTAGATAAATCAGCAATTAGTAGATATTAAAGAGTCAAAATGACATGAGACATCGGACATACCTCTTTAGCCACTGTAACTCCATCATTAACAATCTTAGGAGATCCATACTTGCTTTCAAGAACGACATTTCTACCTTTGGGCCCTAGGGTAACTCCAACAAGATCAGCAAGCTTGTTAACCCCCGTCTGAGAACAGAGGACAAAAAATTTAGCATTTTGAAGAGGTTCATCTTAAATAGTAAGTAGAGAACATATACTGACTTGCAGTTTCTTAATAGCAGACCCATCCTTGTTGAAGTATAACTCCTTAGCCATCGCCCTGATTTGAGAGCTGCATTGCTTCTTCAGGTGGAAATTACGCCTCCCGCCACTGAAAGAATAAGAAGAAACAGAAGAAAGCGAAGACAACTGGGATAAGTTTTCAGCAGATGCTGAAAGCTTCTTGTCAGCTGCAAGACTGCTGGAAGCAGCAATACAGATGGTGCTGAAAGTTGATGTCATGGCCTGTTTAAGAGGGTTGAGAATAAAAACAAATTATAGCAGCAAGTAATACTGAAAAAGATATCAGAGGAAAAGAACAAAAGTTACTGAACTTGCGAAATCAGGAGGAGGTCCAGAGAGATCTAAATTGCTTTAAGAGATATAAGTACTCAATTTGCTATCTAGACTCAATTTACTGTATTTTTTTCTAATGTTGTATCAAATTAAGTTGGAAAATTCAGCTCCATTGCAGTTGTGACTGTGCATTGCATGCAAACCATTGCACCAAAAGACGCTATCCCTTGCAAGTGACTATGGCTAAAAGTTCGTAAAGAGAATGCAAACTTTATAACTTGCTACCCTTCGGAAAGTAGCAACTGAGGCACATGCAGAATTACTAATCTACTATTGACAAATAGCACAGTTGCAGAACACCATAATAAAAAGTTATCAAAAACTACATAGAGTCTTCATGTTTATCCACCATGTTTAAGCTACAGGAGCGATATGCACATGTAACCCTAGTGGGAAAAAGCATTGAAATATAAAGAAAAACTGGACAAATGAAATTTGGCATATTGCATATAATGCAATCATAACAGACCCTTGCACATTGGTCTCTGCAATTAAACTAGAAAGTTTGTTTATAACAATATCATAACTATTATTAAACTACTCTAACGGTATGAGAGTAAAGACCAGATTCCTCTCTCTCATAACGTTCTCTTATTGAGGACATTTCAGGCAAGGTCAAGTAGATGAGGACATTTCAGGCAAGGTCAAGTAGACAAAGAAACAGTAACTTTCTTGTTCCATATTAACCGTTTTTTTCTCTTTCCAAAATCTCATTTTTCGCCTCAAAAGCCAAAGCAAAGATATATAATGAAGTTTTTTGCTGTTGTTGTACTCATCCTACACCACCAATGATGCGGACATACAAGTGACAGTAGAGACTGATACGACTGATACGGGGTTAGATAATGATACACAGTCAGCTGCAGCAGCTAATGAAGCCAAAGTGAAGAGAAACAGAGTCAAGCCCAAGTATTTGGAGGACTATGCAATGTGAAGGATAAACAAGGGTCATGCACGGGCCACTTACACTGAGTTTGAAGAGAAATAAGACGCCAATTGGGTTGTACGCTAGCAGAGAAGTATAAATAGAAATAGAAACGTGAGAATGAGGGTGCTGATATTGTAACAAACTACCCTAATTCGTGTAAATGATTGGTTTCATACTAATGAATCCTTAATTCCTCTGTTTTGATTTGAAAAGTTCATGAAGGTGCTTGTTCTTGGATTTAATCCTATCAACCAACCAGAATTGATGCTTTTTTTTTACTGCCTCATCAGAGTGCATAGCAGCTTTATAGCCATCACATTATTCCACAACCAAAAGAGGTTTTGCTTCTATCATAACTTTATTCTCAGAATATCAACTTCAAATATCAAAGAGGTTTCAGTTATTCCATCACATTATTCCACAATCAAGGAGGTTTTCAGTTCTATCATAACTTGATTCTAAGCATACCAAATTCACATATTCACTCTACCGTATGTCTTCAACAAGCTACAAAGAGGTATTAATAAAATAACACAATCTGCATAGAATAGATATAAGACGACTTTCAACAAACAATATGAGAGTCAGCCTATCAACCAAAGATTTCCTGCACCCATGAACCTACGCATCATCGAAGTCCAAGCAACATTTGTAAACTACAATTTAGGTGACACAACAATGAGTGCATCCAAGAAAAACTAGAGATGACTCCCCCAATAAAGGATAAAATGAGTACGCCCTGACCGAGATGGAACGGCGTGCAATAAGAAGGAATAGTTAGTGATATGTATCATTTGACTATTTGAGCAAGGCGTTCATTACATGGTGCCTTCTTCTTACCAATATAGACTTCCCCAGTCATACTACTGCCATTGGAGAAGCTTACCAATATAGACTTCCCCAGTCATAGAAGAAGATTCGCAAGCGACTATTAATAAGAGAAACAAAAAAGCCTAACTGAAATTACAATGCTGTTAACAATCAACCATTTCTTTCATTTTTACAATTAATTTTAGTTGAAACCTTTTCACTCTTAAAATTATCCATCGAATCTCACACTGAACCCCAATTTTAACAGATTCAGCAACAATGTACAATATTTTTCAAAATGAACGAATTCATGAGAACAGGAGAAGAACGTCCAATACCTGAAAAGATAAAAGGATCGAAGAGCTAGGGTTTCTCAAGAACGTCGACAACGATTTAGACGATGATGATAATTGGGTGGGTTTTTATAAGGAGCCAAGGGGTTTTGCAAAATTTTGTTCCTTTCTTCCATTTGTGAAGCTCCTGAGACGATCCCAGCCGTTGATTTTGAAGAAAGGTGGGTGTTGGCGGAAGAATCGAGAAAGATTGGGGAACTTGTATTTGTGTCATCATGCTGTCTCCGTCTTTTAAGAACTTTGCACAAATCTTGAGGTCGGTTTTCTTTATCTTTTCCTTTCATGCTTTTTCTTTTTCTTTAATTTTTCCTTTGGGTAGCTTTTTTTTTTTTAATCTTTTTCCCTTTTTTTATATCGTAAAACGGTGGGAAGAACTCTCTCACGTTTCATAAACTAGTATTTTTCACGTGCGATACACGTTTTGATAAGCGTTTGAAGATTATTAAGTATGATTTACGTGTTAAGAAATAGTTTTGGAGTTGGACATGCGTTGCACGTAATTGGTCAAAATATTTTGAAGAAAAAACTACAATTTGTACATGCAATGTACGTATTTGTAAGTAGAATTTGAATTGTACGTGTAACATATGTGTATGTTTAGTGTTAAAAAAATATTGTACAATTGTTTTGCACGTGCGTTACACATTTTAAATAGGTGTTTTTTTTTGTTTGTTTGTTATTGTTGTAATTAATGGGAGAGTTGGAGTTGCACGCGCAACGCACGGGTTTGTATGTTTTTTTTTAGAGAAAAGGTGGAATCTGGCCACCCTGTTTCATTAATAAGAGTTTAACGAAACAAACGCAGAGTACTTGGCTCAAGTACAACCTACAGACAGAAAATAAAACATACATGAAGCAACATGACGCGTACAAACAACAAATTCCTCCAACAACCCTGGAGGGTAGGCCGACAAACCAGCTCGGTCCAGCCAAATTGTGAGTATGTCAGATTAGCTTCATACAGTGCCTCCACGACACGTGCACACCCACCTGAAACAAGTCTGGCAGGATTTTATCACCCGCCAATCCCTGTCTCCACCTCACTGGGGGGACCCCACCTTTGGCCCTAAGCCCGCAGATCGAAAACTGACCCCATGGCACCCTCCCACCAACTCCACCACTCATCCTACAAACGTGCCAGCCGCTCCCACTGCCACTACCAGAGAGATAGCCGTGAAGAGGATACCTTCACCTCTCACACGATAGCGATTCCTCAGGCAATTTCTCACCCAAACAACTATCTCGCTCACCTCACCAAACACCACGCTCCAGGAGAGAGCCGTGGAGAGGATACCTTCCCCTCTCTCACGCTCAAGCTCTCTCCGACGATTTCTCACCACACAGACTTATCTCGACTCAAACTCCCAATCCGAGAGAAGAGGCGACGCTGTCACGAGCCAGTGGCCTAAGCTGGAGGAAGCTCAATAGCCCGATAGTAGGCGCTGTGGAGACTGCACCGGCGACTTCGTAGGACACTACAGACCAACCATACCCCAACCCCACACCCCCACACCCCCAACACCAACCAACTACCGGCCTGGCCCCACGGGCCCCAAACCGAAACAACGACCTCACACACTTGAACCTCAAATCCCTGGTGTTCGCGACAACAGACGCGAGAGGATGCTCTAGCGCGACATAGTCACTCCGCGACAGTTGAGACAAGCACCCTAGTGAGCACACATCACGGAGGGACCCCATCTTTAGGCCCAAGCTCCACAAACGTGCAAGATAACCTAACTCCCGGCATCTTCACACGCACTACCGACCCTCGCAGATCGCAATGAATGGCCCCAAGAGTGTGGACATGGTGGCAAGCGTGCAGAAAATCCAGGCACAAATCTAGCAAATCATGGAGGGACCCCAGCTCGAGTCCAACCCCACAATCGTACAAACCTACTTGCTTCACACCCCCAACCACAGCAAAAGCAAGTACTGGCCCCATGCCGAACCACCGGCCTCACCCGGTGGGAAAATCAGATCTGGGCCAACAAGAGGGGGGAAGGGGGGTGCGCACAGCAGCCTGACCCCACTGGACCCATACCGCACCGACCTCATGCAGCCAGGAGATCCGTCGTCGTCGCTTGGGGTGGCGCATCTCCATCGGCCAGGCTCCCGACCAAGATCCATGGCGCTTTCACGCAGCCAGGTGGGCCATCGCCGTCGGTCGTGGCGGCGCATCTCCTTGGCCCGGTTCCCGACCAAGATCCATGGCGCTCTCGACCTCCGTCGTCGTCGCTTGAGAACTGGGCCTTCGTCGATCCAGGGAGCCGTCGCGACGCGAAAAGGGCGCATCGATTGCATCGTCAAATCAGAGAGGACGCTGCAAATCTGGAGTTGGCTTTGAGCGACGAATTGTTACGGGGGTGGGGGGTCAACTCCATCGAACAGGCACGATCGGAGGGGGGATGACGGCGGGACAGTGGGGCGGCGGCGGCGATGCCTAGCCACCATCCCTAGCTTTTCTCAGATCTAGGGTTCGTTTTTTTAGGGGATTTGGGGTTAGTTTCTCTCTCTAGACTTTTCTAGAGAGAGAAACTCTTTGTATCTACAAGTTTGTATTTTGACAACATTACAACTCCAACCCTCCCATTATAATATTAGAGATTAGAGATAAGAATTTAATAAAACCGTACATAAAGGTATAAAATGAACAAGATGGTTCGTCGTCCGTCCGAGTCTGGCTCGAGATTTGGCCCAACCGTGAACCGTCCGAACTATTATACAAACCGAATTTGAACAAATTATCAGGTTCGATGTCTCACCGAGCTCGAGCCGGACATAAGTTCGTCCGAGTATTATTGTGGTCTGATGCTTTACTGAACCGAGTCCGGACTATAAATTCTTTTTCCAATCTAGACCAAGCCAAACATAAGCCCGTCCGAGTAAAATTTCGGTCCAAGCTTGAACATATGACTGTCCGGTCCTGTCTTGTCCGATTTATGGCCCTAACCGTACAACCAAGTGAATGATGCTCATACCACACATTGTATAATGCTCATTTCGAAACATTAAAAATAAATAAAATATGCATATCCATTATGTGACATCAATATACAAGTATACACTCCCCAAAATACCGATACATACAAAAATCAAAATAACAGTACAGTGACATCATCTATACATGTATTAATGTTAAAAAATTTGATGTGGGTAGGTGGGTGTTGCTGCTTTTTTCAGTGTGGGAGCAAACAGATAGTGAGTTAATACTGGATGGAAACTACTAAAAGTCAAACATGTGCCTTGGCCGTTAAAAGACGTTAGAGCTCCTGAGATTGAATCTGGATCATTGATTGACCTCTTATGATCTGAAATTGACGGTTGTTGATGTGGCCGATGGACCTGCAAAACGTCTGAAACACCCGGGGGTGGCCCTCGGCAACAGACCTTCCGACGCTCAAGTCAGAACCAGAAAGAGAGAGTAAGAAAGTAAAAACTAGTGAATTGTTGATTACCTGGTGACTAAAGAGGGGGAGAAGTATTTATAGGTCTGAGAGACATTCTAGAAGTCGAATCGTTACCGTCGGATCTTTCATGTCTCCCCCCTGAAGAGATAAGATATCCCTGTAAGATAATAAGAAATGAGACTCCTAGCCATAATGGACTGGGTGTCTCTCTTAGTGGGCCTAGTCCGTCACCTTTTATGGGCTTGAGAGAAGCCCATGTCTTAGAGTGGGCCCAGGCCTGTAAAATAGGCCTGTGATGGCTAATCTTCCTGTAGATGCTTTGAGATCCGTACAGGGATCGTACGGCTCTGATCTGCTGCGATTTTTACCATCATCATAAGCCCCCCACTTCCGGAAGGCGATTTTCATGGCTTTCGGGAAGTAGTACGTCTTATTTTTAGAATATGGCGAATAATGTTAGCAATCGGAGTGTTCGGAGATACCTAGAACTGATCTGTGGCTTTTGAAGGCAGTGAATATTTTCTTGGATTTTTCCATATTTTTTCAGATTTTTCCGAATTTTCTCGAATTTTCTGGGAATTTTTTCGTAGTTCTTTGGATTTCTCTGAATTTTATGAAATGCTCTACAGTCTCAAAAACATTCTTTCGAATTTTATAATTAATAAATTCAATTTAATTATTTTTTCGAATTAAAATAATTATTTTTGAATTTTTAATCAATTTTTCGAATTAAAAATGATTTTTAATTGATTTTTTGGATTTATTGGGGCTGGCGCGAGATTTGAAGTGATCTGGGGTGCCCATCATGGCTGGGCTCATGTGCTGAGGCGATCAGACGGCCAAAAGGCTTTGATCAAGCCGAAAAAAACCCTGAAGCGCTGATCATGTGATGCATGAATTTCGTGGAGATCGAACGGCGTTGGGCCGTCTTCTTCCACCCCTTAGCTCGGCGAACCAATTCGCCGAGCTACCGCTATCAGTCATTGATTCTTGGGAATTTCGAAGCTTCGCCGAGGTGCCATGCCCTCGTTGACCTCTGGGAGTGGTAAGCTAGCTCCACATGGTCGAGCTACGGGGATTCGAAGCTCTGTCGAACTATCGAGCTTGGGTTTCACCGAGCTACGGAGATTTGCCGAGCTATGGTTTCACCGAGCTATGATGGTCGAGCTCTGGCAAGCCATTGGTCATCAGAATTTCGCCAAGCTAGGGAGACGATGAAGCTCCGTTTCGCCGAGGTACGGCGATGGCTCGTTTCTGCCGAGCTATGGGCACTCCGTAATCCGCTGAGCTATGGAGCTTCGATTTCGCCGAGCTACAAGGTTCTCACCGAGCTATGGAGCTCTCAAAGCTTCGTCGAGCTACGGAGTCACCAGTTTCACCGAGCTACGGCGTTCGAACACTCGCCGAACTATGGGTCTCGCCGAGCTACGAGTGGTTCCGGAGCTTTCGCCGAGCTACGATAGCTCGTTTCTCCGAACTATGGTGCTTATGTCCTCGGCGAGCTACCACCGATTCACCGAGCTATGGGAGCTCGTTCTCGCCGAGCTATGGGTTTCCCGAGCTACGGGGGTCTCATCTAGCTATGAAGCTTGAGCTTTCGTCGAGCTACGGTTTCGCTGAGCTACGGGGGTCTCGCCGAGCTACGGTTTCGCTGAGCTACGGGGGTCTCGCCGAGCTATGGATTCGCCGAGCTACAGAGTTAGGGCTTTCGAGAGGTTTTTGGAGCTTGGATGCTCTGTTTTCGGTGGAGCTTTTTCGTCGAGGTGGACGCTTGGAGAAGGAGACCAACTGAGGGAGCTCGACGGTGGAGCAGTGGTGCAACCCATTTAGCGAGGCTAGAGATCTAAGTATGAGTCGGGGTGAGGAAGGTTGGCGAGTCGACGAGGCTCTGTGTCTGGGTTTTCGAAGGCGAAGCGAAGGGGTTTTTGGCGCCAAGCTCTGAAGAAGAAAAAGAAGAAGAAGAGGAGAGTGGAGCGGGTGTCGGGTGTTCGGGTTGGGATCCGACCCGTTAACACCCCTTGATGACTTATCTGACTTTGTTTGAGGGTTTTTGGGTATTGGTTTGCATATCCGAACCTGACCCGGTCTTCTTTTCTCCTCGTTTATTCATCGAGAGTTGTTTTTTGAGTATTTATGGAGTGTTTTGGAGTTGTTTTGAGCTTGGGTTTGCATATAAATTTTAATATATGCATATATGGCCGTGTATATGCAACAACTCATATATATTTATATATAATTACTTATACGTGTATATCCAGCTTTTTACTCCATCACAGTCGGTTGGTGGATCTTGCACGTATATAACCATTTGTGATATGAGAGAAGTCTGCAGACTTGTTGTTTGATCCCAACAAGTTGTTGTGGCCTATCTAGAATAGAGTTGACGTTTTGAGCTTGTCGTTTGTTCCCAGCAAGTTTGGAGAGAACTTAGTGGTAACATTGAGTGTTGAACTTGCTGTTTACACCCAACAAGCGTGTAGAGGACTCTGTGATAGAGGTGAACGTTCAGGCTTGCCGTTTGATCCCGATAAGTTTAGAGGGACATTGCACCTGCTATTTGCACCCAGCAAGTGTGGAGAGACAATTCTTTGACTGAGTCAATGTATGGCTCGCTGTTTGATCCTAGCGAATTTAGATGGAACTCAGTGGTAGAATTGAGCACTGAGCTTGCTGGTTGGCCCCAGCGAATTTATAGGGGAAACTCCGTGATCGAGTTGTATGCTGAACTTGTTGTTTGTTCCCAACAAGCTTAGAGAGGACTCTATGACGGAGTTGGATGTCGCACCTGCTGTTTGCACCCAGCAAGCGTGTAAAGACAACTCTGAGATAGAGTCGATGCAGAAACTGCCGTTTGATCCCGGCGAGTTCGTAGAGGACTCTATGACCGAGTTGGATGTTGCACATACTGTTTGCACCCAGCAAGCGTGTAGAGACAACTCTGAGATAACCAAGGCATTGAACATATTGTTTGGAGTCAACGAGCTGTTTGGTGGGACTTGAGCGAAAAAAAATACGCAATTCGCGCGATTCGTGCTAATTGCGTATTTAAAGTGTTGGACTCGTTGATTGGAACCAACAAGTTATTAATGAAGCCTGAGTATAGAGCAGAACATTGAACCCGTTGTTTGGAGCCAACGAGTTGTTGATAGAGCTCAAGCGGCGAGCAGAGCGCTGAACTTGTTATTTGGGACCAACAAGTTGTTGATGGAGCCTAGGCAGAGTGCGGAGCACTGAACCATTTGTTTGGGACCAACGAGTTGTTGATGGAGCTCAAGCGGAGAACAGTGCACTGAACTTGTTGTTTGGGACAAACGAGTTGTTGATGGAGCTCAAGCGGCAAGTAGAATGCTAGAGCCAACGAGATATGGACAGAGCTCAAGCATAGAGCAAGGACTCGTTATTTGGAGCCATCGAGCTGTTGATGGAGCTCAAGTGGCGAGCAGAGCGCTGAACTCGTTATTTGGGACAAACGAGTTGTTGATGGGGTTCGGCGGCGCGCGGAGCGCTGAACTCGTTGTTTGGGACCAACGAGCTATTGATGGAGCTCAAGCGGCGAGCAGAGTGCTAAACTCGTTGTTTGGGATAAACGAGTTGTTGATGGAACTCAAGTGGAGAGCAGAGCGTTGAAATCATTGTTTGGGACCAACGAGTTGTTGTTGGAGCTCAAGCGGCGGGCAGAGTGCTTAACTCGTTGTTTGGAGCCAACGAGCTATTGATGGAGCTCAAGCGGCGAGCAGAGCGCTGAACACGTTGTTTGGAACCAACGAGTTATTGACGGAGCTCAAGCGGCGAGCGGGACACTAAACTCGTTGTTTGGGACCAATGAGTTGTTGATGGAGCTCAAGCATTGAGCGGGACATTGAACCCGTTGTCTGGAGCCAACGAGTTATTTGGTGGAGCTTGAACGAAGACCAAAGTGTTGAACTCGTTGCTTAGAGCCAGCGAGCTATTTGGCGAAGCTTGAGCGAAGACCAAAGTGTTGAACTCATTGTTTGGGACCAATGAGTTGTTGATGGAGCTCAATCTTCGAGCGGGACATTGAACCCGTTGTCTGGATCCAACGAGTTATTTGGTGGAGCTTGAGCGAAGACCAAAGTGTTGAACTCGTTGTTTGGAACCAGCGAGTTATTTGGTGAATCTTGAGCGAAGACCAAAATATTGAACTCATTGTTTGGAGCCAACGAGCTATTTGATGGAGCTCAAGCGGCGAGCAGAGCGCTGAACTCGTTGTTTGGGACCAACGAGTTGTTGATGTAGCCTGAGAGAAAATCAAGGCGTTGAACTCATTGTCTGGGACCAACGAGTTGTAGACGAGCTCATGCGGAGAGCAGAGCGCTTAACTGCAGAGCATTTAACTCGTTGTTTGGAGCCAACGAGCAATTGATGGAGCTTGAGCGAAGTCCAAGACACGGAACTCGTTGTTTGGAGCCAACGAGCTATTCCGTGGAGCTTGAGCGAAGACCAAGGCATTGAACTTGTTGTTGGAAGCCAATAAGTTGTTGATGGAGCTCAAGCGGTGATCGGGACACTGAATTCGCTGTTTGGGACAAACGAGTAGTTGATGGAGCTCAATCGGCGAGCAGAGCACTAAACTCGTTATTTGGGACCAACGAGTTGTTGATGGAGCTCAAGCGACGAGCAGAGTGTTGAACTCATTGTTTGGGACAAACAAGTTGCTGATGGGGCTCAAGCGGTGAGCGGAGCGCTAAACTCATTGTTTGGGACAAACGAGTTGCTGATGGGGCTCAAGCGGCGAGCGGAGCACTGAACTCGTTGTTTGGGACAAACGAGTTGTTAATGGAGCTTAAGCATCAAGCAGAGCGCTGAACTCGTTGTTTTGGGACCAACGAGTTGTTGATGGAGCTCAAGCGGCGAGCAGAGATCGGGGTGTTGGACCCATTGCTCGATGTTGACGAGTGGTTAGCCGGAGGAACTCAAGTGGCGCATAGAGCGCCTTCATTTTTAGAGGGGATGAGTTGTGGATATTCTGAATCTTCATAGTGTGGAAGTGAAGTAACTTGTGTTTATTCAGCGTTGAGATGATTCCATTCTTCTCTTTACTGATAAGTGATTACGTGCATGTAATGAGGTTTCCCGGGATACTGAGCTTGTCCTCCTTCGTGATACGTTGTGCTTGACGGAGTTGGAACTTTCCCGTTTGCGCGGCGCTTCAAGCGAGACGGAGTTGGAGGTTGCTCAAGTGAAGGAGGTTGAATGAATCTGGAGTTTACTCGTCTATGGAAGACTTGTCTTGAATATCATTATCAAGAGTTGAGGCGGCCCTATGGAGCTGTTGGCTGGTAGGAAGCTGGCGAGGAGTTTTATTTCTTTTAGGTATAGCATCTCTCCAGCGTGTATAGCTGGAAGAACAGCTTACATGACAGTTTGTCGCACAATGTTCGCGGGACTTTCGGTAGCGATGATTAGATGTGAAACGTGGAGTCATTGTAACTTTGCTGTTGTAATGAGACTTGCAGTTTTTGGAATGAGAAGCCTTCTGCATGCCAGTGTCTTGTCCTGTGATACATCGTCTTGGGGGTTGGCTAGTCGTATGAGCTGATCTTAGGAGAGTTAGATTTTGGACTAGTCGTTTTGCATTTGTAGACATCTGTAGTGCTATTGGATCTGAACATACGAGTTGGTGATAGTTCTGTGACTTGCGGGATTCATTTCACATGCTTGATCCTTGCTGTCATGGTTGAGGTGTCATCGGCGGGTTCTCTGTCGCTAAATAACAGGGCCTCAAGTCCGTTGCGTATAGCTTAGAGAGCTATCGACGGTATATGACGGAGTGTAGCATTTCTCCGTCTTGAACCCAGCTAGTTGTAGGGAAAACTCTGAAGGGGAGTTGTTTTCCAAACTTGCTGTATGGGGCCTCTAACAGATTGTGAGAGTCACATCGAATGGAGAGTTGAACCCTAAGTGCGGTTTTTTACAAGTGTTGCTAGGGTAACTTCGATCCATGATTTTGGACCTATTAATCTGTTGTTGAGGAAATTTAACTAGTTGCAGGAACAGATCGAATGGCGAGTTGAACTCTGAACGTGTGTCATTACAGATTACGAGAGTAACTCTGAACCATGAACATGGATTCCGAACTTATTAGTTTAAGTATTAACAAGTTGCAGGAGCAGCTCGAATGGTAAAGCACACTCTGAACTTGCTTTTTTGCAAATTGACAGAGTCTTTTTTGAACCATGAACTGGACTTCGAACCAGTCGTCGAGGCGTTGACGGATTGCAGGAGCAGATCGAATAGCGAAGTGCACTGTGAATTTGCGTTATTGCAAATTGTTTAGAGTCCCTGTCTAGCCATAGGTATGAACTCCGAATCCGTCTTATAGGGAGATTCGCAACTAGTGTTTGGTGATGCTTAAGTGTTTAAGTGTGGCACCCAGCTTGTTGTTTTCGAGCCTCCAGGGAAGTTCAACTAGTTGCAGGAACAGATCAATCGGTGAATTGTGTTTTAAGCGTGCGAGGTTGCTTGCCGCAACTACCGAGTTCTGGATTCCGAACTTGCGTTGTAGAAAGCTTGTAACAAGTGTTTAGTGCCACTTTGAATGTAATTTAGGCATGTAGCTCGTTGTTTTCTTTGATGAATTAACAGGTTGTAGGAGCAGATCGATTAGCGAAGCGCACTCTGAACTTGATTCATTGTAGATTACTGTAGTAACTTCGCACTATGGATGTGGGCTCCGAACCCGTCTCGTAGGAAGATTTTAACGATTTTGGTGCCGTTTTTATGTACAAGTTTGGCACTCAACTCGTTGGACTTCAGAAGGTATTCTATTTTCTAAGTCCCTGCTGATATCTCCCTGCCCCCCGGGTCTTCAAATTGATGAGCCGTCAGGTGAACAACTTGATAGACCTTGCCTGGACTTGCCTATTTTGGAGGGAGCCCCCCATTGTTTTCCATAGAGAAAGGTAAATCTTCTAATGTACCGATGTGTTTATGCAAGATTATTTGTTTCCGTCGACTGAGCGGAGTGGCTTCGGGAGAGGGATTCAAGTTTATTACTGTATCATGTTGAGAAATAGTTTGGACCTGGCGAGAGATGGTGTGGTAGGTTTGGAAGTTCTTGGTAGAGTTGGTTATGGCAGAGGCTTCAAGCCCGTTTATAGTTTTGGAGTTATTGTGACTGTTTTCTTGCGGTAGCTCTATGGCGTCGAGGGGGAGAATGGAGCCCCCATTGTAGCGGTGTAGCATGCTAATGCCTCCTGTTGGCTTCCTACAGCTTGGCCTGTGCTAGACATTGTCGGGAACTTCATTTTCATGTGAAATGCGAAAGCATCTGCATGGAATGCCGCTAGGCCGGGACGACCGAATATAGTATTGTATGCAGCTTTGACATCGATTACCATAAAGTCCAGTGCTTCTGTTTGAATAGCGGGGGTTTTCCCTGGTGTTACGTCGAGTGCGACTGTCACGGCCCGCTTCCCAGAATACGCGAACACAGGCACGTAACTGAGGCCCAACGAATGATATAAGTACGCAAACTCATATCATCCATAAGTTGTACCAGTCTAAACTCAACAACATGAAATAGATAATCACAACCACGCAGAAAACATCATCACATAAACGAGAATAATTTTCAATAACCAAATCTGGAATATAAGAACTTACCAAATAGCTCGAGAGGCTCCTGCTCCAATCCTAGAAGAACTGCTCACCAATGCCTTCTGATAATTCTCCTTGTGCACCTGTACTTGTTCATCTAAAAAGAAATAATGATTTGTCCTCAGAGCAAGTACGGACAGCAAGTAGTGAAAAACAGAGAGTTAGGAACAAGGTACATGAAGGAATATGAATCAAGATCAAATTACAAAAGCAATAACGGTACTAGTAAACAACGGTCATAATCAAGTATATACGTGTCAACTTATGTCCATTAGCATGTTGTTTTCCTATCTAGTGCACGTACTGCTGCGTCCCATACCACAGGTTCGGTGCACGCAAAATAGTGTTCGTTTTAGACTTCGTGGTGGGATCTACAGAGCGTGTACTCGGTGTATCACGATAACAAGATAACAAGATAACAAGATAACAAGTTCACGTCTTCACAAGTAATTCTTCACCTTCCATGTCAAGTTTCCATGTAACAAGAGGGCCCTACCAAGTACATTTTCTGAGACTATCCACTACTAGGTCAACCCTTAGAAAACCCGGATTTTTTAGTATTTTATTATTAAGTCATACATGTACATGCAAGTGGTTATAAGAATGTCAAGGGGATGATAATAATGCAGCAATATGATGCATTGCACGATAATAAACATGAAGTAGCAAATCTGAAACAGCCGATACAGTAACACTAAAACAGCGATAACTCCTAGGCTATAATTCAGAATTCGAAGTTCCAGGATGTTATTGACAACTAGACACTTAGGGATACAATTTATATTCAGTAACTTTCTGCTAATTTTGATTGTAGCTAGGTTAAACACCCTATTCTTTGTAGTTTAGCTGTTCTTGCAGCAACTAAATGTCAACATCTAATGGGTGGAAACATGGTATAAATACACTATAAAAATCTATGAAAATTAGAGATGAACCTTAAGCATATCTATAAAGTTTATGGAGATTTTCATGGCATTATAATACTATTATCATGGTGTTTCACTAATAAATGTGTCGATATTGCATTAATTCTGCAGTCTGAAAAAATGCAGACCAATAGAGACTAAAAATGTGATATCTCACGTCTCGTGACTCGGAATCAGGATCCATCACTTGGGTTGGAAACTAGACTCAGTAGGCTAAAATTCTCTTTTGTATCAGTTGTGTTAATTCTCAACATAACAGGGTCGAAACCTCTGTGCAAAACAGAATAGGCAGCAGGAATTCATAAAAACTATCACATATAAGTTTATCAAAGTGGGTAATTAACATGCTATGGCATCATGAAATGTATCAAGACTAATAATGTACAGCAAGTAGAGTGAATTTTTCAGTATACAAGTCAAATTTATCATGTCAAGTTCAAGTCACAAGATCTCAATTAATCACATGTATTTGATCACGATGTCTTTTCCTCATATACAAGTTCTATTCATTTTATTCGTGTCATGTATGTGTTTAGGCTTGGGTTTGAGTCAATTGATAGTAATAAGATGTCAAGAGTACGTCGGGTTAGCTCGTATAAACCCTCGATAATCTCAACGGGAAGGACACAAGGCAATTTAATGATAATTTGAAGCGGAACTACTTGCATAAGAGGTCAAAAATCTTGAACTAGAATAATTAACTGAGTTCAAGTGAACTTGCCTTTTGGAGGCAAGTAGATTATAATAACCCGAATAACGGGATCAGAATCTTGGCAACGATCCAAAGCACGTGCGAGATACGTGGCAGCCACGCCAAAATAACAAACTCCCAAAATAGCAAACAGCAACAGTGAACACATCACCCAACAGCAACACACAGAACACCCAACTCCAAACAGCAACCCACAACTCCTTCACACAACCAGCATACACCAAAAACCAAATCCCCTTTCACAAACCACCAAACACCAATCTTCTACCCACAAACAACAACAAATAATCCAAACAACAAACCAATAACTGCAATATAATCCAATCCCAATCCAGCACCAAAACACCAAAACCACCAATATAATAATTCCAACTCTGCCCTCCTTCTTCCCAATATATGACAGAGAGAGAGAGAGAGGGAGCGAGCGAGAAAATGCAATGATTGGCGGGGACTGGGCGACCACTACGGGGCTGTCGACGGGGTGTCGACGGGGTGTGAAGGGACATCGGGGGTGCTCGGGGACAGCGAGGTCGGCAACTTGCAGTGGTGGTTGGTGCAGACTATCAGCGATGCGCTCGGTGGTGTTGGAGTGTAGGTCGTGGTGGCGAAATGGAGGCCAGGCAGGGGTCGAATGGTGGCTCGGCGCTGATGGCGGCGCTGCGAAAACGAGGCTGACGGGGGGTCGACGGAGGCGAGGGCGTCGCTGTGGAGGCTAGGAGGCAGCAAGGAGAGAGCGGTTGTGGGTGCCTGGATATGAGAGTGTGAGGTCGCAGCAACGAAGTCGATGACGAGGAAGATGGGTTCGATGAAGCTCGAGGTCGAAGGTGGGAGACGAAAGGGGAGAGATCTGTTGTGTGTTTTTGTCATGCACCGCTTCCCAAAAATATGGAATACGAGTACATGACAAAAGCCCAGCGAATGACTAACGTCACCCATAAGCTGTTTAATCGATCAACTCAACCATATAATCAATACAGAACAATGCGCAGGCAATAATAATAATCTCATGAACAAATAATACTTGGAATGAAACAATATAATGTCCAAATACAATAATAATAATCCAACGTCTGGAAACAATAATAAAAATTCGGGACGTGAACCCAAAACAATAATAATCCAGTCCAAAAATAAATACAAGTCTCAATACATTAAGTCATTTAAAGCGATAAGTAAATTAAAAGCAGAAATCTTCAAAATGTTTGTTCTCCAATTCCAGCAGGCAATTCTCCTTCATTACCTGTAAATACTTCATCTAAAAAGAGAAAAATAATTGTCCTTAGAGCAAGTCATGGACAACAAGTAGAGAAAGCGGGGAACAATGGAATAAGGTAAACAATAAAACAATGGATCAATAGGAATCAATAACATGGCACGATACCAATAGTCATTAGCATGGTAACTACTGCAACGGGGTAACGGTAAACTAATATTCGGTAACAGTAATCAACGGTTAATATCATTATCACTTAAACAATATTGGATACAAATAGGAACAATGGTGAACAATATGCAATGTCGGTGAAGTGTCAATCCTTATGTCTATTATTCATTTTAACACCTAACTAATGCATGTACTACTGTGTCCCATGTGTGCCGTACCACATGTTCGATGCATACAATCAATTTCGTTTAGACTCAAGTGGTGCACTCGGTAGATCATGTACTTGGCAACGGTAACGGTAAAAACTTTTCACCTTTCGGTGTATGAAACGGTCATTGGCAACGATACGGTACACAATAGATTGAGTTACTACCATAACCACAATCACACGATAAAACGGTAGTCGGAACGGTAATTAGGGAAACACGGGCCCCTCCTCCAAGTACAGTCACTACTTTGTTCACTACTTAAATCACCCTTTAAACCCCGGCTTATTAATTGTTTATCAATGCAACAAACACAATATGCAATTCATGGACAATTCGGCGAAGGATAGTATCAATAAGGAACAATAGGTTGACAACATGGATAAGACGGTTAGAATAATGACAATAACTCATTGGGAACATGCAATGCAACATACATTCATTAACTCATGCAATAATACAACCTAGGAATTATTAATCCATTTAAAAGTAGTATCTAAAATTATGGACTGTAAAACACAGCTGCAGTAAAATGGGCATAACTCTTGCTACAAAACTCGGAATTCGAAATTTCTGGATGTTATTAACATCTAGACATTCGGGGATACATTTCATATTCAGAAAATATTTTATTTTAACGTCATTTACTACTTCAAAAACAGCGATCAAGTTCAGGTCAGCAACATGTATAGTTCTTAGGGTATATTTCTTGGACATAAAATTAGTTAAGCATGATGAGTTTCGATTCTATATTCAACAATTTGTGTAACTAGCATCATAGGTGTCCAAACATGATAACTAAGGATTAGAACACACACATATACAAATCCAACATCAATCAATCATCAAACGACATACAACCTAACGAATGTCTCTACAATAAATTATTTGTGTTGTGACTTGTATGAATAACCCTATTAACAATTCTATATGCATTCATTAAACATCTAAACTTTAGAGTCAAATTGGCACGATGTTAAGAATATTGGGGTTAGCTCGTGTAAACCCACAATAAACTCAACGAAAGAGATAACAAAGGGTAATACGATAACATGAAAGATCTACTTGCAAGAATTTTCAATAAAACTTGAATTTGATACGAGTAATAATTTAAGTGGACTGTGACTTGCCTGTTAGACGGTTAATTTGTATATAAAGAATGGCGAGATGAGAATCCCGAAGCAACGAACACGCGTACTAGCACAACCCACCAACAATATGTGCAATATACGTACACACAAAGAACCCAACACACAAAGATACTGCAGCAACACCAGCAAAGAGACAGCACGACAGCAAGGGAGAGGGGGAGCGACGGCCAGGGTTCTTCGGCGTCGACGCTGGCAAGGCGGCGCGTCGACCGGTGTTGGGTCGCGCTGGCGGCGTGCTGGGCTGTCGGCGATCGAACAGATGGGGAAAGGGGAATCGAGATTTGGTCTGTTGGGTTCGATCTGAGATGTCGATAATGGAGGAAGAGGACGGGGTGGTGACGCCGACTAGGGGGTGGCCCGAAAGGAGGGCGGCGACGATGGGGGTCGCCGGAGGGGGTTGGGCACGCCGGAGAAGGCCGGAGGTGGCCGGGAAAGGAGGGGAACAGGATGGGTTTGGAGATTTCTGAACGGGGAGAGAGAAACGGGAGGAGAGAGAGAGAGGGCATCTAGGGTTTCGATTTGTGTGCCAAAATTAGGATTTACAGTAGAGTTGCATTTATAGGGTACAATTAGGGTACCGGGTTAATGGTTTAGGGTCCAATAAAAGCGATTTAGGGTCAAGAACAAATCAAATTGTGTTTTAGGGTTCAATTAGAGATCAAAATCAGTTGGGTTCAAAATAAACATATCCACAATAAATAAGCGAGCAACACGATCAATAAGAATTGCTCGATATAAAAATAACGAAGAAATTTCACGAACAAAAATTTAAATCCAAAATAATACAAATGCATTAAAATATAATTTGGGGCTTGAAAATAAATTTGGAATTCGCCAATAAAGTTAGATCAAATACGAAAATAAAATAATTCGATAAATAAATTTTAATTAATAATCAAGAAATAAAAATTAATTATTATAATAACAAAAGTAGTAAAATCATACAATAAAATAATATTCGGCTTTAACAATTTAATTAAAATAATCCGATACTAATAATGTATTTGTTTTAGACTCAAATATAAATAGTCGACAATAAGATATAGAAAATCAGATCAAAATATATCATTTTTCGAAATGAATAAAATTTTCAATTAGAAACAACTTTAATAAAATATCCAAAAAGAATTTAGCACAAAATAAATTTACAAAAATCGAATATTAGAAAATACACGAAAAATATTAATTATCGGAAATGGGGGTTACATTTGGGTTTGGGCAGTTGGCGGAACAGAGAGGGAGGGGGAGACGAAGAGTATGGGGAAAAAGAGAGAGAACAGGGGGATAGGGGTTGAATAGAATAATAAAATAACTTATTATAATGGGGTAGTTACTAGATAGTGGGGATGTACTTACGGGGATGTGGGAAGAGTGGGAAAAAAGTGGAGAAATTGTATACGGGTGAGTGTATGGGTTTGTGGGTTTGGATTTAGGATTAGAGTCCAATAGGAGATGGGCTAAGGTTTGGGCCTCAATTAAATATAATCAATTCAATAATAATTGTTGGGCTTTTCATGAATTCAGAATAAATAAATGATAGTATGGATTAACTTGGGCTTCAAAGTAGATATATAAAAAAAAGGAGACAAGATTCTAGTTGGAATATACATTTGGGTTTCAATAGGAGATTTAAAAGAATTGAGATACAAGAATACATGGAGAGAAAGAAAGAACTGGAAATCCATATAATCGGAAACAGGGGTTACAGCGACAATTTTCTCAACTTAGACAGGTGCACCAGAGGAGTCATGAAGTGTATAACCGGCTGGCTTGAGTCGGTCCTGAGAGAGCTTGAGAGCCTGAAATGTGGCCATGAAGAGAATGTTTACTGAGCTGCCGTTGTCCACCAGGATGCGGCGTACCTCATGATTTAGCATGCAAAGGTTTATGACCAATGCGTCACAATGAGGTGTTTTGACGTCTTCTAATTCCTTGTTGGAGAAAGATATCGAGATCTCGGTGCATTTGACAGGCAGAATGTTATCTATGGAGTTGACTTTGCTGATGAAAGCTTTGCGAGAGGAGTTGGGATCTCCCCCCATCGGGTCTTCATGAAATGGAGTGGATGACGGTCATGTGTTCAGAGTCTTGCGACTCGCATGACCTCTGCTGACGCTTATTAGCCTTCTGGGACAGAGGATTTTCGGCGTCATTGTCTTTCTGAACGAAGTTGGAGAGATAGCCCCTGCGAATCAGGGCTTCCAGTTCTTCTTTAAGGGCTCAACAGTTGTCAGTAGTGTATCCATAATCTCTATAAAATGTGCACCGCTTATTTTTGTCTCTTCTTCTGCTATACGTTGACATCGGGGGGGGGGGGGGGGAGGATTATTCCGTCCTTCCCTACTTCCATGAGGATGGCTGATACACTTGCATTAAAAGAAGTGAATTTGTCGAAGTGTGACGCTAGAGTTGGACGACGTGAACTTGCACAGTTTTTCTGAAACTTCCTGAGTTCTTCCTCGCTTGTGTTCTTCCGTTTGTTCCCGGAAGATGAATCGTTCTTACCTTGAGGATAGAGAGCTTCCTCGACCCTGATATACTTGCCACTCCTTTTTAGGAGCGCAGTGAAACTTTTGGGTGGCTTTTTGGCGAGGGAGGCTTTCAGGTCTTTGTTAGTGACGTTGTGGCGAAAGAGCTGCAGTTGCGACTGAAGTGTTCAAGGCGTAAATTAACCCTACTTCAGTTGTTAAATGCTTGACGAAGTCCTTTGGCAGTTCTCCATCTTTTTTCTTTAGTTCTAACAATGAGACACTGGTTTTTTCAGTTATCTGGCTGGTAACGAAGTGTGCAATGAAGAGTTCCTCGAGCTGATCGAAAGAAAATGTGGATTCGGGTTTCAGATGTGAATACCATTCCCTAGCTAACCATTTCAGTATAGCGGGAAATGTCCGACATATGAGTCCATCGGTGGCGTTATAGAACATCATAAGCGTTTTAAAGCTCTTGATGTGGTCTGTCGGGTCTGATTCCCCGTTGTAGGATTCAAGATGAGGAGCTTTGAAGTTCCGTGGAGCGGGTGCATCGAGGATGGTTTTACTGAAGGGACGTTGATTAGGGCGGTAGGCCCTGTTGAAGCAGTTTCTCTCATTCTTCACCTGTTCTAGACGATCTTCTACTTCTTGGATACAGCGAAGGACTTGGTCGTCCTTCTTTTGGGATCCATTCGAAGCATTGTGGACTGAGATGCGGTCGTACCGAGGATGTTGTTCAGGATGGTTCTGTCAGGAGCCCCCCGGTGCCTCTCCGTTGGAAGGAGCGTGATTAGGCTGTCGGGGTGACTATTGAGGAGGAATCTGATCTTCCATAGGAGAAGCTAGTTGACGAAGAGTGGTAGTGAGATGGATGGAGGCCGCCCTTTATCTATTAGTCTTTTTGGCATGGCGATAAGTCTTACTTGTGTAGTTTCCCACAGACGGCGCCAATCTGTTGCTACTTTTTCGGTGTGGGAGCAAACAGATAGTGAGTTAATAATGGATGGAAACTGCTAAAAGTAAAACATGTGCCTTGGCCGTTAAAAGACGTTAGAGCTCCTGAGATTGAATCTGGATCGTTGATTGACCTCCTGTGATCTGAAATCGATGGTTGTTGATGCGGCCGATGGACCTGCAAAACGTCTGAAACACCGGGGGATGGCCCCCGGCGACAGACATTCTAGAAGGAGTATTTATAGGCTTGAGAGACATTCTAGAAGCCGAATCGTGACCGTGGGATCTTTCATGTCTCCCCCCTGAAGAGATAAGATATCCATGTGAGAGGATAAGAGATGAGACTCCTAACCATCATTGTAACAACTGCCCACTACAGGCTGCCTCAAAAGGGTGTCCGGACGGTTGGGTACCTTTATCATTGGCTAATTACTATATAACCTCTCTTTCTCTTATCTTCACCCACGATATGGGACATTTAATCCCTAGGTCAACCCACGGTCAACACTCCCAAACACACAAGCACACACACACACATTCATTCTTTCATTCATTTTATTCATTCATTCCTATGCTCCATAGGAAATCATCTAGGTCCATTACTTCATCAAATCCTTTGATCAACCCATAGGATCATCTATAGGCTACCAATACAGGGTGTTACATTCACCCCTTTTTAAGAATTCAGCGTCCTCGCTGAATACGGGACGTGCAACGTCCTCGCTGAATACGGGACGTGCAATCTAGCACAGGATCGCCTTTCTAGTCGAAAATAGATTATGTCTCCTAATCGCTGCCCACCAAGGATCTTACGCATCTCATATACATCGCTACCCACTAAGGGTCTTACGCATCTCCTATATACAAGTTCAACATTCGATGTCGAAAGTTGGCTCTGATACCATCCGTAATGCCCCACACTCAACTCGCACGTACACAGTTAACTAAATTCTAACAACTGCCCACCACAGGCTGCCTCAATAGGGTGTCCGGACGGTTGGGTACCTTTATCATTGGCTAATTACTATATAACCTCTCTTTCTCTCATCTTCACCCACGATATGGGACATTTAGTCCCTAGGTCAACCCACTCCCAAACACACCAGCACACACACATTCATTCTTTCATTCATTTTATTCATTCATTCCTATGCCCCATAGGAAATCTTCTAGGTCCATTACATCATCAAATCCTTTGATCAACCCATAGGATCATCTATAGGCTACCATTTAATACCAACTCATTTCTTCTCTTTTATTATTTTATTCCCTATATATATACTATATATATATATATCTTGTATACTTTCTACAAAATACGGGGTGTTACAATCATGGGCTGGGTGTCTCTCTTAGTGGACCTAGTCTGTCACTTTTTATGGGCTTGAGAGAAGCCCATGTCTTAGAGTGGGCCAAGGCCTATAAAATAGGCATGTGATGGCTAATCTGCCTGTAAATGCTCTGAGATCCGTGCAGAAATCGTACGGCTCTGATCTGCTGCGATTTTTACCATCATCAGTGGGTGAGTGGGACTTTTGGGATGCTAAAAAGGAGTAGATGGTGAGAATGAAAAGAAAAGAAGCAATGGTGTAGAGGTAGAAGGTTGTGGAATTTTAAACTTGGTTGTGGAATTTTAAAAGCAAATGATTCATAGTCTGACTGTGGTACTATACTAGAATTACGTATAAGATTGTAGTACTCTTTTGATCGCTTAAGTTTTTTTTTTTCTTTTTTTGATAAATCGGATAGGGTCTGACGACCCCAGCCATACCAAAAAAATATATTAAAGGATAAATAGAACAATACAATAAGGTTTTATGAGACGTAAAACGACAATAAGCAAACACGAAACAGTGATACAAAGAACATCGCTAAAGAACGAAAAACAACGAAATAATTACAGAAACTCCACCGATGAAAAACAATATCGCGTTGAGAGATGCGGTGCTTTGGAAAAAAACCAGCTACGGTCGCACGCCAGGGTGACGCTCCGGAGCAGGAATGCAGCGGGGAGAAGAAGCAGCGGGCCCGGTGGGAACCTCCAAACCCTAGTGCCACCAACATACCGATACCAAGGCTAAAACATAGACCAAAAGGAGAACCTGATGGTCCCACGCCTGCAAAGGGCGGCAGCATCGACCGGAAGCCCGCCAGGAGCGCTGAATGGGGCAACCACTCTCGAAGGCGACGGGTAGGCAATGACGGGAACTCAGGGAACAAAACGCCCCCTCTATATGGGCACTTGAGGCAGCCCTCGACAACAGGAGAGCAAAAAATAACAAGCCCCACACACTGTAATCTAGCACCAGCGACAGGGCAAAGCCCGCCTCGCCGACCAACAAAGAGCCAGCAAAAATAACAGACAATATTTCCCACCGAGCCCAACACCCAAAGCGAGCAACATCATAACAAAGGTAAAACGAGTGAAAAAGATAGCAACACACAGCCAATAAGCATCATTGAGTGGGGCTTCGGAAACGCCACCATTCAAACATCGAACATATAGAAAGCAAAACACTAACTACACATAGAAAAACACAACAACACTGAAGAGGAGAGGATATAAACCCCAAGTTACAGAACCTCAAACAACAGGCCACAGACCAAAGTGGTCCACACAGCCAGGGAGTCATCCTGCAAAGCCAACCCGCCAAAAAAGAAACAACAGGGCAATAAACAGCCAAAAAAGCTAAGTAGAGCTCAAAATCAACCCCAGCTAGGGGTGGTATACCGTACCATACCATATTATCATTACTCTACCGTCTACCGTACCGGAATACTTGGTACACATATTTCTCTAACATTACCGTGCCAAGATTTTGGTACTACCGAGTTCGGTACTACCGGAATATCGGTATGGTGTTGGTAATACCATGGTACTACCGGACATCAATTAGCTTAAAAAATTAACATTCATATAAATGGCAAAAGAAGGATAAATAAGCTCAACACAAATATATATATGAAGAAGTTTCAACATAAGTGATTATATATATATATATATATATATATATATATATATATATATATATATATATATATATATATATATATATATATATATATATATATATGAAGAAGTTCCAATAATCAGCCAATGTCAATTCTCAAACAAGACTCAGCTAACGGTCCATAATTTAGTCTAACATCTGTATTTCCAGAGCCCAATCACTAGTAGTACCAAATAATATAAGTTTCTGTTTAACAATGAAGGAAGAAATCATCACAAAACTTCATTGAAATAACTAATATCTTCAGGCATGTTCATTTCAAAAAGCTATAGAATTCTTACTCAAAACAATTTAAACACATACACGAACAAAGAAACACCAGTACGAATAGTATACAGAAACCTACAGTTCAACTGATTAACTAGAAACAGATTCACATAAAAAAATTATCCTCACAAACAAACATACATCACCTGATATAGTGATAAAGTATCGACACAAAGTTTAAGATCATGGATAAAAAAAATATCAACATCGCCTTCTCATCCCCTAAATAGTTAAACCCTCAATAAAAGAATTAGCTAAAGACCTTTTCTGCCCAATCCTTAATCCACCCTGGCCAAACAACAAATCAGGGTTGTAGACTTTATTGTTGTACAATTTCAGAGATGTATAAGTTTCAATATAATGTATCTTTATGTATGAAAATTAGTTTCAACATTCTGCAATATGATTGATTCAATATGCTACTCTATTAGATTCAACATTCTGCAATGTGCTTGATTAGATATAATTGGATAGCTTCAGCATATAGAGAAAGAATGACAACAATACCTGAAATTAAGAAGATTCATATATAAAGAATAACAATAGTATTGTTATTTTCCTTTCATAACATTCATGATATTTGATGGTTCTTTCATTTCTGTGTGTTGTTCTACTCCTTTTTTTTCAGTATGTATCTTATTTAGAAGATTCATATATAAATCAATTTCAGGATTATGATGCAAATATAATACATAAATAAGATTTCACATATATTAACTCCTAAAAAAACACAAAAATTAATTTGATAAATCAAATCAGAAGATCTTTTACATCCTAAATTCCTAATTACTCGTGAATAATAATACCCAAGATCTCAAGGAAACCCAACAAGAACAAGAAGAAGATGGATCTTATATTAATACACCAACTAAACTCTAAAGTTTTCCTAATTAGTCGAAAAAATCCTCCAAAAATACCGTACCGATGGGGGCTGAAGAAGGTAGGCGGCGTCGCGACAGCGTGGTGCTTCGGCAGCGTAGTGCGTCGGTCAATCAGTGCGTGTGTCCTAGATTCAAAGAAGAAAAAAAGGAAGAAGGAAAAAAGGAAGAATAATTGAAGTAGTAGTATAACTGGGGTGAAAAATTGAAAAAAAATAAGAAAAATGGGCATGGACCTAGGTCTGGGCCTCGGTTTTTAAATATAAAAATTAAATTAAATATATATTAATTACTTGGTATGGTACGGTATACCACGGTATCAGTATTGGGTACCAGTACCATACCATATAATTTCGGTATGGTACAATACCAAGATTTCGGTATGGTATTACCAAGATTTTGGTAATATATGGTATGGCAACGGTATGGTACGGTAATATGGTATTTTTTGACACCCCAAGCTGATAAACAAAGGCAACAGGGAAGACCACAACGAAGCAAAATAAATACAATGCAAGTGCAGCTAATCCCAAGGACCGCTGAAGGCTAGCAAAACCCAAAAGAACACAAAACCGTAGCCTTCAAAAGGGGAGCAGCCCACTTAGCCTTCATGCATGCGAAAGAAGAAGCAAAGTAAAACTCAAAACGCAAAAATCATAAGATTATAAAGCATTAAGGCTGCTGAGGCAAATCAAAGAATCGTCTAATCAACGACAGAAAAGTAGAAAACTGGCTTCGGTTTTTAGTGTCGAAGACCAGAACTTAAAAAAGAACAAAAACTCCTCTATCAAGGAAAATATAGGAGACGCGCAATGCTTGAAAAGCCTCTTATTTCTTTCCTTCCAAGTAACCCAAATAATAATTGGCACCGATTTTGATCGCTTAAGTTAATAAGAGCATCTGTAGTCGTTGGGGGGAGAAAATATGCATATATGCATAAATGGCAATAGCAATCGAAGTTTTGCTGCAGTCGTCAAAAGCTATTTTTTAGCTTTTTATTATAAAATAATAAGCGACGGCATTTCATGTGTTGTCGGAGGGAAAAAAAATACAGCTAAAATTTGTGGGACGGCACTCGAAGTGCCGTCCGAGCAAAAAAAAAAAAAAAAAATTAAATGGAGCGACGGCACTCGAAGTGCCGTCGGAGGGAAAAAAAATTCGAAGTGCAAAACAAAAATTATAAAATAATTATAAAAATTACGAAAAATTTACAAAAATTACAAAAAAATTACAAAAACATTACAAAAAATTACAAAAACAATTTAAAAATTACAAAAAACCCAAAAGTGGTGGGACGACCGACCATTTTGGGCTTTTTTGGGGTTTTTTTTTGTTTTTTTAATTACGAAATTTTTTTTTTTTTTGGTGGGACGGCACTACAAGTGCCATCCGACCATTAAAAATAAATTTTTTTGTGCGACGGCACTTCAAGTGCCGTCCGACAACTTAAAAAAAAAAAAAAAAAAAATCGTGCGACGGCACTTCGCTTGAAGTGCCGTCGCTCAAATATAGATAATTCTCAAACTCATTCTCATTTATAGCAAACGAGTGCAGCGCATTTTTTAGCCAAATATCCATTTTATCGATATTTAGCAAACAACTGCAGATGCTCTAAGGTCTTAATTAAAGGTCTTAATTAAAGTGTATATAGACAAATTTCTCTTAACAATTTTTCTTTTGTGGGCCAGGGCCAGAATGAACGAAACGTTTTGGGTCACAAGTTTCTCACTTTTGGGTGATTATTTTGAGAGAGGCGGTTAGGAGGCCCATGTACTACATGTTGGGTTAGTGGGTTTGGATCTGAAGTGGATCTTATATGATTCGACCCGTTAGCCCGTTACCGACCCTCCGTCATTTGCATGATGTGGATTTAGGTGGGGTTTAGCCAGAGGTAGCCACCTGTACGTGGAGTTGACACTGCAAGCTTGACTGAGGAGTTGTTAATTTGGGCAGTGAAGAAGCAGCAGCAGCAATGGAGAATGATTTGGGAGTTGGAGTTCCATGGATAAAGTGCGAGGAGATGACAAAAAGCCATTGTTGGTTGAGGTATTTCTTCAGTATATCTCTTTCCTAATGTAGCCCTTAAACCCTATTTCTGGAAGTTTTGCAGAAGTAATGGAAACGCTATATATAGTTTTAAAGGGAGATGGAGAGAGACCCATGTCCATGTGTTCAGTTTCTTTGATGTTGATTAGTGTTATCAGAACCTAATTCATGGGTAAATCGTTGTTTACACTTTTTTCTACCTAGAAAGGGCTTAACATAGAAAACAAGTAAAAGGAGCAATCTCGTATACAAATCCCGTCCTTGTTGATTAATTAGGCTCCGTTTAGTATTGGTCTTGGAGGGTGCTTTTACGTTTGAAAGCTTTATTTTGGTCAAAATAGGTGTTTGGCAAACGTAATTAAAAGTTTGTTTAATCAAAAGTACTTTTAGAAAAGTACATTTTTTTAATGATTTTTCTCAGTACACCTAAAATGGTGCTTTTAGCATTTCAAAATGTGTTTTTACTTGCTAGCAAAATTTTGAAGCTAAACATAATTCTTTCTAACAATAGTTTTGGTACAACACTTTTCAGCGAAAGTACTTTTCGTTCACAACAATGCCAAACACCAAACAGAGCCTAAGTGTGGTTTTCACGTAGATTGGTGTAGACCCATTGAGATTTTTTAAGTTGTTTTTGTGTTGAGAAGACAACAAGGGATTCATTTCATATATAGATTCAAATTACTTGTTGTGTTGCTGATTTTGGTGTGGGAGCAAACAGATGAATTTATGGATTCTTTTGGAAACAATAAAGGTAAGCCTGTTGACTTTCACCGACGTTTGACTATTCCTTGCCGCTGCCGTTGACCTGCAAAAAGTTCGATACACCGGGATGGATCCCGGTGACGAACCCTTCAAGTCAGAAATCATGAAGATTATGAAAAAGCGTTTATGTGGAAAAATATTGATTACCTTTCTTATGGTAGGGGGAGAGGGATATTTATAATCGCCTTTAGAGACAGTTTAAAGATAATTATTTATCCCTATGTCCCCGTATTTTTGGATAAGATGTAGAATTTAAATCGTTTCATGATAAGAGATTTGGTTTAAATGGTCTCTTGGAGATAACCATGAATTTGAATTACTCTTTAAATAACGTGGGCTGGTTTGTGGCGGGCTACCACCCATATCCAATAGGATAGATCCGTTTTTGGGTTATTGAGCTTTGAAGAAAGACCCAGTTTCCATTTCAGATCCGTTTGTGGTGGAAATTACCGTTTTACCCCTGAGAGCTTTATGATTTGTGCCCAATTTGAACGGTCTCGATTTGGTTCTATTTTTAGCTATATCACAACCCCCCACTCCTGAAGACTGAATTTTATAGCCTTTGAGAAGAAGGCCGCTCGGGAGACGAGCAGAGCAAAGACAGGCTCTAGGAGAGAGCCGTTTGGGAGGCAAGCTTGAGGAGAAACTCTAGGGGAGAGTCGAGCTCCGAACTTGCTTGTTGCTAAATTTAACTAGAAGTGGGAGTAGTATGAGTGTTCGTTTTGAGCCCCGAAGCCACATACTTGCAAACTATGAGGGCAATTTTGAACCATAGTTGTGAATTTCGAACTAGTTGTTACGGAGTTATCAACAAGTTGTAGAAGCAATTCCGAATGGTGAGCTATTTCGCACTTGCTCGTTCGCAAGCGGCTAAAGCGGTGTCGAACCAAGTGTTGGACTCCAAACTTGTTGTTAGAGGGTTTTATCAATGAGTTGTAGGAGCAATTCCGAATGATGAGCTGCTCCGCAATTGCTTGTTCGCAAGCAGCTAAAGCAGCGTCGAACCAAGTGTTGAACTCCAAACTTGTTGTTTGAGAAGGTTAACGAGTTGTAGGAGCAATTTCGAATGGTGAGCTGCTCCGCACTTGCTTGTTTGCAAGCGGCTAAAGTGGCGTCGAACCAAGTGTTGGACTCCAACCCCATTTTTTTAGCTTAGTAAGTTGTGGGAGTAACCCTATATGACAAGCTGGACTCCGAACCTACCGTTTAACGAGTCGTAGATGTGACTCAAAGAGATAGAAATGAAGCAAATGCAATAACTTTTAATAGAAAAAAGCTAAATTTTATTGAGACAAACTAAGTGGCCGCTTCAATGGGGCGAGCCATTATTACATATTTTTGGCCGTATTACAAGCACCGACTTTATTAAAAATTGAAAACCTACTTCTACGATTAGGTGAAGGCCTCTTAGGAGGATTTGGTTCTCCCCCCATTGGACCTCCATGGATAAGGTGGAGGATGGCCCCAGGTTCGGAGTCTTGGAACTCGTTGGGCCTCTTGGTTCGATTGTTGGCTCCTCAGGGTGGAGGATCGGCCCTGTCTTTTCTGACGAACTTGGCACTGTATGAGTTCTTCGATCTCCTCTTTGAGAGCCCGACAATCATCCGTATAATGGTCGTGGTCCCCATGAAAACGGCACCACTTATCCTTGTTCCTTTTTTTGCCAGGGATATTCATTCTAGGGAAACTGCAGAGTAGTCATTCCTTGTCCACCTCCATAAGAACTGCTGATATACTAACATTGAAGGGAGTGAACTTCTCAAAACGAGGAGCTGGACGGTGCTAGCTATTGTCATCTTTCTGGAATTTCTGGGACCCTTCTTCGCTTGTATTCTTCCGTTTGTTCCCAGAAGATGGTTCCTCAAGACTGGGGGGTTGAGAGCTTCTTCTGCTCGGATGTACTTCTCGCTCCTAAGCAAGAGTTCCGAGAAGTCCCGAGGAGGCTTCTTGGCAAGGGACGCCCTGAGGTCGGCATTAGTGACGTTGTGCCTGAATGCCGCAGAGACTTCTGATTGGTTGAGGGAAACAATAGACCAGACTTCGGTAGTAAAGTGCCGGACATAATCTCTTAGGCGTTCACCCTTTCTTTGGCCGAGGGTTAATTCATCCTTTCTTTGGCCGAGGGTTAGCAATAACGCACTCGTTTTCTCGGCTCGGTGACTGCCCACGAAGTGGGTGAGGAAGAGCTCCTCAAACTGTTTGAATGAGAAGATGAAGGCTGGGGATAGACGGGAGTACCACTCTTGCGCTGGCTCCCTCAATATTGCTGGGAAGGCCTTGCAGAGGAGCGCATTCGAGGCTTGATGAATCATCATGAGAGTTTTAAAACTCTCGATATGATCGGCCGGGTCCGACTTCCTATTGTAGGATTCAAAGCGGGGCGGCCTGAAGGCTTCGGGGACCAGAGCTTCCATAATGGCCTTGGAAAAGGGGGGTCTGCTTGGGCGGAACCTATTGGTCCGTTGCTCCTCTTTCGGATTGATCTTGTTGAGGTGCCTCTCCATCTCATGGAGACGGCGGTGAACCGAGTCATCTCTCCGGGCGAATCTAGTCGACCCTCAGGATTCTCTTTCATGAGTGGCAGTATGGTGAGGGTTATGTATACGCTGGTCATGACTTGGGGCATGGGGATGGCCAGGCGCATGCTGATCCTGACTCGTGGCAATATTAAGAGCTCGCAGGATATCTTCTTTGAAGTTATGGAACTCGGCCCAAGTGACTGGTGCCCTTCCAGCTTGGCGGTCCCCTGGTTCGGCTCGGCTTATTGGAGTATGACTTCTCCACCGACGACGTGGAGGGGACTCTCTTCGCCTCCTCGGGGGAGGGGATCTTCTGGTCCTCGGTTTACGGGGGGTCGCACTCTCGGGACCCCTGGGCGCTCGGGTTGAGGGACTCCCTCAAGGGCTCGCCATTTATTCAAGCGAGTTCGAAGGTCGACCCCCTGCTAGCAATCAACCATTACTTGACGGAGATCCTGCTTGGGAGGGCTTTGAGAAGCCATAGAATTAATTGAAGGATTGTGGCCCGAGACATGGTCATGAAGAGGGGGTTGCCTTTGACGACTTCGATGGGAGCCCCCAAGGCAGCCCTTTGAGACCATGGAGGGGCCTGTTGAGGGGGAGGTTGCTGAGGAAGGAGTTGTTCAGACTGCGGTTGCTGAACTTGCTGATCGATTTGAAGAGGGAGATCACGAAGTGGAGGAGGTGGAAGAGAAGTGGTTCTTCGGCTGGACTCCACTGCTTTTCCCTTCTTTGGAGGCATGACTTGGAAACTAACTTCACCGGTGAAGTAAGGTTGGGTTGCTTTTTCTATTTTCCACAGACGGTGCCAAATCTGTTGCTGCTAATTTTGGTGTGGGAGCAAATAGATGAATTTGTGGATTCTTTTGGAAACAATAAAGGTAAATCTGTTGACTTTCACCGGTGTTTGACTGTTCCTTGTCGCTGTTGTTGACCTGCAAAAAGTTCGATACACCGGGATGGATCCCGGCGACGAACCCTCTGACGCTCAAGTCAGTAATTAGGAAGATTATGAAGGAGCATTTATGTGGAAAAATATTGATTACCTTTCTTATGGTGGAGAAAGAGGGGTATTTATAATCGCCTTTAGAGACAGTTTAGAGATAATCATTTATCCATATTTTTCGGTGTTTTTTGATAATATGTAGAGTTTAAATTGTTTCATGATAAAAGATTTGGTTTAAACGATCTCTTGGAGATAACCATGAATTTGAATTACTCTTTAAATAACGTGGACTGGTTTGTAGCGGGCTGTCACCCATATCCAATAGGATAGATCCGTTTTTGGGTTATTGGGCTTTGAAGAAAGACCCAGTTCCCATTTCAGATCTGTTTGTGGTGGAAATTACCGTTTTACCCCTGAGAGCTTTAAGATTCGTGCCCGATTTGAACGGTCTCGATTTGGTTCTATTTTTAGCCATATCAACTTGCATGTTGGCATAGGACAAGAGGTGAAAGAAGGAAGTTTCTTAAGGACAACTCTGGCGTGGTTACTGTTGGATATATTGATATATTCTCTCTATATAAATATTGCATGTGCATATGAGTAACACGTGTATTGAACGTATAATTGATTGGATATTGGGACGCGGGTTTGTGGCTTATAACCCGATACCTAAACCAGTATTTAGGAATAAATATTGGCTTGTGATAGCAGTTTAGGTATTCCAATTTTGATATCTAGGGTGAATATCTCAAGCAACTTAGATCTAGATATTAAGCCTAATTCCCAATTGTTAATTTCTCACAAAACCTACCAGTTACAACTTAGGCATCACTTTTTTTCACTCAAACTTGGCAAGCACAGCTGTGTTTCATTAATGAGATATAACGGAACCATGGTTTAATGAGAAATTAAGAAATACGAAATACTCAATTGTAATTGGAAGCAAATACACAAATCCCATAAAATCAATAGATTCCTAAACAAAAGTGCAGGAAAATAATCAAATACCGGCTCCCTCCCGTATTTTTCATGATCTCCCTTCACTTTATTTGTCCGATGCATTTCTCCATCCTTAGTAGCATTGATATTTGACCCTATTTTCGCCTGCTGCTTTAGCTTAGATGTTATTGAGATGCTTCAATTGTGAATTTGCTAGTTGGGGTTTGAAGTGCAGTTTCTATTCATGATTTTTTAAAATCAATTAGGCTTATCATGCCTTTTCTGCTCAAGCGAGTAATATATTTACTCAATGTCTCCATCTGTCAAGATTAACTAATAGGAACCGATCGATGTAAATCACTACATTAAAAACTCAGATTACTTTTACTTTCCAGGAGACATCAGAGAGAGGGCCTAATGACACATTGACAGTAATTAATCAAGAAAGATCGTTGACACATTGCAAAGCCACTGGTTGGCAGGCTCCTTCCATAATATTGGGTAACTTCTCTTTAAGTAATTGGAATGTTTCTCATTACATTCTATTAATGTGTAGCTAAAATTCTTACACAGATACATTTTGTTAGATAAGTAGAGATATAGATTCAAAAGCACATGAACGGATAAATGTACACAGATTCATTTGTTTACATGTTAATATTCAGGATTTGAGTGCTTAGAGAGCTTGGGCCTGTATGGAATCTGTACCAATTTGGTAATATATCTTAGCAGTGTCCTACATGAAAGCAATACGTCAGTTGCAACAAGCATCACAAATTGGACTGGCACAAGTTTTCTTACTCCTTTTGTTGGAGCTCTTATAGCAGACTCATATTGGGGAAATTATAAGATGATATTCTTCTCTTCTTTGATATATTTTATTGTAAGTTGCATTTCCGGTTATATCTATTTTATCATTGATAAACTCTAGTCAAATATCTATTAACATACAAAAGTTTACCCTATACTAGCTTGAATTCACGTGTTCCTTTTAATCTGAACTCCATTGGTTTTCTGTAATAGGGAATGTTGATCATGACACTTTCGGCCTCTCTTCCTTCACTAAAGCCTCCTTCATGTAAGGAAAACATTTGTCCCTCGGCTACTGAATTTCAGAAGGTTATATTCTACTCTGGATTGTATCTAATAGCATTTGGTAGTGGTGGAGTCAAGTCATCCCTTCTTCCACTTGGTGCAGATCAGTTCAATGATGAAGACCCGTTAGAAAGAGAAAAAAGATGTTCCTTTTTCAATTGGTTCTATTTTTGCAACAATGTCGGCGCCTTCATTTCAGGCACTCTTATAGTGTGGATTCAAGAGAAGATCAGTTGGTCAGTTGGATATGGATTTGCCACCCTCAGTTTGGCTCTTGCTATCCTTTGCTTTATCTATGGAAACAGAACGTTCCGGAAGAAAGAACCTAGGGCATCCTTTTGGAAATACAACTCTAGATGTTTACAAGAGAATGAAGACACTGATTACAAGGAAGCTAGCAGATTGACACTTGCCCATGAGTTCAGGTAGGTGGAAATGAAAATATCATTTTGTATATGCAGTAAAATTGTGTGGTGTTTTTCTACTTGAAACCTTCTCCAGATCTAAACAGAACCTGCCCTTATCCACCCAAATTTATCACATCCTGCACCCTTTCTTAGAAGTAGTCTCAAAATGCGTGATTATGGAAGTTTGTTCATTGGGTCAAGTGAGAACTTAACCCAAACTATGTTGTGGGTCTTTTTAATAACATTTGAGAACCTGTCCAGACCTTAAAATGAAACCGTATACGACCTGAATTTACACATATACAGTTTAAACATATATACACTTATATTTAGTAGTTTGTCTCTCTATGTACTTCTATTATTCTTTCTTGAAAGAATAATCCTCACTTAATACGATGAACTGGGGTTCTCTGCTTCATGCATATTGCCCATTTAGGCATCAAATTAATCTGCTAAAACCTGCCAACGTTAATAAATGAAACCTGCTGGTTTTGTTGATCCTTAATTTCCGCCCCTCCTTCATGAACAGCCTCTCAGTGTTGCTACCCTTTGTTGAGATGAGATCGCTGATAAGGTGAAGTTGAAGTAAGGAGGGAAGCCATCTCTTTTCAACTGATACAGTTAACTTGTTTAGTGGCAACATTTCGTCGATTTGGGGATGCTGGCCGAGTGGAAGTGGTCAACGGGGTTGGTTGATCTAACCTAGTTTTCTGCAATTAAACAACCAATCAATGAGTGTCTTGCTATGCTGTATATAGGATATAGTATGTTAGACTATTTATTCATTTACAATTCAAGCATGTTAAATTCTAGCCACACTTAATCTTTTCCATTTTATGCACAACAGGCCCTTAGGCAAAACTGAAAGTGCAAACATTCCAGACACGAAGGAGGATACTTGTCAAAGTTGGAAGAATCTATGTTCTGAACCCCAGTTGAATGATATGAGGATGCTTCTAAATTTGTTCCCAATCTGGGTTACTAGCATAATCTATTCAGTTGCGTATGCACAGATGGATACAACATTTGTGGTTCAAGGGAAATCAATGAATACAATAGTTGGATCCTTTTATATTCCTCCTGCAGCATTCGCGGCCTTTGAAGTCTTGAGCATCATGTTATGGGTTTTTCTCTACGATAAAGTTATCATCTTTTACATGAAAGAGCTAACTCAGTTGCGAAGGATGGGAATCGGGCATTTTCTAATGATAATTGTTATGTTTATTGCTGGAATAGTAGAAGTGATGAGATTGAAAGGGGTTAAAAGTGGCGAGCCTTTAAGCATACTGTGGCAAATTCCACAGTATTTTGTGATTGCAGCTTCAGAGGTATTGTGTTACATTGGCCAACTAGTGTTCTTCTACGAGCAAGGCCCAAATTCAATGAGAAGCGTGTCGACTTCGATCTCTTTGCTTACGATCTCTCTGGGTAACTACCTGAGCTCTCTCGTAGTCACAGTTGTTGATGTCGTAACAAGTAGAGGGGGAAGGTCTGGGTGGATATCTGATAATTTGGAAGAAGGGCATCTTGACTACTTCTTTTGGTTGTTGGGGGTACTCTGCGTTGTTAATTTTATGTGTTATATTGCTTGTGCACAGCGGTATGCTGTCAAGAAAGTCAATTTCGGACTGTTGAACTGTTAATCATAAATCAAGTGATTATGGTTGTACAACTTTGCTCGACCGTGTCACATGTAATTTGCGTACAAAAATTTGTGATACTCCCAATGTTCTCATTATAGTTATTACCCAAGCTTACTGTTAATCTAAATTATTAAAAAAAAAAAAATCCTAATTGATGTTGCTATAACTGGTTTTAGAGTGACAATTTGTGGATAAACTAGGTTTGCCCGTTGACACGTCTCTACGGCACGTCTTCGGAACGGTGCACCTTATTTGATCATATAAAATAGTTTTGGAGGTCGAGCAAATTAATTGAAGTAGCAAACATATTATATGAGAAACTTTTGGGGTCCAGCAAAAAACGTATTATATAATTTTTTTTTGATTTTTTTGAACTATTTTTAAAGCTTTTAAATTTTTAATTTTTTTAGTTTTTAAATTTTTTATTTTTATTATTAGTTTTTAAAGTTTTTATTTTCTTAATTTTTGAATAGAAGAGGGAGGGAGTCAGGGAGAGAGAGAAAAAAAAAAATTAAATTAATATAGGAGTTATTTTGGGTATTTGAATTTGAGTTTTGGAGGGAACTTTTGGGGGAAAAATATGTTTTGTGAGATTAGATCTGGGCCTTTGATTTTTGAGGTGATTGAAGGAGAACCACTTGATAGCTTTCTTTGTGTTTTATTATATAGATTGATCATATTATGGTTTTCAGTAAAGGGAAGGTATGTTATATTGGTCTGTGTCCTTTGTTAATGCTATATATATTCTCTGTGCATTTTGTAATACTGGTATAGGTCGGTAATGACTGATATGAGATGTTTCTTACATGATGAAGTTGTGAGCATCTTTCAAGGGATATTCGTTGAAGATATTCTATCCTATATGACTCCTTTTGTATTGCAGTAAGGGGTGACATTTAGTTGATATATAGTTCATCATAAAAAAAAAATTTGAATCGGTAGTGGACCATTGTAGTTCAGACTTGGTTGAATTTGACTCAGTCAACATTCGTAGAATTGGCCTCATCATTCATCAAGAACATCATTTTGCATCACACTATTTTTTCTCTTCTAAATAATACACAGCATATGCATATGAAACAACAGCAAAACTAGCAACTCTATTGTCCTTAAATATTTGAACAAACCTCATTGTCATAAAAGAAGAAGAATAAAAAGAGACAATCTCCTAGAGACTAGACTAGGCCGGTTATGAATTTCCGGGATGTAGCAAACATTACAGTTTTGCATTATAATAGTAGGGTCACTCAGGAATAACAACTTAATCCTGATTAATCTTGAAATTGGGTCGTTGGATTTACATTAGATTCACAAGACATGTACGTACAACTTTTTTATTTTTCAAGTGGGCGTGGGCGTCTCACCTCACTGGGAAAAATAATAAAATTCTGTAAAATAAATCTTAAAAATAATAATAGTAAGTTTTTCAGAAGCCACTTTGCAGGGCCCAAGTCTTAATAAAAAAAGAAGACCCGTTCAACTACAGTATAGTAGTCCAACACGGCCCACAAAGTAAGAATTTGGACCAGTCACATTACTCATCTCAGCCGTCAAAATTGAAATTGGGAAAAATGGACGGCCGATGTGGCAAACGAACATAGCGTTGGATGTACGAATTCCACAAAAGCAATAACGAAGAAAGACTTGGAATCTTGGATGTAATAATAAAAATCACAATATCAAGATTCAAGACACACACACACACACAAAAAAAAAAAACAAGAGAGATTTTGCTCGGAGATTTCTCGGACAATCCCAAATATTTTGAGATTTTAAGAAATTTTGAGAGAGAAAGAGATTGAGATTGAGATTGGTAGGCATGGGTCAAGCTTTCCGTAAGCTGTTTGATAGCTTCTTCGGCACCAGTGAGATGAGGGTAATGATTTCTATACTTTGATCTCGTCAATTTTCCGAGGATTTTTTTTTTTTTTTTAATTTTAATATGGGCATCTCTAAATTTGTGTTTTCTGAGATGGGTTCCATCTAGTTTGTTCTTATATTAGGGTTTTGATTTAGTTCTGTATATGATGATGAATTTAGAGTTGGGTCTTTATTTTGCGGATATACAAGGAAATTTGTGTTAAAAATATAAATATTAAACCCTCCCACTCTTACCACAACATTGGAATTTTGGTCTTTCCGTATATGAATGTGCCTATGAAGGAATATATGATGAAGTAGTAGTTTTGTCGGGTCGCATTTGTAATATATATAGGATGTTTCCTAATCTGTGAAATTCTTTGAGGGTTTCTTTCTGATGATGTTAAGTTAACTCAGTCACGTAGTAGAATTAGTAGTAGGGTGGGTCTTCTATCAGAAATTGTTCCGTTATTTTAAAAATAGTCAGTTTTCTTGGATTAGACAATAATATCGCCTAGTCTGTTACATTGTTCCAGGACTAGGAGAGTTCATCAGGCTTAGAAATGTCTAAATTACTTCCATGGCAATAAAAGGAATATTTCATTGCAATTTTTATTTCAATTTTGTGTTTATTTAGAGTTTTATTACTTAATTGCACCTAAGTTTGTTCTTGAACCTGTTCTTTAGTGGGTCATTTGACTTGCAACATGTATTTCAGCTGTCATGCTTTAAGCAAATGAATCCACATTCTGCTGATATGAAAGTTTAAGATTATCATTAGTGGTGTCCTTGAAGTGTACACCCCAAGTATATATCAGTTTAACATGCCGATATCATAAACCTTAAATACGGGACATATTACAAGTGTTTTGATCTCTGCCTTAAACTTAATCCAGTATGGTCATTGTGGATGCACTTCTGGGATGCTGGTAAGAGATATCCAACTTGAACTGAGCTGCTGTCTTCTTTCTCCCAGGCATATGGAAAAACATACTAGACCTGTATACTTATGCAAGGTCAACTTGAATGTGTTATATGAAAATGAGTGCCTACACCTGTTGTCCACATTACAGTGTTTTAATTTGGCTGAAGCTGCCCACATTGAGGAGAGAGGGATTTTCCAACCTCTCTAATTAATTCCATCTAAGGCTGGAATCGAACATGTGAGGTCTCACCCACGAGTGAGTCCTAATTACATGTTAGTCATGCTATTTGTTGAGTACCAAGCAATCAATTGATTTCTTGTTCGCATATTGTTGGGTATGTTACCTCGAAGAAAGTCGAGTTGTGCATACTACCTATTCTGATCATATATAGAAAATTGGCTTACATTAAGTATAAGAATTTGACAACTTACTTATTCCTAATGTGTGAATAAAAATAAAAACAGATTCAAGTGAATATAGAGTATTAAAATTGACATTTTACCATTCCTTTAATAATGTTCACTAACACCCAATGTGTAACATGGAGGATAAATGTGCAAGCGTACCAAAAATTTATTTTAGTGAACAGGAAGATGATGGCACACATGTTACTGATGGCAGTTTCACACACTCTATTTAGAGTTATGTTAGTCGAGATATATCATGCCATAGGGAAAATACTTACTGAATTTGGATATTAGAATGAAATGAATCATGCATGAATATGAGGCACATGCTGATTTAGAACATTCATTAGCGCCTTCTGCTTCTCCAATTAGTGAATCAGGCAATTCTACTTACTACTTAGAACGATCTGCAATTGAGAGTTTTTTTTCTTTTCTGTGTGTGTGTGTGTGGGGGGGGGGGGTGGGGGGGGTGGGGGGAGGGGGGTGTCTGAATTTCTATGTTTGATTTACTGATATTGCCTAGATTATCTGATTTCTCAGGTTGTGATGCTTGGATTGGATGCAGCTGGTAAAACTACTATATTGTACAAATTGCATATAGGAGAAGTTTTGTCAACAGTCCCAACAATTGGTAGGAGTGCAATGATAACATACTTTCCTTATACAGATATTTATTAATTTGTCCGGCCATTTTATTTGAAGCTTTATGTATTAGTTTTGTGTGTGGATATGATTGTCTGTTTCCCTTCTAGTTTTAATTAATGTTTTGTGTTCTTTTTAATTATCCGAATGATAGTATATCCTTTTGTCAAGCGACTGAAACTATTTCATTGATATTCAAAAAAAACAAAAGATTAGCATTGGATAATCAGTATCTCTTCTATAGATTTCACGGAAGCAAAATGTGAATGGTTGTCAAGGGACTAATCCATGCCCATAATATGATACTGTTGGTCAGGGGTGTCCATCTCTATCCCATGGGATAATTTATTTTTATTCCTACATAAACTAGCCTTTCGATATCATCAATCTTAACATAGTTTCCTGAATTCATATGATGTAGTATGACAAGGATCTGAAGAGTTTTCATTGTTAATCTAAGAACTTCAATGAAATGGTGCTGGCTTTATTTCTTGGAGTTATTTTGGATGCTAATAAGAGACAGGAGAAGAGTATGTTCCATTTATGCAGGGCTCTGTGTAGTGAAGGTCAAAATGACGTGCCTTAATTGCTCTAGGTTCTCAGATCTCCATTAACCTGGAAAAAGTATTGACTAGGGAAATTAGACAAATTTCGTAAGTTGTTATATTGTATACAATATAGACAATGAGACTAATGTGGAAATAACTGCTGAGTCTAATACGTTAAATGAAGCAATGGACTGTGATTCCAACATGTGTCAGTTCCCTTTTTTTTACTCACGCAATGTAGGGGTGGCAGACGGGTCTGGCGGGCCGGGCCGGGCAAAACCCGCCAGGCCAGAACTGGTCTCGGGTCATGGCAGGCCGGGCTTCGTTGAATCCCAGGCCAGGCCAAAGATTGCAAGTTCCCGGCCCGGACCCAACCCCTAACCCCTCACTTGTGGTCCGGGCCGGGCCAGGCCATGGTGGGTTTGGATTTTTTAAAAAAAATTTGGCTAATATTTCAAAAATTTTATCAAATGAGTGTGAACAACAAAATTAATTGCTTAATGCTTACTACCCACAACTCAATTAGCACACCCCACTCTAGCTATTTATAACCAACTCCACATCCTCACTTCGCTCATCTCACTAATGTGAGACTAAATGTATCTGAATTTTAAACTTTGAAAACTTTTAGTCCCACATTGGTGAGTTGAGAGAAGTGATGGAGTATATCTATACACATATATACATATATACATATATTTTGTAGTATATGACTATATGTATACACATATATATATTTAATTGTTGAGAGAGAGAGAGAGTGTGGGCGGGCCAGGCTGATTTTGGTTCGGATCCGGGTTTGGTCGGGTCGGTCTTTTTCCGGACCTGGCCAAGCAGGGCTTTCTCTCTATTTTGGCAGCCTGGAGCAGCCCCAAGCTCAGAGCTGGTTCGGGTCCAACCCAGACTAGACAGTGGTCGGGTTGGGCTGGCCCGGACGTGTAGTCGCCCCTAACCCAATGCATCATTTCACAGCGACAACAACAACAAGAAGTCAGCTACAAAGCACTTTTACAAAGTCTTTTGGTTTTGTCCACATGAATGTTGTTCCTCCGTGTAGCCCGTTAAGGATCACCTTCTCTCTTACATTGACAAGTGACAAATACAATTTTCTCTGCATTTAACGTCAATATAACCTTGTTTAGGTTCACCCTTAGTTGGGGGGGCATCAGGGTCGGGCTAGCCCGTGACCGGCCCGCCCAAAATCAGGGCCAAACCGACCCCGACCTTGACCCCTCCATCGCTCCGGTCCAGGTCGGGCCCCACTTCGCCGTTCGAAAGCCCCAGCGGATCGGCCCGGCTCAAACTAAGACCGGGTTGAACCGGCCCGGTCGGGCCCAGGCTGAACCGCGGGCCAAAGGTTGCTGCCATTTTTTTCTGAATTACTTGGTTTGTATGGGTTCAAGAGAGTTCAAAAAAGAACAAGAAGGGTAAAGAGAGACAGAAGGGTTATGGGCCAAAAAGGATAGCATTAAGAGTAATGATGAAGGAGAATGTGTATGTTTAGTGCTTTAGACTTGATACCTTATTATATTTATTATATATATAGCGATAGTGGTCCTACTCTCTGCCCCATTCCAGAGAGAAATGTCTCAAAAGGTCCAAATGCTAAGATTTCATGTTGCAAAAATAAAAATAATAATAATAATTCATTACTAGGTTTGTATGGAATTCATCTATGAAGCACTGATACTCAAAAATGGGTGTCGCACCAGTACTGGGTGCGGATATGCCCGGGTACATTGCGAGTACGTACCCGGTGCATATCCGGCATTTATTGAATTAAAAAAAAAATTAATCGAGTGCGTTGTGGGTTCGTTGCGGGTGCGAGCGGGTACGCCGTTTGGAGTTTTATTATTAATAATAAAAAGATTACATAATCTCTCTCTCACTCACATTGATTCATTTCTTTTTCCCTCTTAACAAATCGATCTCTCTCAGTCAAACCCTACTAATCCCTGCCTCCGCTCCCCCTCTCCCCCCCCCCCCCCAAAAAAAGCCCCGAAGCTTCCCCGTCGCCTGTCTTCTCTCTCTCTTTCCCAAGCCCCGACCGCTGCCGTGCCTCCACTCTCTCTCAAGCCCCGACCACAGCCTCCTCCACTCTCCTTCTCTCCTTCTCAGGTTCGATCTTTCCTATACAGAAATAAATTTTGGGTTAATTCAATGAAATTAATATTTGGGTTAATCAGAATGGGTTAATGGGTTAATGTATTATTCTAAACAGTAATCAGAATATGTGTGTGTGCCAAACGGTAATCAGAAGTAATATATTCTTCCCAGGTTCAATCTTTCTTAATGTATTCTTCTAATGGGTTAATAGGTTTGGACATAAACAGTAATGAAGTTATGAAGTATGAAATTAATGTATTGTTTGCCAAGTATGAAGTTACTGTTTTCTAATTTGTATGTTAGTTAAGTCATAAGTGTTAATTCTTGATAGTGTTCTAATTTGTATGTTAGCTAACTGTTAGTGTTGAATTATTTAGTTACTTTTCGTAGCTATTGTTGTTAGTTTTTAATTATAAATTGTAATACTTTTTCATTTTTATTATAGATTTTTTAAAAACATAATATATATTAAATTTATTATTTTTATATTCAACGTACCCAAAAACGTCTAAGTATCCTAAATTTTTGAGAAATCACGTATCCGCGTACCCGAGTCGTGTCGTTCCCGTATCCCGTACCCATTTCCGTGCTACATAGGATTTCATTATTCGATTTGGTTGGCAGTATGGGTTCAAGAGAGCGATGAAAAATTGTTTGTCATTGCTAGTCTAAAAAATAAGAATAAAATAAATAAACAAGTGAAAATCCGCGAACCCGCGAAGGCCCGGCCCCCAAGCCACAAGCCAGGGTCCGGTCCCCTCCCCCCTCCCCAGCCTGACCTGGCCCGGCCCCCTATCCTCTCACCCCGGCTCGGGCTGGCCCGGGACCGGGTCAAGCCTGGTGGTTTTGGGCCCGGCCCGGGCAACCCGGATGCCACCCCTAACCTTAGTTCCTTATTGCTCCATTTATTGTGATGCCATTGTTTTTTCTAACTTTTCTTACCGGTCCAATTAATGGTCATTGACACTTATGCCCAAACCATCTCAGTTAGCTCTTTCTAGTTAGCTCAATTGGAGATATATATAAAATATCTATGGACATTCTCATTTCTTACCTCTTCTTTTATTGATTTACCACTTATCCACTGCAACAATCTCATTTCCGCAGCGATAATTGAATAAATTGTGTAAGGTATGACTAGTCGTATAGACTGTCTTAAAACTTTCCTCCAATATCATGGATTCTGCACTGTCTTGTAGAACTTTCTCTTCAATCTCATGGGTTACGCTTTCTCTCTGCAAAAGCCACTTCATTTAAACTATCCTACTTTCAACCTCTTCAGTCTCTCCATATGATGATTGATGAAGGGATTCATCATGATTCTTGATAGCAGAAATGACATCTCATATATTTTGTACTTCTTTTGTCATCAATGTCAACTATACCCTCAAATCCTACTTATGATTATAGTTTGTATTCCATACAACGACTGTTATAAATTCCTTCATATTCTGAAGCTTGTTTTTATCATGCACTATGAAACCTCATCTTAATAAGCCTGGTACATCCATTTGTAACTAATTTGAAGCAAATCGAAATTTCCAATGATTAAGAATAATAATATTTTCTTAGAATATAACATTTTAAAAACTTTTTTACACTATACTGCTGAGAAGGGCACATGTGTTCCAATTCGGATTTTTTTTAAAAATAAAGTGAAAATTGTTTTCAACTTAAAAGCCCGTCTTGATTGTTTATCAGTGCTGAATAAGAATAATAATATTTTCTTGAAATATAACATTTTAAAAACTTTTTTACACTATACTGCAGAGTAGGGCACATGTGTTCCAATTCGGATTTTTTTTAAAAATAAAGTGAAATTTGTTTTCAACGTAAAAGCCCGTCTTGATTGTTTATCAGTGCTGATTGCAAATGTGTCACAATAAAATTTAAGGGATATCCTCTTAAGTCCTTCGAATTTCCCTTACTTCCACCTACATCTCATTCATGTCAAGGACAAAATGGACTTTTTATAGAAGTTAAAATGGCTGAGGAAGTCAGAACTGCCTATTGGAGAGAGTTAGTAGGCGTCGCCTAACTCTCTCAACCGACTTCAATTATCTCCAGTTGGAATTTTAGTACTATTCTGTTATTAAAATTGTACTAGTATTTAGGGGTGTAGAAGTATCATATCAGATTTTGCTAGTCCCTGCAGAAACCAGTTTGGCCTTTAATGAGTACTTAACTAATATATTCATACACTTCTTTTTCTAATGATGCTAAATTTTGGGTGCCTTGAATCAGACAGATTTGGTTAACTCTGACAATTGTGTTATACAGGTTTTAATGTGGAGAAAGTTCAGTATAAGAATGTGGTATTTACAGTGTGGGATGTAGGCGGCCAAGAGAAACTAAGGCCTCTCTGGAGGCACTACTTTAACAATACTGATGGCCTGGTAAGTAATCTTCTTAACTTTTGGACGAATTTATTATTTATGGACAGTTTGTACTATTACTCCATTTAGGAAAGATCTCCTTATCTTTGTAGCCAATGATTGTTTTAGTGATTGTTAGGCAAGAATTTGTAACATGAACAGAATAAAGTTGATCCTGACTTACCCTTCTTCGACTAAACTAGTTGTTTATACATTTCTTCTTGCAGATATATGTTGTTGATTCTTTGGACAGAGAAAGAATTGGAAAAGCTAAAGCAGAGTTGCAGGTTTTTTTCCATCCCTTGTCACTATTTTCGAATGACATCTGTTCATGTTTTTTTTGTTTCTTGTATAACATTCTACTTCCCTTAGCAATTGAGCACTTTTACATCTTGTTATCAGGCGATTATCAAGGATCCTTTCATGCTTAATAGTATCATATTGGTGTTTGCAAACAAGCAGGATATGGTATGATATGAAATAATTATGGAATGTTGCTTACTGACTATTAGGAAGATTATCATTTTTCACCCTCAAATTTTGTTCTGTTCTCTTTGTAACTTGGTATTTTCTTCTCTAAATGAAAGAACCTATTAAATTATTCTTTCCAGAAAGGTGCAATGACACCGATGGAGGTGTGCGAGGGTTTGGGTCTATATGATTTGAGGAACCGAGTATGGCACATCCAAGGAACTTGTGCCCTAAAAGGTGATGGCCTCTATGAGGGCCTGGACTGGCTAGCTTCTACTTTGAAAGAAGTACAAGCTTCAGGGCGGTCCACCTCTGTTGGGTCATCGTCATTCTGATTTTCAAGTAAGAATAGAAAATGTTTTTATACTTGCCGAATTCTTGATGTCAAAGGCTGTTGTAATCTTTTTTCCTCAAATAATAATTATGAATATGTTTTTTTTTCAGTTCTTCAGACTGGATTGAAATTCGCGGAGGAAAAAAGCTCGGAGTTCATGAACCACTTTGCTTGATTAATGATCACTGAGACGGTGCGATGTCAACATTTTGTTTTAATGAGATTTTCTCCCCTTGATGATTTCAACAATTATATCAGAACATTCAATCAACAAGGGGAGTGTGATAAATGGTGTACATTATGTTGATTAATTGTGAAATATGTAGTGTTTTGAAATGCCTCTCTCCACATCATGTAATCAGTGAAAGTTTTTTGTGATGTTTGTGGATTGCTCTTTTCCTCGTATAATTGATTTTGAGGTATGGATTTAGACTTTTTTGTTGCACATCGACATATTTATTCTCTCTGTGTATTTATACTTATACACTGAGTGATGTTTTTTCTTTTTTTTTTGAGGAAAAGGTAGAGTCTGGCCACCTGTTTCGTTAATAAGAGATTAATAAAACAAAACTCAGGGTACTTAGGGTACTGGCTGATTACACTGCGAGTGACGTTCTGCATTTTGTGGACAACTACCAGCACGCACGCACGCATTGTGTATTTTATCGTGCTGTGCAATCAGCCAATCACCCATTAAAACCCCCATAACAAAAGGGGGCATATTTGAAGAAAAGTTTCTCAAAACATGCATATTTCTATCTTTGAGTAAAGGGGACATCATCATACCTATGAGATAATATTCTCATACTTGATCCTCCTCTACTTAGGAAGGAAAAAACCTAAATGGCATACAAGTAGGAATAAAGCAAGGAGAGCAAAAGTAGGAATTCACACTTCCTTAACAGGTACATGACAGCCTTACATTAAAAAAAAAAAAAAAACGTTCCACCCCCCCCCCCCCCCCCCCCCCCCCCTCCCCCCCCCACAAAAAATAAAAAAAATAAAAAAAATCCCCCTAACTCTGGCCCTCCATCGCCCTAACTCACCACCGCCTCCACCTCCCACACTCCGCGACGTTGCCCGCACTCGCCGCTTGCGACCGTCGCCACTCCCGATCGCTGCGTCCACCTCCCACTCTCCGCGCCGCTTCCCGCGCTCGCCGCCCCCGATCGACTCTCACGAACGCCACTTTGGATGTGGTTCTTGGGATCTTAGATGGAGGGTTCGAACATAGGGTTTGGCGGCGGGATGCAGGGCTTGCACAACAACTACGGGGGTTCAGTATTCCCAACATGACCGCGGGGTCATTGTCGTCGAGGAGTGCGGCGGCGGCGGCGGCGGCGACGATGGGTGGTGGTGGGGGTGGCGTGCAGCAGGGTGGTGGAGGGGGGAGGTTCGCGTTGGGGAATATTCCGATCGCGATGTCGCATGTGAAGATGTGAATTTGACTGTTTATTGGTTCAATTTCGTTATGCTTAGTTCTTAGTTGTCACAATCATTACAATAATTATAGTCTAGGTTTCATGTTCTAGGAATGGATTTAAGATAAGTAGAGTTAATTTTGAATTGGAGGTGGAGGTGGAGCTGGTGCAGACTTTAAGGCCCTGGTTGGATACATGCACCTCCATTTTGGGCTTGGGAAATTACAATGAAGATCATTTGGGTTAGAGTTAGGATAACTGCTGTTATCTTAACTTAATTATGCGAGATAACTGGAGGTAACTTGACTTTAAATTATGTTTCAAACCAGAAAATTGCAAGCATCCTTCTGGTTGTGTATTTTGACAGTTTCTTGGTTGACTTTTGTTATGTTTAGATGTTGTGAGTGTTATCGTTGTAGAGTAGGGTTTATGTCATAGAAATGGGGTTAGGATAGCTAGAGTTGTTTTTAAAGTGGAGGTAGAAGGGCCATAGATGAATACAAAGGGTAGGATACCTGGAGTTAATTTTTGGACGAAGTATAGGTATGCAACTTACTTACATTTTTGGCATCAAAAAGAAAAAAAGAAAAGAAAGAAAAATAAATTGGTCGGATTGAAGTTTAGATATGTGCAGATATATTAAATTTGATATGAGATAACTGGGAGTAACTCAACTTTGAGTATGTTTCAAAGGGATCAAGTTTAGATATCTGTAGGTATGCAAGTCACCTCCTGATTGTGTATTTCACTTTACTGTTTCTTGGTTGCAATTTGTTATGTTTTAGTTGTTGTTAGAAAATATTTTACAATTTGTTATGTTTTAGTTGTTGTTAGAAAATATTTTAATTGTTGTAGAGTAGGTTTTATGTGCTAGGAATGGAGTTAGGATAACTAGAAATATTTTTGAAGTGGTGGGTAGAGGTGTGTTAACTTTAAGGTTGTGATTGGCTATGGAGGTAGGATACCTATAGGTGATTTTTGAATAGAGTATAGGTGTGTAACCGAAAACTCCATTTTTGGCTTCAAAGAAAGAAAAGAAAATTGGTTAGGCTGGAGTTTAGATATGAATAGATATCTTGACTTTCAGGCAAAGATAACTAGAGGTAACCTAATTGCTGAATATGTTTCAAATAGATTAGAGTTTAGATAACTGCAGATATGCAAGTCACCTCCACTAATTATACTATATCTTAAGCTAATAGGCCTATCCCCTATCCTCTATCCCCTATCTCCTTTAAGGAGATTGTGGTGGGGTAAAAATGGCTTGGAGGCCCAACCAGGGCCCAATACAACCCTCACTCAAGAAAATGGTAAAAATAGCAATCTGGTTCGGCTTCGAACCACTGAAGGGTCGGCATCGAACCTCACGTTCACCCCCACAGTGCTGGCCTCCTCGTATCCGACGAGCCTCAGTGGTCCTCGGCCTCCGACCCGTGACAGTCCTACGGGCCGTCCCCCCCTTTCTGGCGAAGCATGAGGATGACCTGGCACAGCCTAGGCCCTCCGATTCTCCCAGAAGCACAGGAGACCCACGATCAGCCATGTCAGCTCCAAATACCGCCCAGGGTTTGCCACCTCAGCCCTATACCACTCCTGGTATTGCCACGTCCGCCCTAAACCCCCTGGGCCTTCTGCCATGTCAGGCCCATGGGCTTTCGGATCCAGGCCCGGCCCCCAAGCAGAACCAAACCCGGTTGGAGTTCTCTATAAATACTAGACCCCCACCCACCTTTTGAGGTAATCAATCTTTTGCCACTTAAATATACCTAGTTATTGCTACTCTCTCACAGAGACTGACTAGATCGTCGGAGGGTCCGCCACCGGGATAAACCCCGGTGTTTCAGGACCGTCTGCAGGTACACGAGACCTCGGATCCGACCCCTCTGATTCGGGCCCAGACTTCAGCATCATTCCGAGCTCACCGTAGGTTCCAGAAGGTCAACCGAAGGTCAGCAGACGAGCAGCATTCTCCTTCAATACAAATCGAGTCCGAACTCACACCTGGTGCATCCACACGTCTCCCAGAAATAAACCGCATCAGGTTGGCGCCGTCTGTGGGAACCCTGCTTCAGAAGCCGATCCGAACCAGACCATCAAGGGACCTCTACAGCCGAACCCTCATGGCCTCCAAGGGCAAGGGGGCTGCTTCCTCCGTCAACCGACGGGACTCGCCCCCACCAACTGATAACGCCGGGCCACGCACCTCGAAACACAGGGCTCCCCCTCGGGAGTCCCAAAGGAGCGTCGCCCAGCCAGCCCAGCCCGACCTCAGGGGGATAATCCTCAACCGCAAGATTACCCGCAACAGGGGAAGGGCCGCTTCCAACCCGACCCCGAACCGTCCAAGACCGCCGCCCGAGGGACGAAGACCCGCGCTCAGCCGAGTCGGCAGACAACCTTCGGACCGACCGGACCGGGTCGAGGGAGCCCCCGTCACTCACAAGGAGTTCCAAGACTTCCGAAGAGAAATTCTGGGAGCTCTCCGACGGGCTCCCAGGGAAGAAACCCTCCATTCCCAAACAGGGTCGGACGCCGAAGCCAGCGCGTCCCGCCCATCAACAATCCAGCCAGAGGACGATGGCGTACTCCTAAGGCGCCTACAAGAAATGGAGGATCGCCTCGATCACATAGGGGACGGCGGCCAAAGAGCGGCTCAGGGGTACAGGCCTGTCCGTCCTCCCTTCTCCGCCCCCATCCTCCAAGCGGAAATACCCAGGAATTTCCGACCCCCTCAATTCGAGACCTACGACGGCGAGGGAGATCCTGCTGATCACATGGAGGGTTTCAAAACCCTCATGATGATTCACAGCGCCTCGGATCCCCTGCTATGCCGAGCCTTCCCTGCCACCCTTCGGGGTCCAGCTCGTAAGTGGTTCTCGAAGCTCGCCCCCGGCTCCGTTTACTCCTTCGACCAACTCGAGGGCAATTTTCTCGCCCACTTTGTTACTAGTCGGAAGGCCGAAAGGACCAGCGCCTCATTACTTGGGCTCAGACAGATAGAAGGGGAATCACTCAGAGTGTTCGTTCGGAGATTTACCGCTGAGGCAAGGTCGGTCTCCTCCCTCGACCCGGGCGTCGCTTCAGCGGCATTCCGACACAACGTCCGTCATGGACAGCTGAAGGCTTCTCTGGCGAAGAAACCCCCCGTCGACTTTCCCGACCTCCTCAATAGGGTCGAGAAATACATTAGGGCAGAAGAGGCCCTTAACCCCGAAGATGCCAGGGATGCCACCGGGAAGGGAAAGCGGAAGACCGAAGAAGTCGAACCATCAAAGAAAGCTCCAAGGGACCCAGGGGCCATGAAGAAGGTCCCGCCGGTCCCCCGCTTCGAGAGGTACACTCCCTTGACGCATAATGTATTCGCCATCCTCTTGGAAATCGAAGACAAGGGCATTGTCCGACTACCTCCCCGATCTAATAACAATAAGAATCGAGATCAGCGCTTCTACTGCCGCTTCCACAGAGATCACGGGCACGAAACCGACCAATGCCGAGCCCTGAAAGACGAAATTGAAGAACTCATTTCCAGAGGGTACCTCCGAGAGTTTACCCGAGAAAGCCCACGGGATCGGCGAGACGCTAGGAACCGGAGGCCCTCGCCTCCGAACCCTCCTCCAAACCACACCCAGGGTCGGGACCCCGATTCCGAGGGAGCCGCAGATATGCCTCTCATCTTGCACTGTGTCCATGGAGGGCCGATGGGAGGTGAATCGAATACTTCCCGAAAAGCCTTCATCCGAGAGGTGAACGCTGTCCGAGACAACCCCTCGCCCAAACTGCAGTCAAGGCCGGTCTCCTTCTCTGGGGAGGACCTCGAAGGTGTTCGCTTGCCCCACTGCGATGCCCTCGTCATTAATCTCCACATGGCTAATTGTGAAGTTCGCAGAATCCTCGTCGACAACGGCAGCTCGGTGAATATTCTTTTCCTCGAAGCCTTCGAAAATCTCAAGTTACCCAGAGGCAAACTCAAGCCGGCCGGGTACACCTTGCACGGGTTCTCCGGCGTCCCTATCGTGATAGAAGGGATTGTTACCCTCGACGTTACCGCCGGATCGACTCCTGTCAAAAGGACCGAGTCCATGGACTTCATGGTAGTCAACGTCAAGGCGGCTTACAACGCCATACTCGGCCGACCCGGACTGTGCTCCCTCCAAGCGGTGCCTTCGGCTTACCATCTGAAGCTCAAGTTCCCCACCCCGCAAGGAGTCGGCATCGTCCGAGGCAGCCAAGAAGCAGCGCGATCATGCTACATGACCACCGTCGGGGGAGGTGTGTTCCCCCTCGACGCCGAACGAACATAGATTATGGCCTGGCTAAGTGTAAATCTATTTTTGTGTAAACCCTCATGTGTAAAGGGCTGTCTTAGCGGCCCTCCCTATCTTATACTAAAGATACCCCTTTTTGTCCGAATCCAAATGTCTCGGTAGACTCAATCCGAGTCCAGACTGAGGGTTCTTCCTAAAGCCCCACTTCGATCCCTCGCGGATCGGTGGAGCCAAACCTTACCTCCGACATTGTGCGCTACACTACTAACCGGAGCGATGAAGGAAAAGGATTCTTTATTCATGCCCCTCTATTCTCGTTCTAAAAAATTTATAAAAAAAAAAAAAAAAAAAAAAAAAAAGACCGTTACAGGACCACTCCGCTCATCTCAAACCAGAAGAAATCTTAGGGCCCTTCTGGCCCAACTAGGGGTGAAAAGTACTCCGACCAAGCAACTAGGAGCCCCTCTCCTCGTTATGATAGTCCTTAGCCTCAGCCGCAGTCGACACTCCAGCCACAGAACTCTGGGCGTCATCCGGTCGCGTCCGCTGCAACAGCAGCAGCGCAGAGGGGACCCCCTCCGCTTGCCGACCCGCGGAGGAAGAGAACGAGACACCCAACATTGCCTTGTAACGATGTATCTCCATCTCCTTCTCCACAAAGACGTCACGAAGTAACCCCCCAGGAGAGGGCCTCGGCACCAAGGTACTCAACCCGGCCTGTCCAAGGGTCGCACCGCCGAGCTCCCGATCCCACATCGCCCTCCTCAGCCGACGCGCCTCCTCACTCAAGGCTTCGGACTTATTCCGATAAAAGTTACAAGCCGTATCAGTATCCCGAGCCCCCCTTCGGTGACAAACCAGCGCGGCCTCCAGGGCCTTAACTTCACTCCGGAGCCACGCCACATAGAAACCACGGGAGTCCACCTCGGGGAGGAGAGCCGCGACCTACAAGAAAACCAGCCAACTTAACACACATTCGCAAGAAGGTTCGGAAACGTCCGAGGTCAAAACAATTGGCCGGTCAAAAATTTTTTTTTTTACTACTACTATAAACCCAGGTACTTCTTACAAAAATGCGGTGGCCAGTCCGCGGGAGGCAAATACAGTCGAGGGAGAGAAAAAGAAAGATAAAAATTATACAACTCATTGCCCCACCTCAGCGTCGACAGACGGATCCACGGGTGCGTCGGCCGGTGGGTCGAGGGCAGGCCCTTCTTCGCCAGGAGTCTTCGACGTCCCCTCGATCTCCATGTCATACTCAAAATTGGACAGATCGAGGGTCGGGAAGAAGTGCCTCACGTGACTGAGGGCCTTCGCATAACTCTTGTCCTGGGCCTCGATCACCATCAGCTGACCCGTAGTCATCACCTCCTTCGCCTCCTTGGTGAACTTCGTCTTCAGGGAGGCCACCTTCTTCTCCCACTCTGCATCCTTGGCCTTGAGCTGGAGCTCCAGCTGCTGCTCCCTCTTGTGCGAACCCTCGAGTTCGATCCGCATCTCCTTCATCTCCCGCTCGCTCTTTTCCGCCCGAACTCGCTCTTGGGCCAGGGACGCCTCTTAGAGGTTCTTTATGTTGGCCCCCTGCATGCAAGCCTACAACCAACGAGTGCAGATAAGGATAAGGCTTCCGTACGAAAATCAACAAGGGGGACAGGGTCGACGGACTTACCAGCACAGTGGCTTGCGCCAGGCGTGCGAACGCCACCTCCACGGGCTCGCCCTCCATCGCCTTGCGGTCGCGAGGGGTCGCCAACTTCTCCACCACCTCAACGGCTTGGGCCTCCTCGGTCAGGCAGTCCCCCATCCGAACCGACCAGTCCGTAGCCCACCGCTGCCGCAACAACTCCACCACCGGATCCTCTTCCTCGACCTCGACCAAGGGACCTTTCCCCTTGTCAAGAACAGAGGCCCCCGCTAGGCCCGGACCCTTCGAAGCAGCCGCCCCCTTGCTCGTCTCCGAGCGAACCCTCTTGGTCCCCGGCTCGAGCTGGACCTCCGAGATGACTAGGGACGACCCCCTCGGCCTCTTCGCCGCCTCCTTCTCAGCCTTCTCCTTCCTCATGGCGAGCCTCTTTGCCTTGATCGACGCCTCGTCCATATCTGCGGGAAAAACCACTAAGAGCAATGAGCAAGAAAGTACGAAAGGACCAAGAAAAAAGAAACAACTACATACACATAGCGGCTGGGCTCAGTCCAACGCTCGCCAGGTTGGCCTCCGTCACCTCCGTCCAATCAATACTAGGCGACAGACGGAGGCGCTCGACAAACCCCCATTCTTCGGCCGACAGATCCCTCTGCCTCGGCGTTTGGTAGCTCGGCTTGGAGTAGTTCCATCGAGTGGGAACGTCCCACGGCTCTTCACTCCGGATCACCAGATATTTTTTCTTCCATTCCTTAATGGAATCCGGGTGGTTGCGAACGACCTTCCCCTTACTCCGGGGAGAGATATAGTATACACCCTCGGCCGACGAGCTGACCATCAACATCGCGTGGAACACATTCAGCCGCAGGGGTACTTGCTGTTCCTCACACATCAGCACAAAGCAGATAATCTGCTTCCACGAGTTCGGCCCGTACTGCATGGGCGCCAAGGAGGCCCAGTTCAGCACATCCCTAACGAACGGATGGAGTGGCAACCTCAGGCCGGAGATGAAAGCATCCACTGGGAAGACACAATACCAAGCTGATAAGAGATCGGTGGGGTGCAGAGTAGAGCTCGGCAGCAGCAATTCGTAGCCAGGCCCTATATGATACGCCAGCTGCAGAACCTCCAAGTCCCCGTCCTCCAAAACGGTCGAGATCGCATCCATCATCACCCTCCTCCGGCTCGGCGAAGAGGGCTGCACTCCGAAGAGCTCCCGGTCAGAAAGGTCGTCGGGATATTGACGGAAATGCTTCGGCTGTACGGGCGAACCCGTCATCAAATTGCGGAAAACAGGCGCCTGGCTCGAACCGCCGGTCCTCGACCCCGCCTTCCTCGGGGCCCTCTTCTTCTTCTTGGCTCGCTCCGACGAAGGAGTAGACAATGGCCCCAGGCCTGTCGGCGTGAGTCTGGAACCTGCACCCTGAACGATGGATCTCCTCACTATGTCACCCTCGCCTCTCTCCTCCTCGGAAGACAACTCCAGCACACGAATGCCGTCCGGACTATCGCCGGCTTCCTCCGACTCGCTACTCTCCACCACAAAGGGACGTCGGGAGCATGACGGCCTCATCTTGTGTACCGCCTCCCCCTCTCCTACTGAGTCCTCCCACGAAACCGAGCCAGAAGGGTCCGCAACGGGCACCGACCCCTCCTCAAGCACGGGCTCTTCCCACGACGTCGATGTGGAGACAGGCTTTACTTCCCCCCTGGACGTCGACGCCGACGAGCTGGACTGAGCCCTATCCATCTGTGCCTAAAGCTAAGCAAACTTACCAACTAACCTGGGATCGCTTCGGAAGGACGAGCCTAGTACGGCAAACTGCCAGAGCAAGCGCTGAAGGGTTGGGAGATTTTTTGAGGAAGAAAGCAGCGAGAAAGAAGTGGGCGAAAGGGGAAGAGAGGAGAATACTTATAGAGGAGAAGAACGACTCCTCGACTTCTGCAATTACTGTTCACTGATTGATGCACAACTGCCGCCTGGAAAATCGCGCCACATCCTCGAAACGTGTGCTGCTGACGTCGTCAGACGCCAGACTGACAGCCCAACTCAGGGGTCGGTTCGGATGGAATACGCGAGGGAGAAAACATTTTTACTTAAGGTTTAAGGTGCCGTCATGCGACAGACGCCCCGGGCTCCAGCGCTCGACCGGTTCCCCTCTCACCCCTGAGCAGCCCGGGGCTTACAGCCTCGGCAGCCAAAACCCCGAACTGTTCAAGGGTGGGACAGATTGGCCGACCCCCGATTGGAGGTGGCATCTCTATCCGAGGCCCTTCAGCCCCAAGACCGGAATACGGTTGGTGCCTCTTCCGTCCGGATCTCTCCTGGGCCAAACAACCATGTCAGGGTCGTCTGACCCAAAAAGGGATCCAGACGGCAAAACCACCACCAATCCGAGGCTCCTCTTCCACCAGTGCGGATTTCGGCCGTTACCCCTCTCGCCCTGATCTCCCCTGGATCTGGCTACCGTATCAAGATCCATCAGATCCAAGAGAAGATCCGGGCGACAGAATAACCACCCCTCCGACACTGCTGGGGTCGAAAATATTAGCAAAAGACAGGCGTCCGCCGAAGCAGACACCTCTGATGGCCAATAGGCCACCCCTGCTCTGATCATACCTGCGGTGGAGGGGAGAGGTATTTATAGCCTCCCCCATGGACCAACCATTAGGACACAGGGAAGGTCAATCGACGGAAAACCATGCGCCATCTGCATTTATTAGACGGCGCCATTAAATGCCCCTAGGAAATTGGACCATCGCACCGATCTCGGAGAGCCTTCAATGCTCCGCAGGAACGACGGAATATCCCCGCTCAATCACTCTAAGGCACCAACCGTTCGACACCACCCTTGTTGGCCCGTAATCCCTCGCCGGCTCGAGGTCAGGTCTAGCATCAGGGTAGTCTTCTCAGGAAGGCTCCACGGCTCGCCATCGCCCTTGCCTACCCGTAATCCCTCGCCAAGCTCAAGGTCAGGTCCGGCACCAGGGTGGTCTTCTCAGGAAGGCCAACGGCTCGCCATCCCCCTTGTTATCCCGTAATCCCTCGCCAGCTCGAGGTCAGGTCTAGCACCAGGGTAGTCTTCTCAGGAAGGCTTCACGGCTCGCCATCGCCCTTGCCTACCAGTAATCCCTCGCCAAGCTCGAGGTCAGGTCTGGCACCAGGGTGGTCTTCTCAGGAAGGCCAACGGCTCGCCACCCCCCTTGTTGGCCCGTAATCCCTCGACCAGCTCGAGGTCAGGTCTAGCACCAGGGTAGTCTTCTCAGGAAGGCTTCACGGCTCGCCATCGCCCTTGCCTACCAGTAATCCCTCGCCAAGCTCGAGGTCAGGTCTGGCACCAGGGTGGTCTTCTCAGGAAGGCCAACGGCTCGCCACCCCCCTTGTTGGCCCGTAATCCCTCGACCAGCTCGAGGTCAGGTCTAGCACCAGGGTAGTCTTCTCAGGAAGGCTTCACGGCTCGCCATCGCCCTTGCCTACCAGTATCCCTCGCCAAGCTCGAGGTCAGGTCTGGCACCAGGGTGGTCTTCTCAGGAAGGCCAACGGCTCGCCACCCCCCTTGTTGACCCATAATCCCTCGCCAGCCCGAGGTCAGGTCTAGCACCAGGGTAGTCTTCTCAGGAAGGCTTCACGGCTCGCCATCGCCCTTGCCTACCCGTAATCCCTCGCCAAGCTCGAGGTCAGGTCTGGCACCAGGGTGGTCTTCTCAGGAAGGCCAACGGCTCGCCACCCCCCTTATTGGCCCGTAATCCCTCGACCAGCTCGAGGTCAGGTCTAGCATCAGGGTAACCCCCTCATAAAGGCCCAGCGACTCGCCATCCCCTTTCTACAACCATAAGCACTCCTCCACGGCTAGCTCCCGCACCCCCCGCAGGAGTGGGGGGCTTGTGTGGTGGGGTAAAAATGGCTTGGAGGCCCAACCAGGGCCCAATACAACCCTCACTCAAGAAAATGGTAAAAATAGCAATCTGGTTCGACTTCGAACCACTGAAGGGTCGGCGTCGAACCTCATGTTCACCCCCACAGTGCTGGCCTCCTCGTATCCGACGAGCCTCAGTGGTCCTCGGCCTCCGACCCGTGACAGTCCTACGGGCCGTCCCCCCCTTTCTGACGAAGCATGAGGATGACCTGGCACAGCCTAGGCCCTCCGATTCTCCCAGAAGCACAGGAGACCCACGATCAGCCATGTCAGCTCCAAATACCGCCCAGGGTTTGCCACCTCAGCCCTATACCACTCCTGGTATTGCCACGTCTGCCCTAAACCCCCTGGGCCTTCTGCCATGTCAGGCCCATGGGCTTTCGGATCCAGACCCGGCCCCCAAGCGGAACCAAACCCGGTTGGAGTTCTCTATAAATACTAGACTCCCACCCACCTTTTGAGGTAATCAATCTTTTGCCACTTAAATATACCTAGTTATTGCTACTCTCTCACAGAGACTGACTAGATCGTCAGAGGGTCCGCCACCGGGATAAACCCTGGTGTTTCAGGACCGTCTGCAGGTACACGAGACCTCAGATCCGACCCCTCTGATCCGAGCCCAGACTTCAGTATCATTCCGAGTTCACCGTAGGTTCCAGAAGGTCAACCGAAGGTCAGCAGACGAGCAGCATTCTCCTTCAATACAAATCGAGTCCGAACTCACACCTGGTGCATCCACACGTCTCCCAGAAATAAACCGCATCAGAGATCAAAGTAGGAAATCACACCTACCTTAACACGTGCACACCATATTTTTTTACTTAACAAAATAAAATAGAAAAACAAATATAAAAACAAAAAAATCCTTCCTCTCCCATCTCCCCCTCCTCAAAATCCCGCTAACCCTCCTCCCTCCCAAATCTTAGCAGTCATCGTTCGCCAACTCGCCCAAATCCTTACCGTCGACGCTCGCAGGCCTGCCATGCATGATGACACCGCCGGTAAGAATTCTCATATGAATTAGGGTTTTTGAATTCCTAATTTGTTTTGTAATATTGTATTCATGAAATCCTAATTTACCACCCGCTTTTACTCTTGATTTCTAATTAGGGCATTTCAGTTCTTGAAATTTCAAAATACAAACCCTAATTATGAATTCAAAAATAAAGATTGGTTATTTTTCCGACCAAATCCTTACTAATGTTCAGTTCTTGATTCTTTGTTTCTTCAGATCCAAATAAATTAGATTTTAGAGGCTATGGTAGATATTAGGATTTTGGAAGGCGAAGAGATGGAGGAAATAATAAACTGTGTGAGAAAATCCTTGCCACTATGCTAAAACTTCGAAGTTGTAGAAGGGTTAAGAAAAATTGTACTTGTATTCTAACATGCTCTCTCAGGTCGAGCGCCCAATTTTTTTATGGGTCAAAGAAACATGATAAATACCCAACAAATTGTGGGCCGAGATCTGGACAATACGCAGCGGTATTTTTTTTCTTAATCCGCATTTAAATTGCGTAACCAGTGGGATTCGAACTTGGGTTGCTGTAATACCATGTGAAAATCCCTGCTACTATGATAACACTTCGAAGTTGTAGAAGGATTAAGGGAAATTGCACTTGTATTCTAACACTGTGGGAAAGTAAGAGGTAATGTAAGTGATTATATGTTTGTTTTTGTTTATTCACTGATTTACACTACTTTCTTCAATGTGTACTCCCAGAGATTACGGAGATGGCAATTAGGCATGTATGCCATGCCGTCGCTGCAATTGACCTAAATGTAGGTAACCTGAAGATCAACTTTTATTCTTCAATTTGATGGTAATTGTGTTCACTACTTATAATTATTTCTCATGAAAAATTACTTTTGTTAAGTTTTTGAGTTTTTCATTTATTTTTAGAATCTCTCACAATTATTTTAGCAATCTTTCTTCAATTAGAATTATTGTTTCATTTTTTATAATCTTTTTTTGTTAATATTTAATTTGTTTGTGTTTGAGTATTTTTCTGCTTTTTTATGATAATATGGTCAAGTTTTGAGATTTAGGATCAGATGCAAATCTAATAATGTAAGGTTTCAGATTAGAAGCAAGGGGATCGTCAAGTGTGAAAGTGGAACGAATTGACTTGCATATAAGGGCTTTTTCTTCTCATTGATATATGTTTTCATTTGAACTTTTGCATTTTAAGTAATATTATCATTAAATTTTCAATTACAAAGAATGATGGATTGCAGATGATGGTAAAAAGCATTAAAGTTGAATAGTTTGGTTCATTTTATCATTATTGTATTTTATTATTTTTATTTTCTTTAGGGTAAAAGTGAACAAATGAGTGAATATATAAGAAAGCTAAGGACTTCCATCAAATGGTTGATGAAATGAGAAGATGAAAATTTGATGAAGTAAGAGAAGCTTCAGAATATGTTGGAATAAGAAGGGAAACAACATGCAAATAGTGATGTTTTTTCTACAAATTTTTTTTTTGTTTGAAAATTTTTTGGTGAATTATAGTACTGTATGTGTGTTTTATAGTTTGATCATTTTATAGAGATACAACTAAGGAGTAATATAAAAAGGTTGGAGGCAAATATTGAGGAACTTCGCAGACAATATGAGTATTTGCAAGCAAACTTTAGAATGGAGGAATCTGACAAGATTGTAAGTCTCTTTCTTAGCACATCTAAATTTTGGTAATTATTCGACTGTTTTTTGATTTTCTTTTAATTGAATAGATATATAGAATGATATTGGTTGGTTGGAAAATGTGAATTAGTTAATTTGTAGATTTGTCATCTTTTCATTATATTGTGTTTGAAATAACTAAGAGGTATTTCTAAATTTTTAAATAATATATAATTTTATGAGTCCTTCAAAATTATTTTAGTCTGTGCAATTTGCACAGGGTAACACTAGTTCCACATGTAAATTAACTACTAAAACGAGCTAAATGTTGGGTTATCTAGAAAAGGAACTCTAATTCTTGATGTAGGCTTAGATTAGAGAGTCCTTCTCCGCCCTCATTTAATAATAACCGTAATAATTTAATAAGCAAATAATAATAATAATAATAATAATAATAATAATAATAATAAAATTTTCTTTTCTTTTTTCAATTCTCCATTTTGGGCTCATCTTAGAGTGTCGAAGGTTATATTTATTCTATGTAGTGGGCTTACTGATTGGGCCCCCAACTAAAATTGGTCCAAAATCCAAACAAATATTCTCCATGAACATTGAATTGAACAGTCAGTTTGGACGGACACACTGTAACACAACACAAAGCGGATTGATTAAGATCGTACGGCCAGGATTAAACGCTAATACAACGAACCTCTTACCCAAACCCTAGCCGCCCAACTACTAAAACCAACGGTCGCCAATTTCAAATTTTGCTGAGCTGGAGACTCTCAACGGTCATATTTTTTTCAAAACCAACCACCTCTTCTTCTCTCTTTTCCCATATAAATAAATAATTATTCTCACCTCCCTTGTTCAATCCTATCCTCGTTTGATTTCAGTCAATCAATCAATCAAAGCTCAAGTATTTTTCCTGAAAGACAGACAGATCCGCCATGGATTTCCACACCCTCCCAAGAAGAGAACTCCAAGCCCTCTGCAAGAAGAATCGCATCCCCGCAAACCTCACCAATGTCGCCATGGCCGACGCCCTCCAATCTCTCCAAACAGTAAACTTTTTTATATTAAAAAAACTCACTCTCTGTTTTTTTTGTTTTTGTTTTTCTTATCCTTTTAATTTTAATTGAATTGATTTAATTTAGGTTGAGGGGATCGAAGAGCTCCAAGAAACGCAGTTCTTGTCGCCCAAGAAAGCGGAACTGGTGTCTCCGGCGCCGCCAAGAACCAGAGGGAGAACCTCCACCCGCAGATTGGGACCCCCCACCAAGGATGAGGGGAAGGCCAGCCCGCTGCCACGTGCACGGAGGGTGACTGTCAAGGCTTCCGAGATGATGGATTTGGTGGAAGGAGCAGAGGAGGAGAATAAAATGAAGGTAGAAGAAGAAGAAGAAGGTGTACCACCTGCGACTCCGAATGTTTATACGAGGAGGAGAAGGATGACGAAGGAGGAAAATGAGGTCAAGAAGAGCGAACATGTTGGGGTTACTACTCGAAGGAGGGCGATGAGGAGGCAGTCAAGCAAGAAAGAGCTGATTACGAGCGTTGCAACGACGACGACGACGAGGAGGAGCACGAGAGGGAAGGGGGCTGATTCTGTGAAGATGGCTGCTTTGGGCACCAATGAAGAGCAGAACAATGAGAAAGGTAACTTCTTGATTTTATTATTATTATTAATATTAATATATATATATCTTGATTTGTTGTTGTTTCTTTATTGTTTTTATGATTAAATAGAAATAGAAATAGAAATAGAAATGGCAGAAGAACCTGAAAGTGCTGTTGATGAGAAGAAGAAAGAAGAAGAAGAAGAAGAAGAAGAAGAAGACATTGAAGTGAAAGGTGACTTGTTATTCTTATTGTTTTGTAGCATCTGATCTTTTCTTCGGTTCTTGATTAGTTTTTGTTCTGAATTTTCTGAAACAAAAATGGATTGAAATTGGCAGAATCTGAAGATGTGGTTGATGATAACAAGTGCAACGCATTGGAAGATAACTCATTGGAGGAAAACTCGGAATTGGTCGAAGAAGAAGAGGAAGCAGCGGCTTCTGAGAACAACAACAACAACAACAACAACAACAACAACTCATTGGAGGAAAAAGAAGAGGAGGAGGAGGAGGGTTCAGAGAAAAATCCAGAGGGTGAGGGTGAGGGTGAGGGTGAGGGTGATGAAGAGGCCGCCGCTTTGTCAGGACTTGAGGACTCGCCAGTCATACTACGGCTGATACCTTCTGAGCCTACTTCAAATCTTGAAAATATCCAACTTGGTGATAATGATGATGATGATGATGATGAGATCATTGCAGAAGAGGAAGAAGAGGTGGTAAATGAAATTCTGGAAGAAGCAAAGGGATCTGCTGAGATGGAGGCAGAAAACATTGACAACAACATCATGAAGATGATGATGATGATGATGATGGATAGGGATAGCGACGACGAATCTACTACTATTCTTGGTGGTGGTGAGAGTGAAATTGAAGTTGAAGTTGTTGAAAACCAAAACCAGATCAAGTTTGATGTTCTCGCTGGTGAATCTCCTCCTCCTCCACCACTCCGAGCAACTCAAGTCCCCTCCGAGCAAATCAATGCAGAAACAGTGGAGGAGATATCAGTAGAAAACGATCAATCACACAATCTTAGCACCACTAGTATCTTTGCTAGTGGGTTTGTAGTCGAAGAAGCTATCGATAACCAGAAGCAATCTCTGTTGCAAGAGATGAAGGAATTCACTGCAGAAAGCAGCAATGAAACTAGCAACAACCTCAGCTTCAGTGTCCTCACTGGCGAACTCAAAGTTGAACAAGTTGTTGAAAGCCAGAATTCGCCATTGCCAGAAGAGATTCCGGTACCTGCAGAAAACAAGGAATCCCTCCTCGAGGTTGAAGTTCCGATGGTTGCTGCTGCCGGTATTTGTATGAGGGTGGTGGTGAATGAAGGCAGCAGAGATGGGGGGGACAACAAAGAGAATGCAGAGGTAGCAGTGATAGCAGCGAAATTTGAGAATATGAGCCTGAGGAAACTGAAAGCTACTTATAAGGAGGAGTTGGTCAAAATCAGTAACAACAAGGTACGTGGTAACATTATTCTTTAAATTACGTACCAATTTCTTCATTTATTCCAAATATTTTGTACCAATTAATTTGTAGCATTAATTTGGTAACATTATTCTTTAAATTAGCAATTTCTTCATTTATAAAAACCTCACATGCATCATGCAACTTCTTCTTGTCTTCTTAGGTGGTGGAAGGGAGGAGGTCTGCTCTCACAGTTTTGAACGACAACCGTGTCTGATCCAACGAGAACATATATATGAGCGTATACTATTTATAGTTTGAGTTGAGCAATAAGGTTTTGAAGCTGTCAGCTACCTGCTGCTGTGCTGTGCTGTGCTTTTGGATTGTTGGATGGGTCTTTTATAGTAGTAGTATTACTTTGTTGTGAATGTGAAACCAAGGTTTCTCTTGTAATTCCTGCATTTTCTAGCATTTTGTTTGCGTCTTTGTCGATTTCCCTCTATTGGAATATTGAATGAAAAGAGTTACAATTCTGTTTCAGTTTTATTTGGTCGACACTAGTTTCTTGCATCTGCTTCTGTTAATGCAATAAAATTTATCAGAGATCCGACTTGTATTATTATTACTGGGAAACTAACTTAACTACTCTTTACTAAATGGATGTTATTTTTGCCATGAGAGCCTCAAAAGCAATAGTAACTGAGTCTCCTCAATAGCCAAATCACGGGTTTATCATGCACCTCAAACTTTAACTCTCAATTCAATAAAAACTAACAATTCAGTAACACCATAACATATGATGTGATGCATGTCTTAATAAATATATTTTTTAAAAGCAAAAACTTTGACATGGTCTGTTCTTTAACCTAGATCTCCTTTATATTAGTTATGCACGGGCGATGCACGAGTTTGTTTGTCTACAAATGACAACCATTATATATTTAAGACGTGTGATGCACGTTTTAATCAATATATAGTTTTTAAAGTAATATAATATAGCACGTGTTAAATACATATTTTTTAAAGTAATATAAAGAGTAGAATGAGAGAGTTTGAGTTATACGTGTAATGCATGTAAATTGGTAGATTTAAATAAAGTGTATAATGGGAAAGTTGGAGTTGTACGTGCAATGCACGTAAAGTGGTAGATTTACAAATTACACTAAGGCCTTCTCCTCCCATTATAATATTAGAGATTAGAGGTTAGAGATACTAGTAATTTACACGTGCAGTGCACGCCTTAATAAAGAAAAAATTCCGATTAGTCTAACCCAAACCAGAGTTTGTGACATCTTTCATATTAATTATACACGGACAATGCACGTAAGTTGGTAGATTTACAAAAAACAACTCCAACTCTCTCATTATAATAGTTATTATAGATTAGAGTTTTCGCATTTGAAAACTCAGTTTTTTTCTTCTATCTATCAAACTACAAAGAGAAACACTCTTAATGGTGCTTTATAATGCATTGTGACTCTGTGAACCTCGTCCACCTTCACTTATGTATCAGAAATGCCTACAAAAGAAGTTGGGTGAAAATATTCAATTGAACTTACAACTCAACAAGAAATGCAAATAATAATCCAGTGCAATGCCCAGAATTTCACTTTAATTTTCATTTTCCTGTGCCTAGTGTACTCGTAGTCTCAACTCCTTTGAAAAGAACTCCTCTGAGAATGTCTTTTCGTTTCAGTAAATTTGCAGGTTCTAACTTCTAACATTGGCTGGACATACAAACTCTATGATCCATATTACCTTCGGCTACTCAGCTCCAATATATCAGTATTTTCATTCACGCATAACAGAACACGGAGAACAGAAATAGAGACCTTTAAGGCAACAATTACACATAAACATAACAGAGAACAGAAAACCTGATACCGAAAATTAACCAAAAATATGTCAATTGTTATGAACCGGAAGCCACTTTCATACCAATCACGCATAACAGAACAGAACATAGAACAGAAATAGAGACATTTAAGGCAACAATTACACATAAACAGAGAACAGAAAACCTGGTACCTAAAAATTAACCAAGATTATGCCAACTGTTTGCAACCGGAAGTCACTTTCATAATCTCAACAGCAGCCCTTCTAAACTCCATTATCAATTATTTGAACTATTCTAGTTTCACGTATGTTGTAGGCATACGGATAACGTGACGATACAAGTCACGAAAAGCAAAGTAACACTCTTATTAACAAGAATGATTAGCGCATCTGCACTGAAAAAGGATTATTAACATTAAAGAGAGGATACATCATCTATCTAAAATGTTCACTAAAGAAAAGAAAGAAAAGAAAAAAATGCAATTACATTTCTCAAGTCTTGAGTTGTTGGCTCTCGCAAATTCCTTCTGAAATTCAGGTATCTTCCTCCACTTTCCTATAATCAAGGGGAAAGAAGAAGAAAGGAGAGGAACAATAGAAGGAAACAATGGCCTTGAGAATTTCAATTAACCCTGCAGCTTACCTTTTTTTGCCCATGATACCCATAACAAGGTCTAAAATCCTGAAGTAATCATAGAATAGAGATGAATGCTCGCCCTCTAGCCCGTCTCGATGGTGACGATTGCTACCTGCAAGATTATTACAAGGGCTCCCTCCAATCACCAGATCAAACTCCCCATAAGTACTGATTATCTTCTGGATTCTATCACCGTGAAGCTGCTGCACATCAGCAATGTCAATTAAAGTTCCAGTCTGACCTGTCATCCCCCACCAACTCTTCACAACACTTCGATTGATCTCTGATAACTCCACCGACACGACCATCTTCAAACGGATCCCAAGTCGGTGAAGAGCCACCTCAGCCCCTCCAATCCCTGAAAACAATGACAACACATTGATCCCACCCGGAAACAGACGCTTCAGGGCAGAGAGATGGTATGCTACAGTGTCGATTTGGAACGAGTTCCCCAATGACTTGTAGCGCTCAGTTAGACTAAGACCCCTCGTGTGGTTTTGAGGAAACCCCAACAACTTTTCAATCTCATGTGGTTCTAAAGGAGCAAGCTTGTGGAGGCCGACCCATACTAAATTCCATTTGCGGCATTGTTCCAGTACGAGTTTTTGGACTTCAAGAGGTGGTGTGCCCGAATAACTTTCTAACTTGGCACGCATCCTCTCAGTCAACTTCGCGCTCGCATGACAAGTTTGAAGGCAATTGAAATGTGTGCGGGTGTCCCATGTAGGGCACCAGTCTCTCATGGATGGAATTACTTCATGGATTGTCTTGGCAGGTATCGGAAGGAGGGGGAACCGGCCTTCAATCGGTAGATTGTGGATATAACCTCGTTTTCGAGCAGCAGCAGAGAAGAACTTTGAGTCTACAAATTCTGGCTGAATATCATACAAAAATCTCGAGATGGTCTCCCATACCCCTTTTGGAGCTAGGGCAACATTCTCGTAATAGAAGAATGGCGGGCCCATCACAGCTTCTGGAAGATTCCGGTGACTGATGTAGGGTCGCTGGTATGGGAGGCCAAATCCAATCATCGGATTTGGGAGTTGTAGAGAAGCTGCATCAGTGTTCCCCATCCTCTTCCTAAAGCTCTCACAAAAACGGATTCTTTTGTTCCTTCCCCCTGATTCTGATTCTGATCTTCTCTTTCTTTCTTCATAGAAGTTGAATGCAGAGTTCTACAAGGATAAAAAAACAATCAAGTTCAATTGCACCTTTTAGTACATAATTTCTCAAATAATAATAGTCTTTTTATAAAAATAAAACAAACAAGGGACCAGATGGACCATTGGTTAAAGATCTTGAAGATTACTTCATCATGACCAGAACTAGATGACTCCCAAAGCTCGTCGCCTGAATCTTCTTGCATCTGAGCAGCATTTATGGAGTCTGCGAGCTCTAAGATTGAGGAAGTTTGGCCTGTGAGCAAATTTGACAGAATACATGAGTTACAGAACTTCACAGATGGAAACACACAAGATGTAAGTTTTGAAAGAGATCACAGTGTAACAAATTCAACACAAGTTTGATATAATATATGATCCAGATGGTTAGCTAACACAACTCATATTATACACTGCAGTTCAGAAAGAAACATTTCTGGCAGTAATAATTGAAATTTAGCACCCACTGCTAACAACCCGAAGCGATAAAAAAAGGTATAACATGCTCAGTTAACACAAAGAACAATGGGATTTCAATTACTAGAGACTAGCTTTGTCATAAAGTTAAGATTGTGCCAAAATGCTTGGTCAACAAAACTAACAAATGTCTCAGGAGGGCTGAATATAACGCACATAGTCTAGAAGAAAATTCAAATAATCAACTGTTCCAAAATAGATCCAAATGTGACATTCATTGTTACTCCAGGCAGAACGATTACACTTGCGCAATAGAAAATCGACGGAAGTAAGTGATGAGGACATCGGTTCTGTTTTATTTTTATTTTTATTTTGAGATTTAGCCATATATAGTTTATTTGAGAGATGTTTTAGATTTGAGAGATTTGTTTTGGATTTGTTTTGAGCCTTATATATAGGTCTTGAGAATAATGAGAAGATATGCTATTCTAGATTAAAAAATTATTGTGTTGAGTTCTGCACTTCATTAATATTTTTGTGTGAGACGTTGAGATATAATTTTTGGGTTTGTGATAACTCTAAAACTACACCCAAATCCCAAATTAAAATCTATAACCCTAATTATCTATCCTAATCTACATCACCCGACCCCCCCCCCTCTCCTTCCGCTGTTTGCCTCCGAACCTGTCCCCGTCGCTCTCCACCTCGCAGCCGCAGGCCCTCACGGCTCCTCGACTGCACCACCCAAACACCGAAGCCTCCCATCACCACCACTGCCTTGCTGCTCCTCCCTCCTGTGACTGCCACCATCAGCCATCGCCAGCACCACCACCGCAAAACCCGGCACTCCTCGTCACCTTGTCCTTACCCTCTCCTTCATCGCCTGTGCTCCACCTTCACAGCCCCCAGTCCACCGCAACCAACACCCTCACACCGCCTCTACCTCCTCCGTCCGCAACCTTGCTGCCACATTACCGCCAACCACCTCTGTCGACATCAGCCCACACCACCGATCGGCTGTCCTTGCTGTTCGTTGCCTCGATTCCACAAGCCCATCACCGTAGCCACCTCCTCCTCGCTATTCTACCATCGCAGCCCCTCCTCTTCATTGTACTCCCTATCTGCAACCCCGGTAAACTCTTTCCACTTCTCAAATATTTGTGTTACTACTTTATCATCTCTATTTTATTATTTGATTTATCTGTCGTCCACAAATATTGAGAGTGGGCATTTCTGCTTGCTAATTAGAGAACGGATCTTTATTGAATACCTTACATGCTAAGAACGATTAAGTATTATTGTTGATTGATAGGATTGAACTTTTAATTGGGCTTGTTAAACTATTTCATATTTTGAAAATCCATCAAACCAATTAATAGCTATAATTTCTAACTTAATCTGCTTTGTGTGTTGGTAAACTTAAATCTTTTAATATTTTTAAAAATTCTCTATTTAGGGTTAAGTTTACATCAGTAAGATACATGATTGCAAACCATACACAAATGAACGCTTACATAGCACAGAAAATTTAAAATTTACAAACAAACGTAAATATCAATAAACCAAATTAATGGGCAAACAAAAGCAGTTAATGTTCCAATCATCAGAGAGACGTATATCATCGGTATGGACTTACATGCTTCTGATTACCATCCATACATTGTGTTTATTATCATGCACATGTTACAGCTTCATATAAATAGAAATATATGATTATTTTAAATTTTAACCGAAACAAGGCTAGAAGAGCAAAGGATATATGCAAAGAGGAGAGTACGTAATATAAGCAGGAGAATTTTCAGCCTTTAACTCGAAAAATCAAGAGGAAAAATGGTCGAGAAACCATAGAGAACTAAAAGCAGATCATACACAACATGTGCAGGTATTTGTGTTCGAGTAAGTCAAAAAGACCTGCACATGTTTTATGCAATCAAAGAACTAGGCCCTGGAACCAAACTAAACCATATCCTCTGCAAACTGCAGGATAAACTTATCCAAGAGTTATTCCTTATGATAACATTAACATTAAAAAAAGATAAAGATTCATCAACAAAGATAGTTGGTATAAGAGCATTTAAGATGCATGGAGTGGTAAATGCTAAATAAATGCAATGAGAATGTCAAATCAAGAAACAAAAATGATTCAGTAGAGTACAATCCCTGTCCATCACAGACAAGGCATAACATCAATCAAAACATAAAACTCCAATATCCAGTGCTCTGTGTGGCTGATTAAACATAACACAGTGTTACTTATTTAACAAGGGTGTCTGATGTCTACTAGAACAACTAGAAGAGCTCACTTGTGCATTGTATTTATCATACATGCAATGCAACCTAAGAAATGTCGAATAAATAATTAAATACTACCTTGAACAAATTTTGTCTTATGAAGAAAATGGAGGCATGTGAAGAATGATACATAGCATACGAACCATGGAAGATTAAATTAGCCATGGCTAGAATTCCCTATATGACAACCCACAATGAGTGAGAGCTCCAAAATGCAGAACCATAATTTCACTCATGTATCCATAGGACAAGTGATACTTCACTTAAAAGTAATAAATATTAGTAATAGCAATTGCCTTGGACAGTAAAATCGTATTAACTTTGCTCCATACGAGGCTCTAACTGATACAGGATAATAGAAGAAGAAGGTACCACATCTATCAATAGCTGAACATGCCTCCTCAGCAAGGAAGCCCATATCCACCAATGTTGAAACTAATCTGTCCTTTTCACATAATTCATCAGTGAAATCCTGCACATTAATTAAAGGAAAGAACTACATTTCAATTCTATTTTAAAAAATGGCATGCTAATTGAATATTTGATGTTGCAAAGTAATGAAAAATACCAAAACTATAAGAATAAAGTTAAAAAAAGAACAAAAAATCTAAATCCAGTAAGATATGTATCGGGCAAACTCAATCATATGAATGAGAAATTTCAATTTCCAAACAGAGAGGGACAGACAAAACTAATTTAACTACACTGAACAGAACGTGAACATAAATTTTCTCCAAATGGCAAGGTTACTTTTTCATTCACTGGTAGTTAAGACACATTTAATAAACCAGTAAACCTAAACATCCGTAATGTCAGTAGCAATGAGGCCGAAGATGCAAACCGAACTAAAAAATTTAAAAAGGCATGAGGCGCAAAGCACAACTTAGGTCGCTCACCTCACTTAACTGAGGTGTACTGTAGAAGTTTATTTTTTAATTTAAAATTTTCTAAATAAGACTTCACTACACTAAATAACAACAAAATATATCATAGAATTCAAATGGAAGTTGAAAAGTGTGTAAATCAATCGGTAGTATAACGAATTCCATAGAGAAAGGCCACTTCTTTTTAACCTACTATACACTAGCAAAGCAATTCTAGAAAACACAACGAGATAAGAAGAAGATCAATTGTATGATGAAGAAGGAAACAGCAGCAACAGTAGCCAGCAGCACAACATTATAAGAGCAGCTTTCTACAAAAGAAAACATTATAAGAGAAGAAAGAACTCAAAAGTAAAAAATCAAAAAGGAATTAGAAACAGTAGGAACCTGCAGAAGAACACAACAAAGGATAAGAAGATTGGTTCTATTCTAATCCCCTAGTTCTTAAAATGTCGGGGTTTTTGGTTAGCTGATTCAAAAACCTAATACACAACTTATTTATTCAAGTGGATATGAGCTTTTAAAAAGTTAAAAAACTCAAAATACATACATGATGCACATTTATCTGAGGCGCCTTGATCAAGGCACACAAACATGTGCCCATTGGTGGCGCCTCAACAAATTTCCTATCCTCCTCCCTTGCGCAAAGGCGCAGTCCCCTAAACTTGCACTGCCTCGAGCCTCGGGCACGCACGAGACACGCCCTTGACTACACTAGTCAGCAGTATTATAAGCTCTAGCATGTTAATATGGCTTGAGCACCAAACTAGAAATGTAAACAATGTAAAGGTGATGTATGGTTACAAATGGACGCTGGGTTCCATGACTAACTCGTATGGCGACAAATGGATGTTGGGTTCCATGACTAACCATGCATTGGAGCAATATGCTAAATTGCTAAGTGCTAACCATACATTGTACAAAATTATTTACACATTTATAACAACAGATACATAATGCAATCAGTTATTAATGCTGAAAACAAAAGAAAAACCAGCAACTGGAAACATTCTGACGTTTATAACAAGGATACATTATATTTACCTCAAATCCAAAGTCATCCATATCAGAGAAATCTTCGTCCTCAACATCTCTCTCACTTGCTCGAGAACAAGAGGGGTCTTCATGAGTTTTTTCAATAGCCTGTTAAGAACAAGAAAAATTGAAGATGCACCTTAAGGGAATAAAATGGTTTTATACACACTTTGGAAGCCCCTCAACTCGCATGAGATATTTTTTTAAAATGGATCTCAAAAGACGAAGAATATCATCAAAAAATTTCATCTTGAAAAGGCTTAAAGAGACAAGAAAATTTAGCAGTGAAATTTATTTTAAAAAAAACAATTTAACATGTTATTTATATAATTTTACATTTTTTTAGCATACAAATGTCATCCTATTCAAATAGCACATCATCTACAGTCCACTTTTACTTTTTTTTATCAGAAAAAAGAAAGTTGGGAGAACATGAAAAAATTAGAAGGCCACACATAATGGAAAATGTATAGGCTTCATACACCTTCACTAACTATAATGGCAAAGATAATAACTCGACGTAAGTACAACTTATACAAATCGATGAGGCGAAAGATGGAGCAATGAAAAGCTAAGCCTGAATGATTGAAGAAACAAGTATGAGTAGGTAGAGATGAATAGGGGATGTTTGTTAGCTTGCAAGTGCAATTGCATTTGCAGTTGCAGGAGATTCGGACTTTTCCCCAAATGTTTGAATCTCAATTACCTACATTTCCTATATGTTTAGAAGGAAATTAAAACAGTAATATATAAAGAAAGGGTTAAGTTGAACTGTAAGGGATATTTTGGTAATTGGATAAAAAAGTTTTGGAGGGAACATATTGCTTTTCACTTGCAACTACAGCTGCAAGGAAACAAACACCCCCTAAGCATATCTCAGTGAGTCTCAATGGTGACAAGAAAATAATTTAAAATCCAAATATAGATCAAAAGAATAAACCACTGAAAGTATTATATTGAAGCATGCCTTAGTAATAACAAGCACTAGAGACAACAGCAATGATAAGCACTAGAGACAACAGCACATCTAAAATATTACATCAAAAATCTAAATTTATACCCAACTTTAGTGATCTTGAGGTATCCTGATGACTCTTATGTGCATATGTAGCACATAATGATGTCGTTTTAGCATTACAATAGCAAGTTGTCTCACTGCTCAAACTAAAAGTAACTTAGCGGTATAAATTTTAAAATACAGGAACCAATGGTACAAGTCATCTCATGAATCCTTTAACAATAGCTACAAAATATGCTTGTCATTAGCAAGATATTGACTAGTTTACAATGGAAAAAACCCTAGAACATCTGTCAACACATGTATTCAAACTGTTTAAATTGACAGAAATGCAAAATTGATGATTAGGCTATAAAGCATGCAGCAGAAATATATTGAGCAAAGAACTGATTTATTTTCCTATATCTACAAAGATTGTGTAACTCCTTGTACTAAAAATCTATAATTTCTAGCAAATAAAGATCTACTTTAACATAGCTAGATGTAGTAGATAAAATCCTTGGACCGACCACACAAATGTTATTTGGCTAAGCGCTTTATAGTTGTTGATTTATCAAAGAGCCCAAAGATGTCACACATCTACATTTCTACATTCGTGAAATCAATTTTTTCAGCTCTACACCTAACACTAACTATATAAATAAATTAAACATAGCAAGATTGCAGAATATATATATATATATATATAGAGAGAGAGAGAGAGAGAGAGAAATGTTCCGTTGTGCACTAGGCCTTCATGTGCACTCGGCCTTCCCGCCTTCGTATCGACGATCCGAACCGTTCACATGGATCTACACATATAAATTAGTCTAAATATGTAAAATTAAACCATTTGAAATTCATTTGCCCATCCATTGAAGTGTTACAAAATTGTATGGCTGAAAATCGTTGTTTTTTAAAGTCACGTGATGGATGGGCAAATGAATTTCAAATGGTTTAATTTTACATATTTAGACTAATTTATATGTGTAGATCAATGTGAACGGTTCAGATATATATATATATATATATATATATATATATATATAGAGAGAGAGAGAGAGAGAGAGAGAGAGAGAGAGAGAGTGTAATGTTCCTTTGTGCACTAGGCCTCCGTGTGCACTCGACCTTCCCGCCTTCGTATCGACGATCCGAACCGTTCACATTGATCTACACATATAAATTAGTCTAAATATGTAAAATTAAACCATTTGAAATTCATTTGACCATCCATCACGTGACTATAAAAAGCAACAATTTTTAGCCATACAATTTTGTAACACTTCAATGGATGGGCAAATAAATTTCAAATGATTTGATTTTACATATTTAGACTAATTTAGCTGTGTAGATCAATGTGAACGGTTCGGATCGTCGATATGAATGTGAGAAGGCCGAGTGCACAACGGAATATTACTCTCTCTCTCTCTCTCTCTCTCTCTCTCTCTCTCTCTCTCTCTCTCTATATAACATATTTAGTATAAAAGAGGCTACACTTACATCTAATGCAAGTAATGTCTCCAAAACATTTTCTGCAACTCCTTCTCCTACAATTCAAAAAAAAAAGAGGGGGGGGGGGGGGGGCAATTTTAATAACAAAGCAGAAGATAGTTATGAGCATACTTGCCAAAACAGAAAGGCACAGAGCACTTACTATTTTGTTTTATCGCTTCTTCCACCATTTGTTTAGAGAATCCCATTGCAATGAACTGGGCTGCCGAGTTTGTCTGAGAAGGACCTGCCTCCGAAACCTTGAAAAAAAATCACATAGTAATTGATTCGAAGATACTAAAATATGCCATTCAAAATTCATACTACAATAAAACAATCTGAGTATGTATAAGCTCACTGATTGGAATGTTTCCCTACACTAATTAAGAGAGAATATTATACCTCCCTGATCGGGGCTGCAAATTGATTATGAACAGGGGCCGGTACGTCCTCCTCATCAGTAGCCCACCCGACATCAGGTTTCTCCTCATCAGTAGCCGACCCGACATCAGGTTTCTCCTCATCAGTAACCCACCCGACATCAGGTTTCTCCTCATCAATAACCCACCCAACACCAGGTTTCTCCTCATCGCTATCACTTATCCAGTTCTTCAATATAAAAAGATAAAAAGAAATTATATCAAACACCATAACACAAGTAAGCTATGTGGGTAGTGAGACTGAAGGAGGAAAGATAAGTAAATGCTATAACCAACTTGTGTAACAAAATAAAACTGTGTTGCAAAACAAAGAATATTGAGACAGAAAAGAGGAAAGACAAGTAAATGTGAAAAAAGAATAAATTATTTCTTGGGGGATCAGTCAGTCAAGAACACTAACAACACTACAAACTTGATCCCAAATCTTGGGGGGTCATCCCCGTGAACCATTTCCGTCATAAAATTATGGCTAAAATGCAAAAAACTCCCGTAAAGTCTTGGCAATATCTAAAAAAAACTACTCTGAAATTGTTTTCTAGCAAAAACACTACCCTAAATTTTACCTTGCCAATTGAGAATACCAAAATTTGATCACAAAATACACTATTACTCGGACCCATATACAAGTGCTTAAATGTTTTCAACCAACTTCAAGCACAGGAGACAAATTGATAGCCTTAACAAGGGATCTTCACTAAAATATCCACTTGAAAGGACGAAAACCATATATAGTTCACAACTGAGCATTCTATAAATCTAATCAGTACAAAAGAGATGCATTTGCGATGACTTCACACACACATTGTTGGAGTTGAAATAGTTAAACGGATTATAAGCAGAATAACTAATGGCATATTTGGGACTCATTTTTTGGAGTTAAGATAACTTCTGTTATCTTACCCAAAAGGTGAGAAAACCGGAGTTATCTAAATAACTTTGAAGATAACTTTATAGTGGAGGTAAGGGTATGACTACCAAAGTTAGCATATCTGTTTCCTCCAAAGTTAAAGATAACTTTGGTTATCTAAACTTTGTTCCCAAACATGGCCTAAAAGTCTCTTAGGGGAGTCTCCTAAAATCAAAAGGAGATCATGCAAGGAGCATAAAGCTTCAATTTCCATTAATTTCATATCATATACTTCAAGCCGAAGTTCCGAGGATTCTTTTAAGCAAACATAATCCCCAAAACTTCCTAACATACTTTCATGCATTGTATTCTTGTTAATGAAACAATTAACAAAAAAAAACTAACAACATCATACCACTACTGGTTGTGGTTGTGGTGGATGAATCTTGATCATCGGTTTCTCATCCTCACTTTCGTCGGTCGACCAGTCATCCTGAAACCAACCACCCGAAAATATTAAAGAAAAAGGCATCATTGATTTAAAGCACAAAGCTGAAACGATCCGAACCGTTCATCTCGTTCGTTCTAGAAGCCCTATAAAATGCCCAATTCAAGAAAAGGAACTAATTTCCAACAACAACAACAACAAAAAATATATCAAAAAACCCGAATATTTACATCACGAGAACGCACCATTCTCCTCCTCCTCCTCCTCCTCTTCTTCTTCTTCCTCTTCTCCTTCCCCCCTCCTAATAGAAATTAGGGCAACCGCCGAGCTTAGGGCCGCCGCCGGCAGAGTGAAGATCTTGAGGGAAAGAGTGAGAGAGGGAGAGAGGAGGGATTTTTCGGGGGGTGGAATTTCACATTTGGAAGCACGGGGAAGAGAATTGAAGATGGACCGCTTTTTACGAGGGCAGAGGCCGAACAGGGTTATTTCACCCGATTTGAATTGACCCGCAACTTCACCCAAATAGAATTATGACTTTGTGAGTGAGTTTTGTGTAACTTGCACCTTTTCCAGAGTCTTCTCTTGGGTGGACATGTGGTCTTAAATAAACTCGGTACAACAAGTATTTTTCTTGAATTTGATGTCATATGGGCCTCACCCATGTGATTCTCTGTCATGATCTGTTGACAAAAACTAATCAAAGTTAGGTTAACTAAAGTTATTTGATGGTAAAAAAAAAAAACTACAAAAAAATAAAATAAAATTATATACTATAAAAAATTGATGATAGTTATATGCTCTGCTATTTTAATGGAAGAGAGATCTGTAATCACACATATCCGTACAATACATATTCAAACTAAATTCAACAAATATACACCTGCGGTGCACTTGTAGCGTCTATTTTAATACATCAGGCCTCTTCCTCACTTTCCTCTTCTTCTCACTTACACCTAGCGATGTTAATCAGGTCCACCGAGTCGGGCCAGGCTCAACCTGATTTCGGGCGTGCTCGGTTCGGGTTGGGCCAATAGTCGGACCCAACCCAATTTCGGGCGGGCTCGGTTCGGGTTGGGCCAATAGCCGGGTTGGGCCAGGGGGTTGGGAAATGAAAAAACCGACCTGGTTGGCCCGTGAACACATTCGGGTTGAACCCAGGTCGGGCCAGGCGGATCAACGGGTTGGCTCGTTTTTTCCCTCTCTTTTAACCTTTTTAAAAAATTGTACAGCAAGTATAAAAGATTAAGAATTAAACAAAATTGTATATTTTATTCATTTCAACTTCTATAAAAATTTTACGACTTTTTTTACATACAAATACTGTTTAAAAAATATACAAATTTCTTCAATTACATGTTTAAGAGAACAATCTAGAGTTCGAGATAGCCAGAGTAGGGCAGTAAATGGGACCGGACGGGATTGGACAGCCATATGTTCAAGCTCTGACCGAAATTCTACTCGGATGGGCTTATGTCCGGCTCGGTCTAGGCTGGAAAAAAATTTTATAGTCCGGACTCGATTCGGTAAATCATCGTGCCGCAATAATATTCGGACGAACTTATGTCCGGCTCGAGGTCGGTAAAGAATCGGACCGAATAATTTGTTCAAGATCGGTTCGTATAACAGTTCGGACGGTCCACGGTTGGACTATTTCTCGAGCCGAACTCGGACGGACGACGGACCGTCCTGTTCATTTTACACCCCTGGCCTAGAGTTAGATTGAAGAGATGTCTGGACTACTGTCGTGCACATCTACTTAACCTAAACTTAGGATCTTATCGCCCTAAATTTCCTAATCTTGCTATTGGACTTCAAGCGAGTTGCTTCCACTTGTTGAAGTAGATGTCACTTCTCCTTGAGTCCTGTATTCAGCCTTCATCCAATCTTCAGTGCACACGAGCATCTCCAACGAATCCGGCTTTAAGCGATTTCTGTAATATGTTATAACTCTGCCACTTGTAAAAAAAAAACCTTCTGAAGTAATTCTCGAAACAAAAGAAGTTAGTAAATCTCTAGTCATATGTAAAAGAATAGGAAAAAAGATTTTCATGGTCTTTCCACCATTTTTAGCACTTCAATCTTAGTACTATAACCCACACTATATTGTTGATTCCACCAATTTAATTCATTATGTGCATTAGTCCTAGGTTTTTTTGATTGAATACGGGCAAGTAAATTAGCATTGACATATTCTAATGTACTTTTACCCTTATATCTATAAATATAAGAAGAATAAATAACTATACTAGTTGTACTGCTAGATACAAAAGTTATATTATAATAATCATACAAATTATTCAATGTCGATTAAAAGCTAGCTAAAAATTCATTACAATCATATTCATAATCATCTCCAAGTGGAGTAAAAAAACATTTCAATTAAACTTCTCGTACCCGCTAATTTTATACGAGGATCCATAATAGTAGTAATACAATACAACATAGGAGGAGGATTAAAATACTTCAAAATTTTTGTATAAGCGGCAACAACAATATGGCTAATGTATTCGTTCGGACTAATTTTTTGAAAAGTTTGCATCATAGTAATGGTTGAAATAAAAATATTACTAGAGGTAGAATCATAAAATGTATAAAATTCTACAGTTGCAGTTTTAACACATTCCAAAAATCGCAATAAAGATTCGGAAAAATACCATGATTGGGGAGTCATTTAAAAAAAATTCCATATTTTTTGCAAGACAAAAATTGTTTATAATATCTTTTTATTGCACAACAACATTTAGTAAATCGAAAGTAGAGTTTCGTCGGTGTTTAACATCTTTAGGAAAAATTCTAAAATGTATTCTCCTAGCTTTACACTATTCTTTAAATTATTGGAGCATAGGACCACTCAAAGCAATAAAATGTACACAATTCTAATTGCAATTATATATGAATCAGCTACTTTCAATGCATCTTGTACGTACAAATTTAAAATACGACACGCACATCTAACAGAAAAAAATTCATTACATGGAGGAGCTAATTGTGTTTAATGTACTAATCGAAACATTGTTGTTAGATGTATTATCAAAACTAATAGTAAAATTTTTATCACGAATATAATATAAATTACAAACTTCTAAAATATGTGTTTCAATAACTAGTCAACTATGGTAATACGGCAAAGCGGCAAGTGAGATGATTCTCTTTTGAATCATTCAATTACTATCTATCCAGTGACATGTTAAGTCCATCATCGGAATATCGTTACAATATTTTTAACAATTGGAAGTTAACGATACTCTACAAGTTAAAGAATATAAGCGTGCAATTAAAGCGTATCTCATTTCGTTGTAAAGTTTAAAACGATTGGACTTTAGTATGTTTCTATGAATTCTTATAAAATATGGTTTTAGTGTTTTTTTGTTGAAAAACTCTACATTCCTACTATGGGAATAGGAAAAAAAAAGTATCTCGTCATTAATAACTAGTCGGGTCATTTCTTGATGAACAAGTTCGGGATCATAGGATTGGCTATCTATTTGTCTGGTCCTATGCTTGATTTTTTTGTTGGCCTTGTACTAATTTTTTGTGTACATTTAAAATGTATCGTTTAATTGTACATGTTCCCTCACCCTTCTTCAATTTGTAACTCTTGTCACAAATTTTACAAACTTTATGTCCTACACTCGGATTATCCTCATCGGGGATATAGTCATAAAATTTGTGTCAATCACTTGTTTTTCCCTGATTTTTTTCCTACTAGTAGCTTCGGTTTGTTGTGTTTGTGTGTCAACATTATGCATTTCTTCTTCTATGTTGTATGGAGGGACATCGTAAGATCCTACCAAAGGATTCGGTATAAATACAAGCTCTACATGTGAGACCATTAAAGGCCAACAAGAAGTACCGGTGGAATCTAGTCTACTTTGGCTACGACCGCTACCTCGTGATCTAGACATAGTAATAGTGTATGTGGAAAAAAACGATTTCTAGTGTTTAACTAGTGTATGCGAAATAATACAAAACAATCTATGAGGTATATATTTAAAAATAAAATCTTAAAAATAATATGCGTTGTGAGAGAGAAAAGCAAAAAACTAACAAACAAAATCAAAATAATATGAGTGTTGTGAAATTTTTATACCGTATTTTGCAGATAATCGTATATAGAAATGAGAGAAAATAAAAGTATAAGTAGACGTAGTCGATTGAGAAATTTAGTAGACGTAGTCACGGAGTCCGATAGTCGTTGAAAAATATAGTCACGAAGTCCGGTAATTGTGAATTGAATGAACATAATGAAGTTCTTAGAATAGTAAGTTCAATCTCATGGGATATCAAGCGCATGACTTGATTTTGAGATTCTATTAGTTGAAATCAGAATATTGTTCTTAAAGTCCCTAGTCAAGTATTATTGTGAACTATGACAACGATAATACATAGAGATTAATATGTGTGTAGACTGATGATAATTTTCACGGGTCATATATATGAGATATAAAGTCTTCACATAGGTACATATTGGAGTAATAATGTACTGGATTGACCCATCATGAGAATATTGAATAGATCGTTACGTGAGAGTCATAAGCAGTCCTCACAGTAACCATGGTGCACGTAGTCTATTAACTTGAAGTCACCATGGTTTCCTACATGAGAAGTTATATATTTTAATGTCGTCAAACGTTGCATGTAATAAGGTAATTATGAAGTCGACTATTGAATAGACTACAAATCATGCTGTGGGATGCGAGTGACTTAGATAGTATTTGTCCCTCTTACATAACATGAGCGATATCTATGGGTTCATTAATTGAGTGAGACTGTAAATTGCATGGTCGTGCTCAAATTAGTCAATATGAGATATTGAGCTCATTTGTTTTAGTAAGTCTCCTCGGATATCAAGAAACAAAAAAATTGAACTATACAAGGATGACACGTTCTATGTCTTGTGTTCAGTTAAGATGTTAACAACACATTATATTTATATCCATACTTATTATATGTAGGAAAGTTTATTTGTAAGGTGAAAGCCCAAAAAATCACATTGATTTTATAAATGGATGGATGTTGTTTCTTCTATTTTAGCGGTTGGTCTATGTATGTATGTATATTTCATTCATGTACTTACATATACGAAAGTTTCAATTGTTTCGATTGTTTCTATTTCGTTGTATAAGAGATCACCTTGAAATTATCTCCATTTTCTTATATTAATTTGATGACTATATTTTTTTATAGACGTTCATTATACTAGTTATACTTTAAGATAATTAATTGAGTTATCAATAAATTTGGAAACCCAAAAAGTAAAATAGATTAAACAAAAAGTTCTTTCCACATCACTCACTAATTAATGTTTTAATTGCATATAACTCACACATAAATTACTATTTCTATATTACTATCTAGACCAACTTCCAAAGCTATCCATCACGACCTCAATTGCAACATTATGAAATTTATGATCTATTGAATCAACGAGAAAGAATCCGAACATAAGGATCTTATTCTCTTAAAATATTTGTTTGTCCTTACGATCTGATTTAGTTATTGATTATGCAACATTTTTTTCTTCCAAAAATTGGTTTAGTAGATCAGTGTAGTACCCAGAAGTTTATGGGCGTAGATATAGCTATTAATTAGTGCTTTGTAGCATTTTAGTGTCGAATGGTGGAGAAATAAATTTGAGTGATATAAATAGAAAGTCAATAATCCCAATAGTACAAATTAAGTTATCTTTTTTGGATGAGGCAAAGCATTGTGGTGGAGTCGTGATTATGTGTTTAGGCGCGTAGACGTGCAAGTATGTGAGCAAATGAGCCAAGCCGGGCATTACAAGTGGGTATCAAAGTCGACTGTATGGCCAGGGCCAATACACAATGACGCTAAGTCCATAAGGAGTATGTTGGTGGGTTCAGAGTAGTAACATCCATGTGGACCGAATCGGCTAGAGAAAATGTCTTCAGGACGATAAGTCCATAAGGAGGGATGAATATAATACATCTAAATTAGTGGGGGCGTAGAGAGTTATTAATTAGGGGGTCATGTATGTCAATGATCTAATTAGAACTTATTAAGCTAGCTCTTTTGGGTGCGGTAAAATCTTACGATGGAGCTGTAGTTAGGTTTTCTAGGCGTGTAGTGTGTGTGAGCAGCTGAGCTGACTATGAACTTAGTAATTTGTACGTGAGTTATATGAAATAAAATATTTGTTAATGGGGAGCCCTTCGGTTGAGAACTAATTTGGTGAGAACTCCGTGAGAACTCACGGAATATACCCTCCATGAAAAATCCGAACCGGCCATCTCGCTCTACACACCTTAAAAAGCATAACATAAATAAATCAAGTAATTTGAAGTTCATTTACCCGTGATTTACATCATCGCAAAATGATATGGCTGAAAATTTTACTCCATTTGATGGATGGACAAATGAACTTCAAATTACTTGATTTCTTTATGTTATGCTATCTAACTGTGTAGAACAAGATGGATGGTTCAGATTTTTTATGGAGGGGCTACTCCGTGAGTTCTCACAGAGTTCTCACCAAAATTAGTTCTCAATGTTAGAATTAGGGATAAGAAAATATTCTTTTATTGTTTCATTCAACTGAGTACAATATGTCTCCTATATATAGGAGAGAAGAGAATACTAAACCAATACATTATTTAATGTGGGACTAAACTAATCTATCATCTAACACTCCCTCTCAAACTCACGTTGGTTCAAGCAACAAGAGTTTGGGATACTGACGATGTTGATGTGGAAGGAACGGCAAACTGTGATGCAGAAACGGCGCTTGATGGCGCATGTGACAGAACTAAGAAGTAGACTGATGTGGAAGAAAGTAATGGTGGCGCACTGTTGGGATCTCACCCCGGCGAACAGTGGCGGGATCTCCATATCCCGATTTGTGATGGGATCTCACCCCTGAACTGAGAAATAGACCAATGGGATCTCACCCATGACCTGAGACATAGTCGATGATGGGATCTCGCCCCTGACTTGAGGTCGATGCTGGGATCTCACTCCTGAACTGAGAAATAGATTGATGGGATCTCACCCCTGACTTGAGACATAGTCGATGATGGAAAATTCTCCATGAAATGAGAACTGGATGTTGTTAGATGATGGCTAGGTTTTGGAGATTTAGGGTTTTGTGAGAGAGTAGGGTTTTGGTATTTGATCGGAAGCGGAAGAGAGATGTCGGGAGATGGAGTGATTCCGATGAAGACGAGAACCACTCCACCTCGACGACGAGGATAAAATTAGTATATTCAACTGAGTACAATAAGTCTCATATATATAGGAGAGAAGAGAATACTAAACCAATACATTATTCAATGTGGGATTAAACTAATCTATCATCTAACACTCAACCCAAGGGCTCCCTTTGTTAATGAGTTACATGGAAAGAAAAAAACCCCCAAAAAAGAATAATTTAAATAGCTAACACAATATAAATAAACAACAGTTACAACACTTAAATTGGACGTCCTAATAATAACACAGTGAGCAACAGTTGTGCATTTGCTAAATGATTTAAGGTCTCGTTTGATTAGCATCTAGTTCAAAAGCTGCAATTTGGAACTTTTTCTTACTCACCTAACTAAAACGTAACAAATTGATTCTAAATTGAAAACTGTTTTTTTTTTCCTTCTTTTTTTTTCATTTTTTTTTTTTCAATAAGTTTGGTATACCAAAGACATAAATTTAAGATCTACATTCTAAAACCAAAGACATAAATTTAAAGATCTACATTCTAATGCTAGTAACTAATTTGTCTATGCATGCTACTTGAGCTGGTATCGGGTCCTATCGGGTCGGATCCTTCACTGCTCGAACCTAGATCCGGTATCTCACGGGTCAAAAAATTAGATCCGAACCAGGACTTGCGAGAACCGGATCCGGGTTCTAGTTAAAAAAATATACACGTGGGGTCCGGTAGTGGAAAATAAATATTTGTACGTATGTATTTTTGCACCCGATACCCTATGGTTTCAATAATTTTGAACTTAAGTACATGAATAAATATTATATTTACACATCTATCTTCAATAATTGCTATTTATATGTATATCCTTATAGCTCTATTATTCAAATTTCATATTTTTAAGGATATTTTTAACGGGTCCGGATCCGTGTCGGTTCTATTTTTGAGCGGACCTGAACCCGGATCCAAAGTACAACGGGTTTTATTTTATGATCCGGATCCGGATCCGGATCTGTATAGATCAGGTCGGTTCCGGTCTAATGTCGAGTTCAGACCGGATCCGGATAACAAGTAAACGTGACAGTGCTACATACTGCATGACATGTGAATCAAATTGTCTTTTTCTTCTTGGCAACAAATAGTTGCAAGCTGTATAGCACCAGCAACAACAACAACAAATCATCATCAATAGTACCACCACCACAACAACAACAAGATTATGGTCAATATTTGAAGCATCTAACAAATTGATGGGATAGGTATCGAATATTTACACTGGATATATTCACATTGTTCTATCTTAAGATGGGATATAGTCCATATCTGGATATGGTTTTTCAATTGTTTATTAGAAGGAAAAAAAAAATTCTTTATTGCCATGTAGATTTTAGAAACAATGGAAATTGATATTATTAAATACATTAAAAGAATGAATTAGGCTATTGACAGCTACCGTTATGAAATTTGCAATTTTTTTTTTAATATGCCACTTTTCAAAATTATTTGCAGAAAAAAGACATATGTCAAAATATTTGCGTCTGTGAACTCAACAACTAAACTGGTCGTTCCCAATAATGAGTTTAATTGTTTCATGCTCGTCGTTGGGACACGGCCGTTCCCAATGACGGTTCAGTTCAAAATTTTCAATGAAGACTCGTCATTTCTAATCACGACGACATTTACACTAGGCTCGTTGTTGGGAATAGCGAGTTTAGTTCAAAATTTTCAACAAAGACTCGATGATCCCAACAGTGTTTATACCCGTTTTATATTGAGTAACAATATTTAATAAATCAAAAATAGAGTTTCATCGGTGTTTAACATTCTTAGGAAATTTTCAAAAAGGGCAAAAACCAAAGTACCCCCCCAACGTTTGGCCTAAGTACAATATGCCCATATAACGTTAGAAAAAGTACACTAAACCCATTCCTCCATTAACTTAACCCCATCTGTTAAGTAATAATTATTAAATTACTTTATTAACCTTACCCTTTCATACTCAATCTCTTCTTCTTTCTTCCTTTTCTTCATTCCTTTTTTATTCTTTAATTTTTCTCTATTCTTCCCTTCACTGTCCAGATTCTTATATTTCTCCACCAAGATGAGAAAATAACAACAGAAGCTGGATCATACATTCGGTGGATGATCCCTGGTCTTTTTAGCTATGGCATGCTTCAGTGTCACAATCGGTTTCTAAAGAGCCAACGGATAGCATTGCCATTGATGATAAGCTCCGGAATTACAACTTTGCTTCATATTTGTGTGTGCTGGATTTTGGTTTATAAATCGGGACTTCAATATAAGGGTGCTGCTTTGGCAAATTCAATTTCCTATTGCATCAAGGCGCTTGTGTTAGCACTTTATGTCAGGTTTGTTATGGTACACCATAAAACTTATTTTTCATTGCACCGTATATTCCTTACCAAATATGTACAGTATTCTATGGTTTGCCTCTAATTACTGTACTATAAACTATGACAAGGTTATCTCCACAATGTAAGACATGGACTGGATTTTCAAGAGAACCTATATGTAATGCTCTGAACTACTTCAAGCTTGCTATTCCTTCAGTAGCGATGATTTGGTAAGTAAAATGCAATTAAATTGAGTAGTACATATTCCATAAATTTCACATGAATTGAGTAGTACAAATAAAACTTATGTTTATCCTTCTATGCACTCTCTGGTCTTATCTATCTATCACTATATATATCATGTTTTATGAAGAATTTTTTTTAAAAAAAATTCTTTACGTGATATGAGCACTTAGATTTCCTTCTACATTTAATTCTAAATTTCTTACGGATTCATGCAGCTTGGAATTCATTCTGGACATTTGAGCTACTTGTGTTTTTATCTGGTATACTTTCCAACCCAAAGCTACAAACAGCAGTCATGTCAATATGGTGAGTAGATCAGTTATAATTTTGCTAATAGCTTGTTGAAATTTAGCCTTTCTATTCTACAACAATGATCTAGTGATGATTGATTAAGTGTCTGATAGATAATAACCCTGCATCAGAATAAATAATAGGAAAGAAATGAGAGAGAATAACACTGGATATAACGGGGTTCGATCATCCACTTAACCAACAATCTCCACTCTCAGAAGAAAGAGTTACTACTTGCAATCTACATAATTTTTTAACTAGTAAAAAAAATTATTTTAAAGGGTTTTTCATGATTTAGTGAACACTTCAGGAGGTTTAGTAAAATTTTGCCTTACAAAATAACCTTTAGTTTATAGTTACCTCCCAAAAACAGGACTAAGTAATAAGGGAAGAAAAGAGAAAAATGAAAGAAGAAAGAAGGAATGAAGAAAGGGAAAAAAGAAGAAGAGATTGAATATGAAAGGGTAGGGTTAAAAAAGTAATTTAATAATTATAACTTAACGGATGGGGTTAAGTTAACGGAGGAATGGGTTTAGTGTATTTTTTCAAACGTTATATGGACATATTGTACTTAGGCCAAACGTTGGGGGGGTACTTTGGTTTTTGCCCTTTCAAAAATATACACCATTAAGCTTACATCATTCTTTAAATTGTTGAAGTATGGTCACTTAAAGGGATAAAATGTACATAAATTTGAAAGTTATGCACAAATGGTTCAGCTATTTTCAATGCACCTTAAACACATAAATTTAAAATATGACATGCGCATCTAATGTGAAAAATTTCTAAACATGGAGGAGCTAATTGTGTTTTAATGTATTAATCGAAGCATTGTTATATGCATTATCAAAACTAATACAAAATTTTTTATTACGAATATGAAAGATATCACAAACTTCTAAAATACGATGTGTACTGACTAAACCACTATGGGGATACGGCAAAGCCGTAAGTGCTATGATCCTCTTTTGAATCATCCAATCGCTATCGAACCAATGACAAGTCATGTCCATCATTAGAATATCGTGACAACCTTTCCAACAATCGGAAGTTAACGATACTATGCAAGTTACATTATACAAAAGTGCAATTAAACCGTCTCTAATTTCGTTGTAAAATTTAAAACAATTAGATTTGAATATATTTCTATGAATTCTTTTAAAATGTGAATTTAGTGCATTTTTGGCTAAAATCCTCAACGTTCATACTCACGGAATAGGAAAAATGTAACTTCTCCTTAATAACTAGTCGGGTCATGTAACACCCCGTGTTAAATATATATATATATATATATATATAATTGGAAGGGTGGCCTATAGAGTTCCTATGGGGGCTTTCTATAGGAAATTAAGTTGGAGGGGGGCACACGGGGAGAAATGTAGCGAAATGCTGCTGCTTTGACCTACTGAAGTCGTGGATGACGTGGCAGTCGTGGGGCTCGCCGCCAGAGGAGAGAGGAAGGGGGGAGTGTCCCGTTGTTGACCTGCCACATGAGCGTGGCTGGAGGTGGGGGCCCCACCCCGGCTTGGTTGTGTCTTTCTCGCAGCGAGAGAGAGAGAGAGAACGGGAAGATATGAGGAAATCGTCCCATATCGGAGATTTAGAGATTAATTATATATATATGAGAAATGCTCCATTGAAAACGGGTATGTTTTCACAGACCCGTGAAAACAGACCCGCTTTGATTGTATGAACCTAGGCCGCTGTTTGAAACAACAACCTAGGTTATAAAAAATTGAATGAACCTAAGCCGATGTTTGGAACAACGACCTTTTATAACCTAGCCATGGTTCCCAACAACAGCCTAGGCTAGTTTGTTTGAAACAACGAAATTTTATAGCCTAGGTTATTGTTGAGAACAACGGCCGGCCTAACTTCATTCAATTTTTTAGAGCGAATGAGGCGAATAGTTATTTGGGACGAAATTCCCAAATTACCCCTCTGCCACTTAAGTGAGATGGGTGATGGGCGGGCTCGATCTGATCCGTTGATCACGATTAAGAGCGAGCTAACGGCCAGAATCGCTGTTTTCACGGGTCTATGAAAACAGACCCATTTTCAATGGAGCATTTCTCTCTCTCTCTCTCTCTCTCTCTCTCTCTCTCTCTCTCTCTCTCTCTATATATATATATATATATATATATATATATATATAATTGTCTGGAATTAGAGGTCACCAATCAGCTATAGTACCTTTTATGAGGCAAGCCTGTGGTGGGCCGTTGTTAGCTAAAATTGCTGATCGGGGCGGGAGCGTTATAAATGGTATCAGAGCGGACTTTCGACACTGGGGTACAGAGTGGTTGGGTATGCCTGAGAGGGAGCGGGGTTGGGTCAGGTTGGCCAGTAAATCCACTGAGGTGGGCTAGAGACTGGACAACACGCAGAATCAGGGTACATCATTCCACATCGGCTAGAAAGGAGGATCGTGCACTACGTTGCAAGTCCTGGCTTCAGCGTGGATGCTGAATTCTTAAGGAGGAGTGTCTGTAACACCCCGTATTAAGAATAGATATATATATAAATAATTAATTGGAAGGGTGGCCTATAGAGTTCCTATGGGGGCTTTCTATAGGAAATTAAGTTGGAGGGGGCCCACGGGGAGAAATGCAGCGAAATGCCGCTTCTTTGACTTGCTGACATGTGGATGACGTGGCAGTCGAGGGCCCCGCCGCCAGAGGAGAGAGGAAGGAGGGAGTGTCCTGCTGTTAACGTGCCATGTAAGCGTGGCAGGAGGTGGGGGGCCCACCCGGGTTGGCTGTGTCTTTCTCTCAACGAGAGAGAGAGTGAGAGAGAGAGAGAGAGAGGGCGGGAAGATAAGAGAAATTTGTCCCATATCGGAGATTTGGAGATTATATATATATATATATATATATATATATATATATATATATATATATATATATACTGAGATTATATGTCACCAATCAGCTATATCACCTTTTATGAGGCAAGCCTGTGGTGGGTCGTTGTTTGCTAAAATCGCTGATCGGTGCTGGGGCATTACAGGTGACTTCTTGTCGAATATTTTTGGGACCATAAGGGTGGCTATCTACATGTCCGGTCCTTGGGTGTATTTTTTGTTGGCTTTGTTGGTATTGTAATAGATCCTTGTGTACATTTTGAATTTGTCATGTAATTGTACTCGTTCTCTAACCTTTCCTCCATTGTAACTCTCAGAACAAGTTTTACAAATCTTATATCCTACACCCGGATTATCCTCTTCGGGGATATAGTCATAATATTTATGTCAATCGCTAGTTTTCCCCTTAGTTTTTCTACTACTAGTGGGTTCGGTTTGTTGTGTTTGTGTGTCAACATTATGCATTTCTTCTTCTATGTTGTATGGAGGGATATCATGAGATCCTACCATAGGATTCGGTATAAATTCTGACTCTATTTGTGGGACTATTGGAGGCTGACGTGAAGTATCGGTGGAATTCTGTCCACTTTCTCTACGGCCACTACCTTGTGATGTAGACATGACAATAGTGTATGTGAAAAATTAACAATTTATAGTGTTCTAATAGTGAATGCGAAAAAATAAAAAAATAATCTGGGAGAGAGATGTTTTTTTAAAAAATCTAAAAAAAAATAGGAGGGTTGAGATTGAGAAATGCAAAAAACCAACAAACAATTCGTAACAAAAAAATTAGAACTACAAAAAAAAATGAGAATGTTGTGAATTTTGATATCGTACTCTAGGAATAATCGTATATATAAATGAAAGAAAAAATATTAGTAGAAGTATACGTAGTCGATTGAGAAGTGTAGTAGACGCAGTCACGTAGTCGTAGAAAGAGAAAGAGGGAGCTTCTTCGATGAAAGAGTTTGTAGTGGACGGAGTTGAGAGTGTTGAATCGACGTGAATTCGATACGATCAAAATTGTTCCTTTTTTTGTTGTTATTTTTTTTTTGATTGAATTGAGTAGTAGTAGTAGTAGCAGTAGTAGTAATAGAGAGAGCAAGAGAGTAGAGTATGAAAAAAAATGATTGATGTTAGGGCATTTTTATTGGCCGACCCCCCCCCCCCCCCCCCAAAAAAAAAAAGAAAGAAAAAAAAACCTTGCTGTAGACAACTGTCGGGTAGACTGTTCGACCCGTTTGGTTCCAATGGGTCGAAACCCGCAGGTTCGTGGGTGGGTCTGGAACGGGTTTGACAAAGTCAACAGGTCAACTGGCAGGGTTCAACGGTCGAAACCCACTTTTTTCTCATTCTTGTCTGATAGTGTATAAAGTTATCTAGATATGGTTCTGTTTATCTCTGTAAATACATGCGCTTGAGCCTTCTTGTTCTTTTCAGCAAATGCAGTTGGTAATGCCACAACCTTCCTTGCTTAGGAGTAAGAAATTTGCTACTTAAAGTTTGCCTGGATTTCATTGGCATTTCCATCCATTGATGCATACCAGTAAGTGATCCATTAGGCAAAGCATAGGATAACAGAAGATGATTGCACAGGATCACAAAGTTATTTATATACATCTATATAATAAAACACAAAGAAAGCTATCAAGTAGCTCTCATTCAATCCCCCTAAAATCAAATGTCTAGATTTAACCTCACAAAACACATTTTCCTCCCCCCCCTAAAAAAAAGTTTTCCCAAAAAACTTAAATTCAAATTTCCCAAAACAACTCCTTAATTTATTTAATTCTCTCTCTCTCTCTCTCTCTCTCTCTCTCTCTCTCTCTATATATATATATATATATATATATATATATAGAAAAAAGGGTATGAGCAACTTGCTCATTTAGTAAATAAGCAATTGATGATATGACATACATGTGAATGGAAAATCCTTAAAAGGGTTAGTTGTCCAATGTATCACATGCATGCCATATAATCAATTGCTCATTTAGTAAATAAGCAATTGATGATGTGGCATACATGTGATTGGAAAATTATTAAAATGGTTAGTTGTCCATTGTATCACATGCATGCCACATAATCAATTGCTCATTTACTAAATGAGCAAGTTGCTCATATCCCTTTCATCCTACACACACACACACACACACACTTATGGAAACATAGACTTTTATACCCCAATTATAATTTTTTTTCAACATATACTAGTGAAAACATGGACTTTTATTTACAACTGATTATTGTCATACTATTCAAACTTGAGCTATGTAATTGTTGATTTACTGTTTACAAGGCTTTTCATATGCTGTATCGTTCTGAAGACGTGCCGTAGGCACGTGCCCATGGGCAAATCTAGTATATATAATAAAACACAAAGAAAGCTATCAAGTGGCTCTCATTCATTTGGAAGAAAAACAACGGTCTAGATTTTTGCTCCCAAAAGACATTTTCCCTCTCAAATGTTTCTACCCTAAAATTCAAATCTCTCCCCCCCCCCCCAACAAAACAACTTCTTCATTTATTACTCTCCCTCTCTTCCCTATATTTTCTCATTTTTCATAATTCTCTCTCTTTCTTCTTTTTTTTTTGTTGATTTTTTTTTTCAACAACAAAAAAAAACTGTGAATTTTTTTTTATATGCAATTTTGGATTATGTTTTTTTTTATAATTATTTCAAATTTATAATTATGTTTTTTTTCTTCTGGATTATGCTTTTATAACTCAATAATATTCACTTCCATTTGATTGCTTTTGAATTACCATATTTGATCTGATTGTATTATACTTCACTGAGTAATTGTTTTAGATTAGAATGCTTCACTGAGTTAATTTTGATTAGAATACTTTTTTTTATTATGCAATTTCGGATTATGCTTTTTTTTTTGAATATTTGGGCATTTCTGTTTTGAAAGATCGTTGGAAATTCTTTAATTGACTCGCTTGATCGTGCCTTTATGGAAAAATCCATGCTTAATCCTTGTATTTCGAGTTTTTGTAGTTGCAAAATTGTATCTTGATATGCTTTGCTGCAATTTCACTTCACGTATACATCACAACAAATTTTCTCTTTTAAATTCATACATGATTAACTACATAAAAAAACAAATAAGGGAGAACAAACTCATGCAGTTTGAGGCGTGAACCGTAACTCATACAGTTAGAAAATGAATTGCTACTTATCTTATACTCCAAATCAAAAAAGAAATCTCTTATGCTCAAGTCACACATAGTAAGAAATTTCTGATTCACTACTGTTGTAGATTCACAATACTATTTTTGAATTCGAAGCTGCCGACAAATAATACTGCAATATACAAATCAATAAACATCAAGGTCACTTCATAATCATACTTCAAAGTACATCAATACTTCAACGTCTACCAGCAAATAAACATCTATATAAATCATCCCTTACTGTCTACATGATTTTTTATATATTGTATCCTTCCGAATACGTGTCGTAGGCACGTGCCCATGGGCATACCTAGTATGTATATATATATATTAAGAGACAATGCAGGTCTCACAAATAGCTTTGTCACCTCTCATTGTCAAACCTATTGTCTATAGTTAGCCAGAGCTCGAAAATATAACTAGTTGATCGAAGTTCTTGTTGACTCTTAGTTTTGTATGCACAAAACGTGCTAATTAATACTAATAAGTTTAAAGTTAGTTATTCAGATTTTCAGGATCAAATAATAACAATAAGAGTTCCATGAGAGATTCAAGATTATTCAAACAAGGAAAACAATAAAGAATGATTGCAAATACAAGCAAAAGAGGATGTTATTCAAAAAGAGTTCTCACAAAACGTGCTAATTAATACTAATAAGTTTAAAGTTAGTTGTTCAGATTTTCAGGATCAAATAATATCAACAAGAGATCCAAGAGAGATTCAAGATTATTCAAACAAGGAAAACAATAAAGAATGATTGCAAATACAAGCAAAAGAGGAAGTTATTCAAAAAGAGTTCATGATTAATTGGTCTACAAGAAAAAGAGGAAGATACCAAGACCTGGATTTTTCCTTCTATTATCGTGAGATTTTAGTTGAATAAGATTGATTAAAGATTGATTAGTTTATGGTAAGAAAACAGGATGGATTCGGAATATACAGCGCGATACCGGTCGATCGTACTTCATGACCGGTCGACCGCACCGCAGTCGACCGCAACCTTGAGTTTCTTGAGAAGCGATCGACCTTTCACCTCTTTACTTTACGTCAGAGAGCTGAATGGTCGACCGCACCAATATGACGGTCGACCGCACTTTGCTCTGTATATATTCTGGGAAGGTATCGTTTCTATTTTTGATCGATACACTTCGTGGTCTATTAATATTGGACGAATCCACTATGTATTCTTCACCCTATTACTTCTGATAAAATTCTTCTGAACTAATATTTCGATAATCAATCCAAGTGTAAGCGATAATTTTTCTATATTCTTCAGTCAGGATCATTAAACGATCTTTAGTTTTGGTTTTTCTTTCTTTTCCACTTCGGTGAGATTGACAGAACTTGTATTGGAAGTTCTGTGGGTGTAATAGGTCTCTCGGCCTGAATCCAAGAATCACTGTATAAAGGGTTTTAAGTATAGTAGAACACTTGTGGCGGAAAATTGCTACAAGCAGGTGATGTAGATGTAGACCTGGGGGTCGAACCACGTTATATCGCTATGTCATCTGTGTTTGCTGCTCTCAACTCTTTTATTTACTTTGCACTTTATTTTATTAATTTTTAATTTCGCACAATCACCCTATTCACCCCATAGGGTGATTTACAGTGGTATCAGAGCGAGGTGCTCATCAAAAAGCTTAAAAGCTTAAGCAAAAAGGTCCAATGGCCGAAATCCCTCCTCCTGATAACTTGTACTCATTGGAGCCATTTATCTCCAATGGGACAAGCCTTACATGGTCACCATTTTTTGATGGAAAATGCTATGACGTCTGGAAAGTTCGTATGTCTCATTTTTTACAGATGCTTGGAGAAGAAGTATGGAATGTGTGTATCAATAAAACAGAAATTCCAGTTAGTGACGGAAAGACATCCTTCACAAAAGCAGAGTTGGCCCTCAAGACAGCAAATTCCAATGCCATGAAGGCTCTCTATGTAGGGTTGAATAACGAAGAACTAATGCGATGCGGGTGTAACTGCAAAACAACATACGAGATCTGGAACAACATGCTGAATCGGCATAAAGGAACTGCTTCTGAGGTAAAAGCTAAAGTTAATTTATGTTTTTATAAGTTTGATGTGTTTCGCATGTTACCAGGGAAAAATGTGGATCCAATGCTCGCCCACTTAGATATCATTGCCCACGAACATGAGAGCTTAGGTAAGGGGCTAGATGATGACCGGAAGATCGGAAAGCTCATAAGCTGTCTCATGCCAGAGTGGGATGTAAAGGCCGTTGCAATGAGGGAGACTCTTAAAGAGAAGGGATTCGACTACTACACATTCCAAGGAAAGCTGAAGACATACGAGATGGAAATGTCGGAGACCAAAAGATACAGACAAAACATCGGGATTGAACCAAAGACCGAAGAGAAGACCATTGCACTAAAAGCAGAAAAATCCCAACCATCAAAAGCAGATTCAAATCGTGAGGAGTCAGACGAGGATATTGCTCTATTGACAAAATAATTTCGCAAGTATCTCAAACATAAGAAATATGACAGGTACCAAGGATCTAGGGAGAATGATGAAGATGATGTGTGCTATAAGTGTAGGAAGTCTGGACACATTCGTGCAAATTGTCCCGTCTCACAAGACAGGAAGAGGGACTACTACCGCTCAAACCCAAGTCTAAAAAAGAAGGCGCTAAAGGCAACATGGTTAGATTCCGATTCAAGTGAGGGAGAGCAAGGCTACGACGACGTCGGCTTCATGGCTCTTGGGCATGGTGAGGTGCAATCACCATCTCAAGAAGAGATAATTGCAAAACCCACTTATGATGAACTAGTAGACATGTGTAATGGTTTGAAAGACTATGCTAAGAAATTAAGTTGCGAACTTAGGCAATATAAACAAATTTCAAATGACACCCATGACTATTGTATTACAAAAAATCAAAAACTGAAAAATAAGAATGCCTTGATCTTGGAAAATTTTGAGTCATTTAGAAAATATCATGATGTATTGCTAGAGGAAAATGAAATCTTAAAACAAAAAATTCGAGAGTCTTTAGCAACGCATGATGATCACTTAAGAGAAATTCATGAGAAATCTATTTATATAGCCAAACTCAAAGATGATTTAAAAGAATGTAAAAAGAAATTTGATGAGGTAGTGGAAGGATGTAATGAAGCTCTTGAACAAAATAGAATTCTTGAAGCTACACTAGACACTCTTCGTTGGAACACGAAAGACGATGAGATGACTAGGAAAAGATTATGTAAAAGATTAACTGAGCTTGAAAAAATTGTTGAAAAATTTGAAGGGCCCAGTTACCTTATTACAAAAAACTCAAGATCTTATCATGATAATCGAGGGCTTGGTTACGAAGAGCCAATACACCATCAAAAATGTAAATCATCATGTCATACACACTTGCACAAACTCCAACAAAATCATAAACTAATCCAAAGCTATGCAAGTGTGCATGACTCAAGACATAGTCGGATCACATGTCATTATTGTTGTAGACTAGGGCACATTTTTTTAATTGTCCATTAAAAAGGAATACTAATTGTGTGTGGGTAAGAATGGATGTAAATGCAGGTTCAAAACAAACTTGGGCATGCAAAATTATACCTACTAATCTTGGTGTAAGTACCTTAGCGTATCAAGACTAAAGATCGGTGGTATCTTGATAGTGGATGCTTAAATCATATGACAAGTGACAGCAAATATTTTGCATCACTTTCAAGGAAAAAAGGAAATGACACCATCTTTGGAGATAATAGCACGGGACAAACCATTGGTAAAGATAAAATAAACTTTGGTTCCCCATGCTCCATTGAGGATGTTCTATTGGTAAAAGGTTTGAAACATAATCTAATTAGTGTCAGCCAATTATGTGATAAAGGCTATACAGTCACTTTTGATAAAAATTCATGAAATGTACTAGATAGCAATAAATCTTGTTTACTTATAACTAACCGATGTAACAACGTCTATGTTTTTTTTTGAAGGAAAAGGTGGAGTATGGCCACCATGTTTCATTAATAAGAAATTAATGATACAAACCCAGAGAACTGGACCAGATAACAACCTACAGACAGAAAATAAAACATACATGAAGCAATATGACCCGTACAAACAACAAATCCCTCCAACAACCCTGGAGGTGGGTCGACAAATAAGCTCGGTCCAGCGAAATTATATGTACATCAGTTTAGCTTCGTACACTGCCTCCACGGCACATGCACACCCACCTGAAACTAGTCTGGCAGGATTTTAACACCCATCGATCCCTGCCTTCTCCTAGCTGGGGGGACCCCATCTTTGGACCCAAGCCCTGCAGGCCGAATAATGACACCACGACACATGCACATCAACCACACCCTCCCACCATCTCCATCACTAATCCTACAAACGTGCCAATAGCTCCCATAGCTACTACCAAAGAGATAGCCGTGAAGAGGATACCTTCACCTCTCTCACGATTGTGCTATCTCCGGTGATTTCTCACCAAACAACTATCTCGCTCACCCCACCAAAAAAACCACGCTCCAGGAGAGAGCCGTGGAGATGATCCATTCCCTTTTTACGCTCTTACTCTCTCAAGCGATTTCTCACCACACAGACTCATCTCGACTCTTACTCTTAACGAGGGAAGAGGCGACGCTGTTACGAGACAGTGGCTTAAGCTGGAGGAAGCTCAATAGCCTGATAGTAGGTGCTGTCAAAACTGCATCGGCGGCATCGTTGGACACCCAAACAAGTGAGCGCACATCATGAAGGGACCCCATCTTCGAGCCCAAGCCCCACAATTGTTGTAACCCCTGTTTTCCCAAAAATGTATTTTTGTGTATTTTCTGTATTTAAAAATTTTTTACAAATTTTTTTTTCGGTTTTCAATTTCTTTGGTCAAACTATATTGTTGGATCTCCTATTCAAATTTTGCTTTCGTTCAAAAATTCTATTTGGGACTATCTTACATGATTTTTTTAATATTGTAATACAATTCTTATATTTTGTTATTATTTCTCTTATTATTTTTATTATTAGTATTATTGTTATTATTGTTATTTTCGACTAGTTATTAAAAATCCACTTTTATCTTCTAACTATATTTGTAGTATTTAAATAAATTATATTTTGTAATGCAAATGGCATTTTTATTATGAACAATATTTTTATTGGTTAATTTATTTTTCTTATTCTATTTTAAAACCCATTTATATAAAACCCTTCAACCCATTTAAAACTATATCCCTAAACCCATTTAGACCCATGCCCATTTAATTATTGTGACTCATTAGTTTTTGCAAAACCTTATTCTCAGACCCTTTAGCCCCTAGACCTACACCCGTTAACCCAATTAAACCAATACCCTATATTAAATCTAGTTACCCTATTCTACCCCCAGCCCATTAACCCTGAACCCATCTTCCTATACTACCCAGACCCGATTAATGACCCTAAACCTGTTACCAACCCTAATATTACCCATCCTTTATATAACCCTGTATCCCGTATCCCGACTCTTCAACTTCTCTTATAATCCTCCAAACCCCATATACTCAGCCGCCACCCTCCTATGTGCACCTCTCTCTCCCGTCTCCCTCGGCGTCACCCTCGCAAATCCCCAGTCGCGCCGCGACTGCACCCCATCCGCAGCCACCTGCAGCAGCTCTTCCTTCCTAGCGACGCGCCCAGACCCACAGCCGCCCTCCAAGCCGTCTCCCGACCAACCAGCCAGTCGTGACCCTCCTCCCCTACGACGTAGCAACTCCGCAGCAACCCGGTCACGCCACATCCCCAGTGCAGCTGTGCTACTCCGCCTGGCCGTCGGTACTGCTCACACCCGTGGCTTCGACCGTTGCGCTCGCCGCCTTACCGCCGTGATCGCTGTCCAGTGCCATAGTGACTCCCCCCCGGTAGTGCACATAATTGCACTTGGGTGTTTGCTGTTTTAATATTGGGCGTTGATAATCTTGATCATGAGCCGTCCGATTGATCCTGTTCATGATCTTGATTCTTGGCCTCTTGATCCTGGCCGTTGATCTTCATCATGATCATCAAGTCGTGATATAGCTGTCGGATCTGCATCATCTTGATCTCTTGTTTGATAGCCGTTCGATCATCCGATCTTGATCCACATCGAGATCCGTGCTTGGTTTCGTGATTTCGATCGTGATCTTGTTCATGTTCGATTCGTCCGTTGGATTCTTCATCTTTCAGGCAAGTAACTTGTACTCCAATTCATTTATTTGATACAAGTCCCAAAGTTTACATATAGTGTAGTTGGGTCTAGAGACAACTCTTGATTGTGTTTTCCTTGATGGGTTTTGTCTCTATTGTGAAAATTTGATCATAGATGAATCACGAGATAATTTGGACATGAATTAACTTAGGATTTGCCCGATCTTGATTTTGATCATGTATGTGAGACTTTTGTGAGAATGCGTATTTTGGTTGAGACCCGTGTGAAATTCTTGGCGTGGACATGTTAGATACCCTAAATCATGATATTTAGATGCTTGGTAGACTCGATTTCATATTTGGGTGTGTTTGGACCAATTTTCTTGAATCTATGTTGATTTCGTTTTCAAGGGAACAATCTGTAGTTTGTCGCTGTTCTGTTTTGTTTGCTGTTTTGGACTGTTTTAAAGTCAGTATCTTAATTTTGGTATAAAAATAAATTTTAGAGAATTTTGTCTGTTTTAAAACTCCTGTGACCTTGCTCGATTTCGTTTTCGTATGAGTGACTTATAATTGTTTTACTACAGAGGTGTCGATCTTTCCCAGATTCTGGTTTTCGGTAATTTTGATGACAAATTATTTTAAAGAACTATGCTACATATATTATTTTGATCCAAATCTTTGGTAAGTATTTCTTTACCTAGTTATGGATTACCCAGAATTTTAGTGAATTTTAGTGATGAGTTTTATGTGATGTTTCATGCTCGTTTATGAAATTTGTACTTGCTGTATTTTGCTCGCTGTTCTGTAAAGAACCCTATTTTCACTATGATTCCTTTTACTGTATGAAAAATGATTGTGAAATATGAAAGTTATTATATTTTATCTATTTTTATATTCCTTTGGCAGAATTGGATTTCGCTTCACGGCTTGCGATATACTTCAGTTTTCGTACAGCAGTGTTGGAAATTCCAGATTTTCCAAAGTATCATTTTTCGATGTTTTCTTATTTTTGATGACTGAACTAATTTTACTGGAATATTATGAAACTTTATTTTTTGATTCTAGACATATAGGGGAATACCCCAGATTTTTTCTGGATTTATTTGAAAGGTTTTGATGCTGTTTTCTTGACTGTGAACTCGATTTTCTGATTTCTGGCTGAACGTGTTTTCTGAATTTAAATCAGTTTTGAGTTACAATTTTGTGAAATACTATATAACTTATTTATATTCGCTAGATTCGGGTAGAAGTCTATTTTCTAGATTCTCTGACGGATTCAGATTTGGATTTCTGTAGTAACGGGAATCACTATTTTAGTACTGTACTGTCATGCTGTCCTGAATATGAACATACACTGTTTTGCTTGTTTATGTGACTGCCTATCATCTATGCGTGCTTATTTGTTACCCTAGACCTGATACTAATTGTACTATGTTAGTTTGACACTATTTCATGCTTATACCTGCCTGTTTGAGAATAATAATAAATAATCAAGCCGAAATTTTAATGGGAAAGATCTAGTAGTGGATAGTGCAGAAACGTGTACTCGGAAGGAGACTTGTGTTTCCTGTATGACATGTTACCGATCAAGTTTACCGATCAAGTTTACCGACCAAGTTCTGTGATTCTGTGAATACCTGAGTACACTGCCCTGTATGCTCCTCTACGAAATCTAAAACGAAATTGCATTGACTGTAAAAACCATGTAGTAAAAGGATGGATGCATGAAGTGCTACATAGATTGTAATAACTATAAGACTTGATACATGATACCTGAACATGATACATGCTTGCTTGATACTTGACTACATGATACATGAGATTTGACACTTGATACATGATTAGATGATACCTGATACTTGACATATGTTAATAAGATACTTGTTTACTTGACTCTTGATGTATGCTACATGACACTTGTTTACATTGCCATGTTAGTTGTTTATTTTGACATCACACTTATACCATGTTGCTAGTTTGTTCCCCATGTGTTTGTATCCTACTTTATAAGTGGCCCGTAACTTGCAATTGACGGGTACTTGTTTTTCTCTTTCTCTCTTTCCTGCATTCGTTGAATTGCAGATTTTGGAGAACAGGTTCCATACGATATTGGTGACATGATGTATTAGTGCTGGATCTTGTTATGATTATTCATTGTAGTTGCTTGAACAATAATTGTATTCATGTATTTGGATTTATTCTTGTATTTGGGCAATGTGACCCAAGATTTATTGTGTATTTCAGTTCATGACTATTTGAGATTAATATATTTTATTTCAAGTATTTTTGTTTGTATTTGGTTCATATGTGCATGTGGTTGACTTTTCTCGACTCTGATTATATTGTGATATATTGTAAAGATTCTTGAACAACTTATGGATGATGAAAATCATTTGCTGAGCTTTTGTCGCGTATCCGTATTCCGTATTCTTTTTGGAAAACGGGGCATGACAATTGTGTAAAACAACGTGATCTCACACACTTGAGCCCCAGATCTAAGGCGCTCACGACAATAGGCACGGGAGGATGCTCTGGCGCGACACAGTCGCTCCGCGACAGTTGAGACAAGCACCCTGAAAGTTGAGACAAGTGAGCGAGCGCACATCAGGGAGGGACCCCATTGTAAAACCCCACTTTTATTTTTAATTAAAATGCATTTTTTGATTTTCTGCACGTGTTTTCTACGTGTAGTGATTTCATCATGAAATGTATAAAATTAGTAAATATAATTTTTCTTATGTCATTTTCAATTATATTTTAATAAATTTCATTGATAAAAATCAATTTCGCATTTTGATATTTTACGTGCAACGCACGTAGTTGGGTGTATTTATTTTCAAAATAAAATTCGGGAGCGCATAAATTTTCAAAGTATAGTATATGTATATAAAATATATGTTGAAAACTTTAAAAATAAGTTGCTGTGTATTCATGGATGGAGTAATATATGCTGAATGGTATTAATGGGCCCACGTTGAAGGTAGTAATCAACCTTGTGCTTAGCTAATTGACTTCGGTCAAATGTCAAGATGACATGGCATTCATTCAAGAGGGGCCCACGGCTGTGTATCTCTCATGCAGGTAAGAGGAGAGAAAGGCCGGTTGTACATGTAAGGGAGAGGAAGAGGTAGAGGGTTATGGGAGTTGGGTTTTTGAAGAGGTGGGAAGATGAAAAGTGAGGAGTTAGGGGAGTTATGTATATGAAGAGTTGGTAAATTAAATTTAGCAATTTATTAGGTGTGAAATTATGCAATTAAAACCCTATTATAGACCTATAAATAGCCTACCATTCTACTGTCTTCTCACACCAAAAATTAATCAAGAAATAAGAATAAGAAAGAAAGAGAGAAAAGAAAAGAGAAGAAAGAAAGAAAGAAAGAGAGAAGAGAGTTTTGTGCTTGGAGGCCATTGCTAGGAGGAGAAGAGCTAGGAATCCTTGAAGCTAGAAGTGGTGATCATTCTTTCAATCGTTCAAGCTTTCAATCAAGGTGGGTGATCCTATACTTTCTAATTTTAGAATAATGTATGCTAAGTAATAAATAATGAGTAGTATGGAATTTCTTATATAATCTATGCTATGGTATGAGATGAGAATGATAAGTAATTCATGTATGATTAATAAATTAAGTCATGTTAGGGGTTAATGAGAAAAAGAATTGATTGATTATTTGTCATACATTAGCATGCTATTATGATTAATGAATAGTAAAAGTTTAATATGATAATTAGAAAATAAATTCATGCTTTTGTGTATGTTAAATTGAAGAAATGTTACTATTGTTTAAGAAACAAAGTGTGGTTATGTTGTTTGGAAATGAGAACAAATTGTCATTGGTATGTTGATAGAAACTAGTAATTGTGAAAATAATTGAAGATATTTCCTTTATGTTTAAAGAGGAATTTTTGTAAGTAAAACAGGTATACATAAGTAACATAACTCATTTCTAGTTTGATTAGAGAGCACAATTTTTTTAGTTTGTTTATAATGAAGAACTACATTCTTGTAATAAAAGAGAAGAAATAGATTTGAAATTTAGATAGATTATCAAATGTGAATTTTTTAAAGCCATAAACTTTTACTAATGAGTACTTTTCAGTCTAAATAAACTATTTGTAGATTAATGAAAATATTTGATCAAATGAAGAATTAAGTTTTTATGAAAGTAATAAAATGACCGAAAAGTTGAACAAAAGCATAATAGTATATTTTGATATCAATAATCACACTTGGAATTACTAGTTAGCCAGTGCAACACAGAACACTATTTGAAAGAGATCTTAGGTTCGAATCTTGATAGTCACATTTATTTTGATTCATTTAATTAAATCCGAATACTGGAGAGTGATTGCATATGGGGTTTCAGTTGCTCTTTTGAAACACAAGTCTATATGTACTTTATGGTTAGTGTGCCTGGGCTTGGCCTCTGTTCTCTGTCTTGGCTGATTCAGGGTTCGAAACCTGAACCCCTCCTTTTTATTTTTTTTTATTTTTAAGAAAGTAGCCTGTTGTCCAATGTCAACTTCCACCACCGCAAAGCCAAACGTTTGTTTGGTTTAATGAAGTTAGAACCGTACAAAAAGGTCAACTAATGTAATTTAAACCATAGTGAAACTGATAGTAGGCTTGTAGTTCCAGCTACATTATATCATTAGAAATGCATGGAAATAGAGTTACACTGTGACTGTGGCTTCACTAATGTTATCTTTTTCTCAATTAAACTATCTGAGTTAAAAGAATAAGTGGTTAATTTTTTATATATAGTGAGATACTTTTAATATGAATAAAATCCTATTTCATTTTTATAAGATAAAAGGGAAAGTTATTAGAGATGGTTATGAAAAGTTTCCTGAATATTTTGAGAAAGTAAAAATGAGATTTTGTCTTCAACATAAATTATTTAACAGCATGTTTTATCTTCTTAAAAGAAAAGTAATGTGAGAATTAATTCTCTTGATGAAAGTATACTTTGTGTTGAGTAAGAAATTCTTGATTATTATTGTGCTCAAATTAATAATGAGTTTTGACAAAATTATTATTAATGAAACTGAGATGTATTTGTAGAATAAGAGTAAATTATTCATGTGAATGGATTTCTTTTGATGTGATTATACTTTCATTTTGGTGCAAGTAAAATTTGAGATGATTAAGATATGTTTTATGAGTTCAAATTGCTAATGAGATTTCAAGTGGTGAATTTTATGAAGAAATTAATTGCTCATAAAGATGATGAATGAATAACTAGATAATGATTAGTGTTAAGACTAAGAAATGATTACTTTGAGGATAAGTGTCGAGACAAGTTATTAACCATTGGTGAATGAGTTGAAGATGAAAATAACTAGGTTTAAGACATGATTATTAAAGGGTATATGCACCCATGCTTCTTGTACATGAAAGTTTATGATTTAGAGTTAGTAAGACCTCGATACCGGCATTATTGAAAGAAATATTTGAGATATGATCTGGAGATATGGCCATGGGGCTATCTCGCATTTGTTGATTAAGTCCGGTAGGAGGTAAAACTAATTCTTTGAATGGAAATTATTCATGTCTTGAACTTAAGAAAATTTAGGCACATAAGTGAAGATGTAGTAAACTTAGGGAAACGTAAGTGGGGTGCTCTATATAGTCGGCGGTGGACTCCAAGACTATAGACCCAGTTGGTGGACTGAGGTTGCCCTGTGGGAGACGGATTATTATATTTTAATCCGGGACTATGAGGACGGGTCAGCGGTGGACTCCGGGATCTTGAGTAGTCGGACGGATGGGTTTTTGTGTACCGTCTCTAATGTATATATATATATATATATATATATATATATATATATATATATATATATATATATATATATATATATATACTGGGCTAGAGGGTCACATACGGGACGATTCGCACGATGTGGAATCTGTTATAACAGCCGGCGGTGGACTCCATGGCTGGGATTCAAATTCGTGGAATAGTCTGAACTTTGTTTTGCTACCGGGTAGTTTTCATGGCGAGGGATCGAGCCCTTTATTGTGAAGAACGTAGGCACTTGCCCTCGGACCTATGTAGTATGGGATGCATAGAATCCGAACAAGTGTGCATTAGTGTCATCCTAGTGTAGAATGGTATGCATTAGGCATTAAGACATGACATACACTTATGTTTAGAATAATCACCTTTGACACTTTACTTGTTCATTCAATCTTTTTGTGATTTGTTAAAGTATGAGATCGTTATACTATTCCCGGCATAGAGAGGATAGCCGTGTATAACATTTCGTCAGTTATAAGTAACTGACGTGCCCACAGATTGACATGCAGGTAATGGACTATTCATGGAGTTATAAAGTGGATATGCTATTGCTATATGAAAGTTAAAAATGTTGCAAATGATGTAAAATTGTACAAGTTATATTTCTGTTTTCAATTGTTGTAAGTTTTCCGCTGTGTAAAAACCAAGTGTAAAAGAACTCTGATGTATTGTGAATGAAAAGTTTTAAATTTCCTTGTAAAATTGTACAAAGTGAAGTAAAGATCCTGTGAAATCTCGAATTTATCCTTATTTGAAATTCGGGGTGTTACACCCATCTTCAGGCCCAAGCTCCACAATCGTGCAAAACAACATACGACACCCTCCACACCACCCACACAAAGGCGTAGGGAGATCTATTGCTGCCAACACCACCCGCCGGCGTCGACACGGCCACATATGGCCTCCCCGACTACTGTGCACCTCATGGGGGGACCCCTTCTGCAGGCCCAAGCCTCACCCCGTGTAGTAACGAGTGAGCTCATCTCATGGGGGACCCTGTCTTCGGGCCCGAGCCCACAACCGTACTACTTCGCATTCTTCACACCGAGTCAAACCCAACTCAGGCACTCCTTCAACCCCCTCACTAATATTACCTCACCAATAAAATCGCTGCCGACTCGCACCTCGGCACTGCCAACATCACAAACTCTCTCTTCACTGTATATTGCAGGGAGATAGATTGCAGGGAGATAGGCAAACCCCGGCTTCTTCGAACGCACTACCAACCCTCGAAAACCAAATCATAGCCATAGATCGTCGTGATTGGCCCCGAGAGTGTGGACATGATGGCAACCGCAAAGAACATCCGAGTCCCAAGAGTGGAAACTTTCGGCAAAGACAACCAAGCCCCAACCTAATCCAAACCCCGAACAACTCACCCCTATCTCCAAATCTACCCACAAACCGAACCAGATCTGAAGCTCGTCACACAGATCTGGAGCTGACGCTCGGTCGTCGGGTCGGGGCTGGACTCGAAATTATGGCTCGACGGTAGGGAAGACTGGGCGAATGTGTCGGTCGACGGGGAAAGACGTCAGCGGCTGTGGGCGACTCACTGAAGGGGGGATCGATGGCGACGGTGGCTCGCAGTGGTGGGTGAGGGCAGAGCACGAAGAACACGATGGGTGTGGCGGAGTGCGATCACACTGGGGGGGGAGCTAGGGGAGGGAGCGATGGTGGCTCGTAGTGGCGGGTGAGGGTGAAGCGCGAAGAACACGATGGGTGTGGTAGAGCATGATCACACTGGGGGAGATGAAGGGGAGGGAGGGACGAGGGAGGGACAAAGGGGCGGGGGCTGGGGCGGCGACGAGCCCTAGCTGCCGCCCCCAGGCTTTTCTCTTAGATCTAGGGTTTGTTTTTGTGGGTTTGGAGGTTAGTTTTCTCTCTCTAGACTTTTCTAGAGAGAGAAACTCTTTTTAGTGTGAAAACCCCTAATTCTTAAGTAACTACAAGTTACAACAATTTTTATGTTATAAATTCTAATGAATTAGCACATGAAAATATAAGGTGCTTTGTTGCAAGAAATGAGGATGGTTCGTTATGGCATAGAAGACTTGGACACACGGCTAAGGACAATCTCAACAAACTCGTAACCAAGGAGCTTGTAAGGGGGATTCCTAACATCAAATTTGAGAAAGATAAACTGTGTGAGTCGTGCCAAATTGGTAAGCAAATTAAAAGTTCTCACAAACCCAAGAAAATGGTATCAACTTCTAAACCCCTTGAACTCTTGTACATGAATCTTTTTGGACAATCACAGTCACGTAGTAATGGATGTGCACGATATGCTTTTGTAATTGTTGATGATTATAGTAGATTTACTTGGGTTGCCTTTTTGCCACAAAAAGATGACACATTGTATGTATTTCAAAAATTCTGTCGAAGAGTGGAAAATGAGAAAAGCCTCACCATTGTCACTATTCGTAGTGACCACGGTGGAGAATTTCAAAATGAACTCTTCACCTCATTTTGTGAAAAAAAAGAATAGAACATGAGTTTACTTGTCCTCGCTCTCCCCAACAAAATGTGGTTGTTGAACTCTTCAAGAAATGGCCCGAACCATACTTAGTGAAAAGGATTTACCTAAATCATTTTGGACGGAAGCTGTCAATACAGCATGTTACACAATTAACCAAGTAATCATTAGAAAATATCTTGAGAAAACTCCTTTTAAACTATATTATGGCAAAATTCCCAACTTAAGCTACTTTCACATTTTCGGATGTAAAGTGTTTATTTTAAATACTCATGATAATTTGAAAAATTTTGATCGTAAAAGTGATGAAGGTGTCTTCTTAGGATATTCTCTTAGTAGCAAAGCATAACGTGTATTTAATAAAAGAATATGCACAGTTTAGGAATGCATTGATGTTATTTTTTATGAAACTAATCCCTACACCAAAGAAATTTTGCATGTTGTTGTTGATGATGAGACAGGTGTTCGGATTGAAAAGAAACAGGTTCACATTGAAGAAGACCCAAATATGAATGATCAAAATAAAAAATCTCATCAAGATGAAGATGCATCCAAATCACAAATAAAAGAGATGCCTGCATAACAAATTCATGCCATGGAAGATGAACATGTACAACATCAAATTTTCACAGGTGAAAGACGCCCCGCATGGAAAATCATGTCTAGCCATCCACCAACTCTTATACAAAGCGGCATGTCAAAAGGGGTAACTACTCGCACACAAGCTCAAAATTTCATATGTTTTTCCGCATTCGTTTCCATACTTGAACCTAAGAACATTAAGCAGGCCTTGCAAGATAATGACTGGATCGTTGCCATGCAAGAAGAACTTAATCAATTCGAAAGGAATCAAGTATGGAGACTTGTTCCTAAACCTCATAATAGAACTATACTTGGAACTAAGTGGGTGTTTAGAAATAGTTAGATGAATCCGGATCAATCACTAGAAATAAGGTCCGTCATGTTGCACAAGGTTATAATCAACGGGAAGGTGTAGATTTTAATGAAACTTTTGCACTTGTTGCACGGCTTGAAGCCATTCGTATTTTACTTGCATTTGTTGCTTATATGGATTTTACTGTCTTTCAATTGGATGTTAAAAGTGCATTTTTAAATGGTTTGAATTTCGAAGAAGTTTATGTTGCACAACCACCGGGATTCACTGATCCCATACACCCAAACCATGTATTTCGTCTTGATAAAGCATTGTATAGTTTGAAGCAAGCCCCTCGTGCTTGGTATGAACGGCTAAGATCATTTATACTTCACATAGGTTTTTCTAAAGAAAAAGTAGACACTACACTATTTATAAAACATGTTTTTAAAGACATTTTAATCGTTCAAATATATGTTGATGATATTATATTTGGATCCACTAATGAAAATCTTTGCAAGAAATTCTCAAAGCAAATGCAGGATGAATTCGAAATGAGCATGATGGGAGAACTAACTTATTTTCTTGGGCTTCAAATACAACAAAGAAAGAATGTCATCTTTATCAATCAGTCAAAGTATGCAAAGGAATTAGTCAAAAAGTTTGGACTTGAAACTGCAAATACTTACAAAACACCTATGGCCACTACCACCAAGCTTTCAAAAGATGAATCTGGTAATAAAGTTGATATCTCTACTTATCGAGGTATGATTGGTAGTTTACTCTATATTACTGCATCTCGTCCAGATATTATGTTTAGTGTTTGTCTATGTGCACGCTTTCAATCGTGTCCCAAAGAATCACATTTGGTTGCCGTTAAGCGTATCATTCGATATCTCAAAGGCACACCAAAAACTGGACTTTGGTATCCGAAAAATAGAAATTTTTCTCTTGTAGGATATTCTGATGCAGATTATGCTGGTAGCTTGACCAACAGAAAGAGCACTAGCGGTACATGTCACTTCTTGGGAAACTGCATTGTCTCGTGGACATCCAAGAATCAAAATTCTGTCACTCTTTCTACTGCCGAAGCTGAATATATCGCATCAGGATCCTGCTGTGCACAGGTATTATGGATAAAATATACTCTCGAAGATTACAAGGTATTCTTTGATCATATTCCAATAAAATGTGACAACACTAGTGTAGTACCCTATATTTTTAAAATATTGTTTTGAGAATATTAAATGAGTTAAAATGGTTTTTGGTAATTTAATAAATATTTATCTAAAAATTTATCTTCTTACACGTGCAGAACACGTGCAAATGTTTTCTCGGGAGGTTCAAAAGCCAAAATTATTTTGGAGAAACTCATTATTTATTATTTGAGATTATTTGTGATTTTTCTAGATTTTTCTGACGATGGTTGGACCCAATTGCAAATTTTTCAAAAAAAGAAGGACTTTTGTGCAAAATTACCAAATAGGGGTGAAACTCCAGATTTTCGGATTTTTTGGGCGGAAAATAATGCCTATTCAATTCAGGAGTAAAAGTTTACCTGTCGTTTCAACACATTTGATATATTTTACAAGTTTTGATAAAAGAGAATCTTTTTGCAAAATTGCTGTTCGAAGGGATGAAATTGCAAAATTGTTTTCTGGGTTCTCCCTACAGTGCCGGCTGATGCCAGTGGAGGATCTTTTGATTTTTGAACCCAATTAAATTGGTTTTTAACTAATTCCCTTGTATGGGAATCTATTTATGTAAATGTATATTTGAAAGGGAGTATTTTGCAAATGTATTCAAAAACCCTAGAATCTTTAATCCCGGCCTATTTAGGGTGTAGTGCAGCCGTTATCTTGCTGCATAACACAGGGAATTTCTTATTTCTTATTATTTTGGAGTTCTAAAGAGAAGATCTTGGATTTCTTGCTAAGGAAGGACTTTTCTTACTTTCTGTTCGTCTTCATTCGATTCTTTCAACAAGGTGAGTGATGTAATTGTTTTGTTTTGTTCTTTGAATGTTGTATATGGTGTTTCATTTGCTAGAAAGTATGTTAGGGTTTGGGTATGAATATATATATAATGGATTGGATGAATTGATGAATTAAAATTGGATCTTTTATGAAACCCTAAGTTATTTATGAGTAGAATTTGCATGTGGATGATTTGAGATTATTAAATAACCTAATATAAATCATGAGTAGGCTATTTCTTTTGAATTATTGCTGATTTGATTGGATATGGTGAATGTTATGCATGAATAGATTAAAGAGGAGATTTTTGACTATTTGTGAGTTTGATGAATGCGACTTGGTTATGTTAATGTTAAATTTGTTTATGTTCATGAGTTAAAGATGGTGATTGGGTTGAGGAAATTGTGAGAAGGACTAATGAATTAAAAGATCATATCTTAAGGATTGGAGTTGTGATAACTAGATTTGGATTTGATGCTTTATGACTAACTTGGAGATTTCGTGATTTTATGAAGCTTTTACTTGGATTTAAATTGCTCAATTATTAAAGATTTAATCTGAACATTTGTCTATTCCTAAATTGATGAATTTGTGAAATTACTTTGGCACACAAACTTGCATGAACACTATTACATGAATATCCTATTTTGTTGTTTCGAAGGAATTGAGTCTTTAAGTGTTTTTGAAGATTTTGGTTATATCTCAACATATTTTGGTATTAATATGGTTTGGAACATAATACGAAGGTCTTTTGATGTATGATTGGTTCTTAAAAACTTTATTTTTGATATATGCACATATTTATGTTTCAATTTGAAGGAATTCATCAAAAAGCTATTTTTATCAATTCAAAGTGGTTTTGATTGGTTTTGTGGATTCTTATATACTCTACAGGTCATATTTGATCATATCAGAAATATACTTTTTATAGATTTTATTTTCATAAAGTAAATCTTCGTATCGGTTGAAACATGCACAACCCAAACTGCAGTATGTAGGTGTGACAGTCGACTGGTATGTTTCGACAGTCGACCGTCGCTACCTGGCTACAGTGTTTTCTCGTTTTCTAGAAATTTCGCGCGGAACAGTCGACTGACCTATTTTTCCAGTTGATTGTCTCTACTCTGTTTTGATATTTTCTCGAAGTTTTGGATTTTCGCTCTGGACAGTCGACCGATGACTTTTACATTCGACCATCATTACTTAGAATTATTTTTCTTTAAAATGTTGGATTTTTGCTCTGGACAATCGATCAATGACTTTTTACAGTTGACTGCCATTACTTATAATTATTTTCTTGAAGTGCTGGTTTTTCGCTCTGGACAGTCGACCAACTCCGGTTTACAGTCGACTGTTACTGATGTTTCTTGAGTTATTCTGATGTTCTTTAAACGATTGATTCTTTAAATGTTTTTGGGATCTATAACTTACTATTCTAAATATTATCTTTCTACAGAACATATGTTTTCAAGATGTTTTATGGTTTGGTTTGGATAGTTAGTGTGGGTCTCTAGAGGTTGTGTGGGTCCCTAGTATGCCGGCAGTTGAGTTATTGTGTTTTGGGCCTATTGAGGCATATTATTGATCAGTTGTTGAGTTAAGTCCGGTAGGGTACACAATCTCTAGGAGGTTCGAAATTAAATTAATTAACTTAAAAAGATAAGGACAGGCACTAGTGGTGATATGATGAATGAGAACATGGGTTATGGACCTCAGTATGACTTGCGGTGTGAGATAATTTCCGAAATTATCCAGGTGTGAATGAAATAATCTCCGGAATTACCTGTGGTGTGGAATTGATCTCCGGAATTATCAGGGTCGAGGTGACACTCATGTGGTATTTGTGTGATGAGGTGTCATAGCTTGCGGTGTGGGGTATTCTCGAAGATTCTCAGGTGTGAGTGAAATAGTCTCCGAAATTATCTGTGGATAGAGTTTGACCTTCGGAATTATCGGGGCATGGGCTAATATGCACAGTTTACCTATATCTCGTAGTAGTCAACGTGGTAAGATTAGTTGCATGGCGGGGGACTAAATCCTATAAAGTGGAGACGTTAAGGGCTTGCACCGGATCTATGCAGAGTGGGATGCATAAAATCCGACAAGTACGCATTAGAGAGTCAGCATATAGTATTGTGTTTTCTTGATTTGGTTTATGCATGTGTTTTTCCTGTTTTCTATACATGACACTTAGGTAGTGTTCTTTTTCTCCTCTTATAAGCAATTTACCTCTTGTAAGAGGTGGTCCACCTCTTACAAGAGTTTTTTTAGCGTTCTTTTTTTTACCTCTCATAAGACATTTTCCCCAAAATCTCTTATAAGCCTAAAAGACTTCTAGTAACCTCTTTCAAATTCTTATAAGACTTCTATCACTTAAAAAGTCTATATTACCCCAAAGTCTATAATATAATTGTTACTAATTTCATCTCAAATTTCCTTCATCTCACTAATTTTTTACTTTGCTTATGTCATTGTTTTCAGAAAAGAGAATAACAGAAAAACCTATTCAAAGATAGAACGAAAAAAAAGTAGTTCATGAGACCTCGAATTCCCACGTTTCAACGTGCATTATGCCAGCCGCCAACGGAGCCAAAAAGGACTATCTAAATTGATTCGTTTCTGCCGATAAGCTCCAAGTGCATCATAGGAACTACAAAAATGGAGTCTTTGAGCCGCTTGATGAATGCACTAAGGATCACGACGAAAAAACGAATGAAGGCTGCCCCTCCTTTATCTAAGAAAGGGATGGACAAAGGGAAGGAGTTCTATTTTGAACTGAGAACCTTATCAATGATCGAACTTACAGATATGAACTGAGTGCCATTTGATGAGTAAGATCGAGATGACGTGCTTCCTGCCGAAGATTTTCTATGCCCGGAGACTGATGACTTCAATGACACTGAGCGAGCAACAAAACTCAACCTAAAAGAAAGGCGCTGTCAAGCCTTTCTTCCCTTTGAATGACACTGAGCGAGCAGCAAGCGTAGGCAATAGTGTCCGTAGGGGTGGGGCGCGCTAGCTAGCTAGCTCGGCTTCTCAATAAGGCTTTGAAAGAAATAGGTATGTTCGATTCACTTTTTTCCAATCACATGTTGAGCAACTTCAAGCTTCCTATCTACACAATCAATCAGATTGAAGTCCTGCAACGTGACTTCCTTTGGTCCTCTTTTCGAAGGACACAGTAGTGGCTGTTAGAATCACAATTATTATCATAGGATTCCATCTAGATGTTTTGATTATTTGTAATTCATGGCTTCTTCAATCTGACTGCCACTTCTTGGCTCGCCTATAATATTTTTAAATTCAATGTTACTGATTTTACTTTAGATGGGGCCTGTCAATTATAAGTAATTGATTTATAAGTGTAGATACACATTCATTGCAGCATCATATGTAAGTAAATGATTTAGACGTTTAAAAGTAGCTAGTATTTATATTATATTAATGCTGTATATTTGACTTCCTTCTATAGTGTTGTTGAGGTTGTATTGCACTGATAAAATTGTCGCCTCCAACCATTGCATACCTTCTGAGGATTGTGATGTATTCCTTATTAATTAACTTTTTTTTTCTTTTTTTTTATATTCAGTTTATTGGAATGCCACATTCAATCTCAAATTTCCTTCTTTTCATGTCCTTCATCTCACTATTTTTAGACTTTGAGGTAATATAGACTTTGGGGGTAATATAGGCTCTTGTAAGAGGTGAAAAAAGAACAGAAATGTTTTATAAGAGGTTCTTATAAGAGGTTATTTTTATATAAAAAGAACACCTCAAAAAGAGGCTCTTACTGTAAATCTCTTATAAGAGGTAAAAAAAAGAACAGTACCTTAGTCTAGCTACACTTGATGTTTTTCATGTTTCATTGTTATTCCTTAATTCATGTATTCTTGTCTTTATTACCTGTGTTTATGATTCCATATTTCATGTTCTATTTATGTTGTTTTGTTTTTATATCACTCACACCGTTATGGCTGACCCCTGTAGTTTTGGGCATTAGGGTTATCTTTAGCCTCATGTTTTACAGGTGATTACCTATAGCATTGGGACTTGGATACATGAAATGGAATGATAATAAAGCTTATGTAAAATTGTAAAGAAGGTGTTGTAATGAAAAGACTGTAATTCAAGGTGTTTGTTTTCCCACTGTGGTTTGTAATGAACTAATGTAATAAAGGTTGAAAGAAAAATTTATTTGTATTTTTGGCTATGTTTACTATTATAATTGAAGTTGATGCTGGGAATTGTGCCACGTATTTCTGAGATATCATATTGGAAATTCGGGGCTCTACAACTAGCACTGTTCATATAACAAAAAATTCTGACGAACACATTCGCACAAAACACATTGATATTATGTATCATTTTATTAAAGATCACTTTCAAAAGGGGGATATTTTACTTGAATATATTTCTACTGATTCACAACTTGCTGATATTTTTACAAAATCTTTAGATGAAAAACGTTTCATTTTTTGAAAGGAGAGCTAAATGTGATTGATATCTCAGCATGAAATTACATTCTACAGTCAACTGAACGGGCGACTGTACGCCTATAAGGGTGTACGGTCGACTGGGCAGTCGACCGGTTTCCTCTCGGTTAAAATTGGTTTTATACATTATTTTCAACAAAAAAAATTGGTTTATACTATTTGCGGTCGACCGGCTCATCCTCTGGAAATTTTTTTTCTCTTTACAAAATAAACGGTCGACCGTGCAGTCGACCGGTTTGCCTTCTGTTATCTGTTGTGTTTTTGACAAAAGAGGTGCGGTCGACCGATATGCTCTCGGGAATTTTTTTTAAATCATCTCTGTTGCGGTCGACTGTACGGTCGACCGGTCTCTTCTCTGGTCTTCTATAAAAACTCTTTTTAAAACCATTTTTTTTATTCTTGAAATTCAATTTTTTTGTATTAGGGAGGATATCAAATCTATGATATTATGAAGAGCTCTCACTGTATAGCAAAGAGTCTCGCTATCAACGACATCATGTAAGAAGATTCTCTTCCACTCGTTTTCAGTAATATTTCGTTCTTTTCAAACTCTATCCCTCATGTCTATTTTGATTAATAAAATTTTTTAAAGTGCCTTCACTAGAATATTTTTTTAACTTGCTTTCACTTTTCTTCTACTTAAATCCCTCTTGGTGTGTTCCAAAAACGGGGAGAATTTTTTGGAATGTTTTCACATAAAGTCTAAAGTATTCATGAATTTTTTGAAATGTTTTCAAATACTTTACAATGATTCTATAAATGTTTTCAACTACAAATATGGTTTCAAAAGTTTTACACTAATCATATATGTTGTAGTTCAGTATAACAGGGGTGACATTGAATTAAGGGGGAGTATTTATATCTCTCTTAAAATCTCTTATTTATAAAAATCTGTGTAACAGGATATACTAAACTCAGGGAGAGTATTATGTGGCCTATTTTAATTTTCAAACATTTCAGCATGTTTTGTTCACACCAAAAGGGGGAGATTGTTGACTCTTAGTTTGGTATGCACAAAACATGCTCATTAATACTAATAAGTTTAAAGTTAGTTGTTCAGATTTTCAGGATCAAATAATATCAACAAGAGATCCAAGAGAGATTCAAGAATATTTAAACAAGGAAAGCAATAAAGAATGATTGCAAATACAAGCAAAAGAGGAGGTTATTCAAAAAGTGTTCATGATTAATTGGTCTACAAACAAAAGAGGAAGATATCAAGACGTGAATTTTTCCTTTTAGTTTCGTGAGATTTTAATTGTATAAGATTGATTAAAGATTGATTAGCTTATGGTAAGAAAACAGGGTGAATTCGGAATGTAAAGCATGATACCGGTCGACCGTACTTCATGACCGGTCGACCGCAACCTTGAGTTGCTTGAGAAGCGGTCGACCTTTCACCTCTCTACTTTACATCAGAGAGCTGAACGGTCGACCGCACTTTGCGCTGTGTATATTCTTGGAAAGTATCGTTTTTATTTTTGATCGATATACTTCCCAGTCTATTAATATTGGACGAATCCACTATGTATTCTTCACCCTATTACTTCCGATAAAATTCTTTTGAACTAATCTTTCGATAATCAATCCAAGTGTGAGCGATAATTTTTCTGTATTCTTAGTCAGGATCATTAAATGGTCTTGAGTTTTGGTTTTTCTTTCTTTTCCACTTCGGTGAGATTGACGAGACTTGTATTGGAAGTCATGTGGGTGTAATAGGTCTCTCGGTTTGAATCCGAGAATCACCGTACAATGGATTTTAAGTATAGTGGAACGCTTATGGCGGAGAATTGCTACAAGTAGGTGGTGTGGACGTAAACTTGGGGGTCGAACCACGTTATATCGCTGCCTCATCTGTGTTTGTTGCTCTTAACTCTTTTATTTACTTTGCACTTTATTTTATTAATTTTTAATTCTGCACGATCATCCTATTCACCTCCGAGGGTGATTTACAGTTCTAACCTGAGCAGCTAAATAACACATTTAAGGTGCACTCAATCGAATAAATGATGGTAAAGGTTGGAAGCCAATAGCTTAAGGTTGTCAAAAAGTGAAGAGACTCAATAATCCAATAGTTTAAGTGATGCGGTTTGTTTTTTGGGGAACGTGTGGATGCACCAGGCGTGAGTTCTTACTCGATTTGTATTGAAGGAGGAGACACCTATGCAGACGACCCTTGGCTGGACGAACGGTAGTGAGGTAGGCGGTATTGAGGTGGAGGCCGATGCTCGGCTCGGATCTTTGAGGCTCGGATCCGAGGGTCTCGTGTACCTGTAGACGGTCTCAGAACACCGGGGTTAATCCCGGTGGCAGACCCTCCGACGATCTAGTCAGTCACTAAGTGAAAGTAACAGTAACTAAGATTTTGGTGGGAAAGGATTGATTACCTGGAGAAAGAGTAGGGGTCTGGTATTTATAGAAGATGTCAACCGGGTCTGGACCCGTTTGGGGCCGGGTCTGGACCCGGTTGCCCATGTGGCTGAAGCGGTGGAAACCTGGGCGGTTTAGGACTGACGTGGCAGATGCCCGGGCGGTTCCCGGGTTGACGTGGCAGTGGTCCGGGTGGTTTTTCGATGCTGACGTGGCGGATCTGGAGGATCAGGAGGTGCGCGCATCCTGAGGGGATCCTGTGGCCCAGGATGGGCCACGTCGTTCCTAACCCATATCACAAGCCCCACACTCCTATAGGGCTGGGTGAACCAGCTATGTAGGAGTGATTCTTCGCCTCCGAAGGAAGAGCAGGGTGGATGTTAGGGTGAGAAAATAGGATCTTCTATCTTCTGAAGAGGCCAGGGGGTAGGAGGAATGGATCCCTCATTGAAGTTTGCGTGGGAGGCTGTGTAGAGGAGTAGGAGAGCTAGAGCGACGCTCGCCGAGGCTTGGGGGTCGGCAGACGAGCCCATGGGGTCGGCAGACGAGCCCTAAGGGTCGGCAAATGACCATTTCGCAAGTTGGAAGAGCGGGGGGGACGTCGAGGCCTTCCGTTGGGGATTAACGAGCCGCCAGGGTCGGCGGACGAGCCCATGGGGTCGGCAGACGAGCCCCCAGGGTCGGCAGACGACCACTTCGCTAGTTGGAAGAGCGAGGGGTCGTCGAGGCCTTCCGTTGGGGATTGACGAGCCGACAGGGTCGGCAGACGAGCCCATGGGGTCGGCAGACGAGCCCCAAGGATCGGCAGACGACTACTTCGCTAGTTGGAAGAGCGAGGGGTCGTCGAGGTCTTCCATAGGGGCTTGACTTGTCGAGCATAGGGGTCGATTTTATAGAAGATAGGTTTTTGTGGGAGGTCGGCTTACCGAGTGCTTTGGGGTCGGTCAGACGAGCTCCTTTGGTTGGTGGACGATCTCCTCACTTAGTTGGAAGAGCGAGGAGGCGAGGTTTTCTTTTGGGGCTCGGTTTGTCGAGCATTAGGGGTCGGCAAACGAGCCCCTCTATATCAGAGGATGGCAGTTGGGGCTCGTGGTGCTATCCGAGCGCCGAGCCCCTCTGAATCAAAGGAGGGCAGATGGGGCTCGTGATTCTATCCGAGCGCTGAGTCCCACTATATAAAAGGAGAGTAGTTGGGGCTCGCGGTGTTATCCGAGCGTCGAGGCCCTCTGAGTCAAAGGAGGGCAGTTGGGGCTCGTGGTGCTATCCGAGCGCCGAGGCCCTCTGAACCAAAGGAGGGCAGTTGGGGCTCGGGATTCTATCCGAGCGCCGAGGCCCTCTGAATCAAAGGAGGGCAGTTGGGGCTCGGGATTCCATCCGAGCGTCGACCCTTCTGTGAAAATAGAAGGGGAATTATTGGCTCGCGCTTCCATCCGAGAGTCGACCCTTCTGTGAAAATAGAAGGGGAATTATTGGCTCGCGCTTCCATCCGAGCGTCGATCCTTCTGTAAAATAGAAGGGGAATTATTGGCTCGTGCTTCCATCCGAGCATCGACCCTTCTGTGAAAATAGAAGGGGAATTATTGGCTCGCGCATCCATCCGAGCATCTACCCTTCTGTGAAAATAGAAGGAGAATTATTGGCTCGCGCTTCCATCCGAGCGTCGACCCTTCTGTGAAAATAGAAGGGGAATTATTGGCTCGCACTTCCATCCGAGCATCGACCCTTCTGTGAAAATAGAGGGGGAATTATTGGCTCACGCTTCCATCCGAGCGTCGACCCTTCTGTAAAAATAGAAGGGGAATTATTAGCTCGCGCTTCCATCCGAGCGTCGACCCTTCTGACTTGGAATAAAAAGCCTTTTTTGGAGAGAAAAGGTGGAGGGGCAGTGGGGGTAATTTCATGCCTATTGCTGACGTCATGGGCACTAAGATCAAAACGTTTCCAGATCTTGGTGGCCACTGGATCTTGTCAGTTAAGATCCAACGGCCAGATCTTTTTTGCGAGAATCGAGGAGTCTCTTTTCCTCTTTAAAACCCCATCCCCTCCCTCACTTCTTTATCTTCACTTTATTACTCACTTTCCAATTTTTAACAAGAGCGGGAATCTTACTCGCCGTCGGCAGATATTCCGGTGACCGTAACTTTCTATGCTCCAGGTTAGTAATTTTTTTTTTAGTAATGTCGCGAACTCAGTTCGGATCCGAGGCTAGCTCGTCAGGCCGTTCCGCGGAGGAATCCGAGCAGGAAACGTCATCGTCTTTGAGCAAGTATAAGGTGAAAGAGGAGGTTTTGACCGACCCTGGGTCGGACGATGGGGACGATGTTATCTTTGTGGTGTCCCCGTTGAGGTCCCGAAGGCCGGGAAAGGAGCCCATGGATGGCGGTGATGAGGATGAGGGGGACAGCGAGGACGAGGAGGATGATGATGAAGAGGAGGGGGAAGGCACCGAGGTTGAGGGGGAGGACGAAGATGAGCAAGGAGCCGAGGGTGACGAGGAAGACGAGGAGGATGAGGTCGACGGACAGGAGGCTGCCCAAGGAGAGGCTGGCCAAAGCACAGCTGGGGGGTCGACTGGGGTCGGAGAAGATCTTCCACCACTTCCTCCTTTGTCGACGCCGTCTCCCGAGCGTAAGGCTCGCCCTCATCGAAAAAAGAAAGTCATGACCATCCCACACAGTCTTTCATCACCCGATGAGTACGCACCGAGACAGGGTCTCGAGTTCCCCCGGGTTTCCTTCAAGAATCCAGGGTCGATTCGGATGTATCCCGACGATATTAAGGACATCGAACCGATCCCTCCAGTACCGAGCGAAGACACTCGGGTGAAGATCCGCGCTGATAGCATCCCGAGCATTCTGAAGGTGGAGAACCTTAACATTATCAGGGCCGCCTACTATATTCCGCAGGAGTTCGAGATCTTCCTTCCGAGCCCCGGCATTCGGCCCACCACGGCTCTGGCACCGGGGTACTGTATGTTTCCTGAGGATGCCTTCCTCTCGGGACTGAGGCTGCCCCTGCATCCTTTCGTGAAGAGGGTCCTGAACTGGACGAAGCTGTGTCCCATGCAGTACGGTCTGAACTCCTAGAAGCATTTAGTCCGCTTCATACTGAAGTGTCAAGAGAAGGGAGTGAAGCCGAGGCTGACATTTTTCCGAGCTATTTTTGGGATTGGTTCACTCGGAGATCAAGAGGGGATTTTTTACTTTTCGCCGAGGCCGCATAAGAAGGTTATGCACGGTCATCCAGACTCTATAAAGGGGCGGAAAGAAAAGTATTTTGTAGTTCGGACTGAGGAGTCTTGGGGAATTCTGACTAGGTGGAACTTCGTCAAGCCGAAGCACAAGCCTCCGAGGAAGAGTGACTTGACTGCCAAGGAGTGGAAGAGGGTGGAGAAGATAGTCGGGGGGAACAGCATTGCGTGGCCTCGAGTGACCGAGATACACCTCGCCCGGGCCGGACTGAGTCCTGCCGACCCTAGTATGTCTCTTTCCGAATATGTTCATTTTCCTGACTTCGTGTTAATGTTAGCTTTTCTTCTGTGTTTTTGTAGGGATGACAACTCAACAGGCGGATGCGAAGAAGTTATTGCTCGATGTTGCCGAGAAGGCGAGGGTAGAGAAGAGGAAGAAAGCCGAGCAGGATAGGATAGCGGCCGAGAAGCAGAAACTGACCGTGCAGACCGGGACGTCTTCCCAGGTGCCGGCACCGGCGGTCGAGGAGCCTTCCTCGGCGAAGAGGGCTAAGAGGCAGCACTCCTAGTCCTCCCACTCGTCGAGGGGGCTCGGGATGCTACGGGTGGTTCGAGCAAGACCGTGGATGCCCCGGAAAAAGGACTCCCCCCTCTCCGGCCGTCTGCCGCGGAGATGGTGAGCAAGCATGGCACGCTGCCGTTTGCCCCTGATTGGTCGATCGTGCGGGGCGATTCTCTGCTTGATGGGCCTGTGGCGGTCGAGTTCGTCTCGAAGGCCGCCACCGAGCGCGATCGGATGGCCCTGGCGGCGCAGACGGCGGACCAGGCCTACATGCGGTGGTCTCAGGCAACCCTCTCTATAAGTTGGTTCGACTGACGTTTTACTTAATGACTTGGAGTTTTGTCTGATCTTTCTCTCTTCGGACAGGCAATGCTCCATGGCCAGCACTTCCACAAGTACTTGGAGAAGGCGATATACATCGAGAGGCGGAATGCGTAGAAGTACCTCCGCGACCTGAACAAGGCCACAGATGAGCTGAAAGAAGCCCGGGCGATGGTAGCCGTCCATGAGGCCCAGGTAGAGTCGCTCTGCAAGATCCATAAACAGGACCGGGAGGACCTTGAGGCGAAGATCGCGGCCGAGGCGGCAAAGGGGAAGAAGGCACTGCAAGAGATGGAGTCGGCCTTGGGGGAGACCATCATTGTGGCGCAGGACGAGGCATACGAACAAGCCAAGTCCCATTTTAAACATATCTACCCCGAGCAGAATGTGGACCATCTCTACTACGGATGGGCGCCGAACCTTCCTCCCACCCCGGGGGGGCGACGATGCAGGGGGCGATCAGGTCGATGAAGAGGTGCCAAACCCCCCTCAAGAATAGATCTTTTTCTTTTTTTCTTGTTTTGATATAAATGCCTTAGGCGGACTGGCCACCGCGGCTTTTGTATCAAACTTTTTGAAAGAAATGAAATTTATTTTTTGGGCCGATCCTTCCAGACTTGTGTTTTTTGTGATGTTTGTTCTCTTCTTTTGATAGACGCACGAGACCTGTGTCGCCCTCCCCATTGTTGCCGAGGTACCAGATCGAGCGGGGGAGGAGGCCACGGAGGCAGCTTTGCTTCGTCAACAGAAGCAAGCTCGGGACCGAGTCGCTGCCGTTAACTATTTTCTGAACAGGTCCAGGGAGCTCGGCTTGGAGTTGGCGCACCTGAAGAAGGCCGTAGCCGACCGGGACTGGTGGGTTATCGAGACAGGCTGGTCCCTCTCGGATGCTTCGAGCGGCGGGTCAGCTTCGGAGTCTTTCCTTCGTGAGGCCGTAGTCGAGAAGGAGTTGGAGATCCGCAGACTGAAGCTGGTGTTAAGCGCCGGTCTGATAGAAGGGGCCAGTAATGCAACCCCGGGGCGGTCTCCGATATTTCTACCGGATGGGGCACAGCCCGAAGATGCAGGAAGCTCGGTGGCGGGAGTGTCTTCCCGGACCGGTCCGGCCGATCGTGATAGGAGCCCCGAATTCGAGTTCCCAGCCGAGTGTGAGTGAGTTGTGAGCTTTTTCCTTGTATTTCTACCAACGTTCATTGAGTTGTAAGCAATGAGTAATGAATAAGAACATTTGATTTTACACGCTCCGATCATCTTGGTTGTTAGGGACGGTTGTCGGGCTCCGAGGTGACTTATTGCAATGGGTGCGGTGGTCGCGGCGTTTTACTTTTCGATAAGCAATAACTGGCGACGTTTCGCATTCTCATGAGCATTTACGGCGACGTTTCGCCTTCCGTCATTTCGCATTCCCAGATGCAATTAATGAAGGCCTCAGGGGGCTATATAATCACCCACTCCCCTTGTTGGTTGAGGCAGTGAGCCGTCTGACTCGGGTGTCTGCCAAAGGCGGGCGCCCAGAGAATATAATATTTCTGAGTACTCCGGATCGGAGGCACACTGATCACCCTCGGACTATTCGTGTAATGCCCCGATTTTTCATTTAATGGAAAATTATTTATTTTTGCACGCAGTGTGCACGTGCAATATTTTTGGTGATTATTTTCATTATGATGAGTATAGATATTTAAATTTGTACTTTTAATTATTTTATACAAAGCCTTCTTTCAATTAGACAAAAAAGCCTTTCTTCTTAAAGCCCAAAAATTTAATTCATTTATTATTTCTATAATTATTATTTTGGCCCAAAAACTAAAGCCCATGAACTATTTTATTTTTAAATACAACTTGTCATGTAGGATACAATTTAAAGTTTATTTTTATGTAAAATATAATGTACAAATTTTTGGAGGCAAATTCTTGCACGTGCATTGCACGTACACGTGCAAAGTGCACTTTCCAAGCATGGCCGGTTGTGATCTTGGAGGGAAATGAAAATTTTGGTTGGACTTCTGGTGGTGGTGGTTACCTGATCATGGGTAGTTAGTGTAACTCCTCCTTAAATCTTAGCCATTTGTTCCTAACTCCTACTTCAATCTTAGCCATCCATTCTCCTATATTTTTAGTATAAATACCCCCCCCCCCCCTACCTAGTATTCTTGTGCTATTTATTTCCTCCAAAACCTATAGTTAAAATACAATTATCTAGTAGTTAGTAAGTGAGTAAAAGATTGAGAGATTGTGTGGAATTTTTGCTTGCATCAAAGTAGAGGAGAGGCCGGTTTCATCAAGGTGGAGTGCTCGGGTTTTGGCTTGTGGAGTGCTCGGGTTTGGCTAGTGTGCGCGCATCTAAGAGGAGGATCACTCTCGTTTGCAAGGACATTCGTTTAGGAGGTTGCTAGTTGTATTTTCTCTCTATATAAGGTAGGTAAATTTTCTATATTTCTAAATAGGAATGCATGCTAGATTTAAATGAAAAAATGATGCATGAAAAAGATTAATAAGAGTACACATTTAATTGGAAAAATTGATCTATAAATTGATTGGAATGTGGATGTGCAATTGTATGTGGTTTTATTAGTAAAAGTCTAAATTTTGTGTGAATTGATTATATCCATGGATTGTTAAAGAAAATCTTATTATCTACACCATGAATTATAGACACAAAAGTTAGTAGATTAACAATGCTACTTTATGTGTTTAAATGAACCTTTGTGTTGTATTGAAATGAATGAATTAAAATATAGATTTGTATGTTTGATAGATGATTAAAAACAGGGAATTAATATGAAGTTTGCTAATAAAGAGACTAGTAATATTAATTGTTAAGAAATGTCGAAGAAGAAGAAATGTGGTAGTGATAATTTAGAATTCGAATTAATTGTATGAAAAACATGTTTTAATTATTGAAAAAATTATCTTCTATATACTGGAGTATAATTTATGATGATATTAGTCAATCTGGACATCTACAGTAATTTTTATAAAAGCAAAGTGAAATGAGAGCTTGTTGAACATCGAAATGTTTAATAAACAGAGAGATTTTGTTTTAAATAGACATCGGGTTGAACTAGTGACAACCTGAGCGCATAGGTCAAGTGGTTTGGATGGTTCTAATCGCTACAGTAGGCCTCGGGTCTCAGGGGTCTGCGGTTCGAATCCCGTGGGCAATATATATTTTGTTTGGTATTTTTAAAAACAAAACCAACTGCAGCCGAGAGCATTTAATGCTCTCAGCCCTCTTTATACCGCCTAGCACCTTCGGCCTAGTGGTCTGTGCCTTTGGTCGTTTTCCCTATGGTTGCGGGTTCGATCTGTGGCTTCAGTTTGTGTTAAAGTGAGGGAAAAAACATTTTTTTGGGTCATTTTTGATGATGAAAAATTACAAAAAAATATGGTTATTATCCTAAAATTATGTGGGACTTGTGAAAAATAATTTGAGGATTATTTGCATTAAATGAAGTATGTTTTGAAAATAAAATGTATAATTTAGAATTATAGTTATACATTTGTATGTATAAAAAATTTCACTTTGCAAAAGGACTTGAAATAAAATATTAGAAAAGAAGTATAATAAAGATAGAAATTATATATAGTGATGTGATGTGAATTATTCTCATTGGAGAATAATGTGGGAATTATGAAATGTGAATATTCATGTAGCGATGTGATTTTAATGTGAAAATGATATTTGATGAAATATAATTCCATGTATGGCTATGGACTTATGAATAAATTAGAGATCATGCTATTGAAAAAAAAAAAAAAAAACCTGTGACGATTATGAAAATGAACATATGAGCTAGAAATGCTCAAATTTTGGAAATTGTGAATTGAAATTGAAACAAAAGAGTAGCTAAGTCTCCCCCGGCATTTGGAAAGAAATGAAATAAAATTTGAAATGAAAGATCAAGATTGGTCACGTTTGAACGAATAAATAAGTCCGGTTTAGTGGAGAGGCTAACTCTAGAGCTTTGGTTTTATTCATGGTTCTATTAAATTAAAGGAAATAGTGCATAGTGAAGACGTGATGAAAGTGAGAGAAAAACACAAGTATGAGAGTTAGAGTTTACGGTGCGGGTGTGTGAGCCACAGAATGCATGCTTGATGAGTCAAGACATGGCGTGGGCGCAACTCAGTAATGATCGGACTTTAGCAACGCTTGTGGGATGGTTTGTGACTACAAGAGGATCGTGTTCAGGGAGGAGGCTGAATTGCCACAGAATGCATGCTTGATGAGTCAAGACATGGCGTGGGATTCCCCTCCAGGGTTCGGTACACGTGCTTGTACTCATAGATCATCTAGGATACTTACCGCAGTTACAGTAGTAGATTAAGTCATGACGAGGGATTGAACCCTATAAAGATGAAGAACGATTAAGAGGCTTGCCCTCGGACCTATGTAGTGTGGGATGCATAGAATCCGAACAAGTGTGCATTACTGTCATATAATACAAACAACTGCATTAAGGACTAAGTGCACAATCACAACACGACATCAATAGGGTAATCCCTTTAGTTTGATATGTGACAAGTTTGTGTTTGTTAAATATGAAAAATGAGTTATACTATTTCCGGTATAGAGAGGATGGCCGTGTATAATGTTCGTCTGTTGAATAAACTGACGTACCCACAGTTTTATATGCAGGGTAATGACATGATAAAGAGGAACAGATGCTTAAAGATTATTCAATGTTGCTGTACATTTATTCAATTGTTGTAAATTTTCCTTCCGCTGTGCAATGTAAAGTGTAAAGTTTTATGTAAACTCTGATGTAAAGTGAAAAGTTCAAATTTCCTTGTAAAATTGTACTAAATAAAGTGGAAAGATCCTGTAGAACTCTCGAATTCAGTTGTATTTGGGATTCGGGGCGTTACAATTCGGGGTTCAGGCTATTAGAGCCGTGAGACCCCGGGTTGTTCGTTGGTGAGCGGTGGGCCGCCCGATCGGTTCGGGTTCGGAGGGAGCCGAAGCGTGGTGGCTCTTCTGCCGTCCTCGAACAGTTCGGGGTTTTGGGCTCGTAAGGGCCGTGAACCCCGAGTTGTTCGGGGGCGAGAGAAGGGTTAGTTGAACAGCTCGAAGGCTCGGAGTGTTCGTCCCGGGACGGAGAGAGCAGCGGGTCAATGGCCCCCCTGCCATCCTCGAACAGTTCGGGGTTTAGGCTGGTCAAAGCTGTAAACCCCAAGTTGTTCGCGGGTGAGAGGATGGCCAGTAACTCGACTCGAGGCTCGGGGCGTCTGCCGAAGGCGGACGCTCTAAACCTTAATAGAATTTTGTCAACACACGATTAAGGCTCGTAACCGAGCGGTTTTGAAGAAAGCCGCGGCCTTGCTTCGGTTCGTCGAGTACCATGTTTGCGAGGGAACCAGTTGCAAGAGTGACGGTGTCGCCACCGAGTGTCAAGATCGCGGTGCCTTGGAGAAGGCACCCGCCTTGTGTAGCGCCCCGATTTCCAAATACTGGGAAAACCGAGACACGAGCCAGGACCTTTTCTTCAATTGTCACAATACACAGAAAAACAGGAGAATTTAAAACTTTTTATTCAACACCCAATGTATTACAAATCTGAATGTCCTACAACTGCAATACATTATGATAGTGTTACAATAGTACCCTTTCATTCCCGAGTGTTACCATTTTTAACAACTTACATCAGAGTACAAAGAATGAAGAACAACACTTGGTAACTCTCACTTGAGTACTTTTCCACAATAGAAAATCAACGTAATTATTACAGCGGAAACTAAAACATGATATTGACTCCTCGCTTTCCTTGCCTTGAGTCCTCCTGAATCTCGCACCTGTACTTCTGCGATCCAGTACCTATTGAAGTGGGGACGTCAGTATTCACTGACGCTTTAAGGCTGATAACTTAGCAGCGAATCTCCCAAAACAACATACAGAAACATGATAATTGTGTCGGTGTAGTTTAAGTGTTTGTGAGTTCCATGACTAGAATCTAACGTAATATTAACTAAGCTAAGATGCTCTTATTCTAATGCAAGCAAGTCTCCGGAACAGTATGCATCCCATACTACATACGCCCCATCTCAAGCCGTTTTCTCCATATAGGGATTTGAACCCGCGCTATGAATTCTACTTTTGTACCCATCCTGTTCCTGACATGATACTACATGACTGGTGACTATTGCCCGGCGTACCGGACCGCACACCAAAAGCCAACACGAACTACAAGATACTTGCCAACCTTCTTCCGTGCTTTCAACTCGTCATGAGAAAGCATAGAACCTGCCGGGATCGTAGGGTCTATTTCCCTAGGAACCCTCTCGTTCTTATCATGGTACATTCAAGAATTAACAATCAAGATACGAAACTCGTGCTCCCAACTTGTCATGAAAAGGCACCGCCCGTATCCCTTTGACAGGAGAATACATCCCGATAACACCACCTAGTGTCAGCCTATAGGAGAGGTTGGATTATAGGGTATCACCCCTGACATCAACTCTCACCCTTTGGCAATTTTTAGATAAAAATGGTTAAGTAATTGTTACTACCCTAACGATGTCACTAACCCTTAACCAACAAGCGGGACATACCACGGTGCTTTCAACTCGACATGAAAAGCACCATATGTGTCCCTCTTCTAACCAAACAAGTGAGACACGGCACTGTGCTTCCAACTCGGCATGAAAAGCACCATACGCGTCCCTCTTCTAAAGAGTGCTACAATTAACCCGTCTTAACCTAGACTTCTCAAGATCTCATCGGATCTACTCACAGCCTACAATACCTACATACGAGCCAATTAAGCTACGTATGAGGTGACTACATACAAAAACAACCATAGAGGTAATCAAACCTAGAAGCAACCAAACGTGCTTACTAGCAAACTTGATCTTCTATTATTAGAAGCAACAGAAGAATCTACTAACGGTCTGAAACAGGCATTCTACCAATGCGAAGCCCAAAACGACCTAACAACTTTTATATATGAAGCTATAATATACCATTCAAGCATGCATGGCTCTTGAATCTAGAACGACTAAGCAATCTCAACATGAGTTCCTTCTAGGGGATTGGCTAGAATGACCTCGCAACTTAATATTGCAACTACAACATGATTTGTTCTTCACTAGTTACAATCCACATCATGTTAGTTTTCTACTAGCACAATTTACGATAACATGATAGTTCCTTACTAACGCTATAACTACAACGCGATAGTTAATACTACAACCACAACGTGATAGTTATTACTATAACTATAACACGATTAATCTCTTTGCTATACACTTTAACTACAAGTATGGATACAACTTACGTAGAAATCCACTATAAGTTAAAGCATGAATAGCCACTAGATTTAAGCATGGATATCTCTTACTACTTTAAGCATGGTTAATTGCTACAACTTAGCATGAGTACTAATAATTTAGCATGGTATACAACCTTAACCATTCCTACAACAATCCTAGGCATGGTAGGTAATTCAACATCAATCCTACACATTCCTAAGCATGTATTATACTTTCCTACAACAATCTAAGTATGGTAGGTAATTAAACAATAATCCTACAACAACCTAAGCACGGATTATACTTTCCTACAACATTCTAAGCATGGTAGATTAATTCAATATTAATCCTACAACAAGCTAAGCATGGATAGGTACTTAGCATCAACCTACAACGTTCTAAGCCTAAATAAATTAATCTAAACATGGTGGGAACTTTAGAATGAATCCTACAACATTCTAAGCATAAATAAATTAATCTAAGCATGGTAGGAATTTTAGAATGAATCCTACAACATTCTAAGCATAAATAAATTAATCTAAGCATGGTAGGAATTTTAGAATGAATCCTACAACATTCTAAGCATAAATAAATTAATCTAAGCATGGTAGGATTTTTAGAATGAATCCTACAACATTCTAAGCATAAATAAATTAATCTAAGCATGGTAGGAATTTTAGAACGAATCCTACAACATTCTAAGCATAAATAAATTAATCTAAGCATGGTAGAAATTTTAGAATGAACCCTAATCTAAGCATGGTAGGAATTTTAGAATGAATCCTACAACATTCTAAGCATAAATAAATTAATCTAAGCATGGTAGGAATTTTAGAATGAATCCTACAACATTCTAAGTATAAATAAATTAATCTAAGCATGGTAGGAATTTTAGAATGAATCCTACAACATTCTAAGCCTAAATAAATTAATCTAAGCATGGTAGGAATTTTAGAATGAATCCTACAACATTCTAAGCATAAATAAATTAATCTAAGCATGGTAGGAATTTTAGAATGAATCCTACAACATTCTAAGCCTAAATAAATTAATCTAATACAATCTTAGCATGGTATTTGCTTTATGAACATAAAATAAACATCTACAACTATCTACTACTACTACTCCATTTTAACTAATAACATAACATACAACTATCTACTACTACTACTACTTCATTTTAATCAAGAACATAACACATAACTATCTACTACTACTACTTCATTTTAATCAACATACTACTACTATTTTATTTTAACAATATGCTACTACTACTTAAATGTCTACTAATCTTTATTAGTTGATTTATTATCACTAGTGATTATAAAAGGAAAGATCTTTTTATTTATTCTACAACTAGTGATTATAAAAGAAAAGATCTTTTTATTTATTCTACAACTAGTGATTATAAAAGAAAAGATCTTTTTTATTTATTCTACAACTAGTGATTATAGGTTAGTTTCTTTTTCACAATCAAAACTAACATCTAATTTTAGGTTCTTTTACTTAAGATTATCAAAGAAAATAACAATAACAAAATAAAGTAAGAACCCTCATTTAGTTCAACCAACCATATGCTTATCTTTTAGTCCAAGTTCAATACAAGTCCTACAACCAAAAATGGTTGTATAAAAATGTTCATATGCTTTATGTATGGTTCATATCAAGTCCTACAACCCCACACGGTTGCATGTTCAAGTCCATATGCCTTATGTCATTTAGTCCAATATCAAACACAAAACAACAACTACCACTACAAAGATTTGATCTTTATGTTTGTTTAGCACTACTTCTTGTTTCCATTCAACCATATTACTAAAAACAACCATCCAAAAAGAAAATAAAACAAGGAGGGTAAGAAGAAGAAGAACATCAAAACAACTATTTAAAGAAAGAAAGAAAGAAAGAAAGAAACAAACAAACAAACAAACAACCAAGAAATGTGGAGAACCCCCACCTTAATCTTTTTGTAGGAAGGACTAGCCTATGCTCCTTCTCCTTCCCCTTAGCTTCTAAGAACTCCTAAGAAGACCTACAAAGAAAACTCTCAAGTTAGTATGCTTCCTCTCTTTCTTTTCCTTTCTTTCTTTCTTTCTTTTTTTGGTCTTTCTAAAATGAGACAAGGTGGAGAAGGAGGGGGTATTTATAGGTGGAGAGAAGGGTGGATAGTGCAAATGTGCACATACAAAAGTGCACAAAAGTCCTCCCATGAAATAGGGGCTAGCCATACTCCTAGGGGAGGTAGGGATGAGGTGGAGGTATGGTGAGGGTATGGTGTTATGTGGGGGAGGTGTTATGTGAGGGTTTCTAGAAGGGTTTCCTTAACCTCTTCATGCACACTTAACCTAGGCTGAAAATTTTGCCGAAATGCCCCTGTTTTTGAAAATAATTAGCGAACTACCCTTGTTTTCGAAACATTTAGCCATTTGCCCTTGTCTGTGACACGTCAGCAACAAACGTGATTGGGAATCACGGCATCAGCTAATTGCATGCCGTGATTCCCAATAACGACATCTCTATTTGAGAAAATTGCCATGCCGTTATTCCCAATAACGGCATTGGTTAATTTGAGTTTCGATCTATATTGTATCAACAATGGCTCGAGATTTGGCAGTCAAAAAATAAATGAACTGATGTCGTTATTCCAGAGAACGGCATCGTTTGTACTGATGCCGTTCTTCAGAATGACGGCATCAGTTATTTACTTTTTGCACAAATCCCTATAAGCGAAGCCCCCTTTCTTCTCCCCTTTTCTTCCCCTTCTGGTTTGTAAAACGCATCTCTCTCACATCACCCCTTTTACCCACAAACCCTAGATCTCATAATCAAAAATTTTCAACCATTTGAGTCCTATAAAATTGCATACATCCTAACTCCTCACTCCCACTCTCATTTTCAGTCTTCCGCATCAACGAAAATTTTGCCGGTGGTTTTTTTGGTATCATTTGAAAGGTATTATCATACTAACCTTATGTTTGATTTTTATTTCAAAGATTCATCACATTTTGAGTAGTGAATGATTTGAATATGTTTTAATTTTTATGCATAGGTATGGAATTTGATATCCCTATATGGTTATATTTTGGGGGTGAAGTAATTAAGGATCCAAAAATTGGATATTCTTATAGTGATGTTGAACCGGTAATTATTTGGGCTACCCCCAATTTTGGTTACTCAGAATTAACAGATAAGATATATGAAGTAACCAATGGGGACAGAAGTGAAATGACTCTGAGATTGAGAGCCCGTTATTCTGCTGGTAAAGGGGATGGGCAGTACTTCATGTTGGTACCCATAGACAGTGACAGTTCTCTGAGGTCTGTCCTGCTTAGGACACTTCATCCAAGTTATGGTTGGAATATAGTTGAGTTATATATTGATCAAACGAGGCTTCCAAATACTACAAGAGTTGTTATCGACGGTCCAAGGCCAACTAGGATTCTGAGACCATCTGAAGAGTCACACGCAAGGATTTCTAATACTGTTGGAGAAACTAGCACAACTCCAACGGAACCTGTTTCCTCCGAATACGAGCCGCTCCATCCGACCCCATTGCCACAAATTTTTTTGGTAGCTGGCATTGCTTTGACAGACTTTGATAACGCCGTTGTAAATAACGACTTGGTAGAAGAGGAAGAAGATGAGGTACGCGGTCTCGAGGATGATGATGAGGAGATCGCCCTTGAAGCTCCAGTTGTTGATGCCAATGTTCAAGTGTCGGTTGTTGATGCCAATGTTCATGTGCCGGTTAACAATGCCCGCGTGTTGCCAAGTCAAGACACAGGTCCAGCTATGCGTGGATCGCAGTCAAGCGAATGGATGTCCCGTGCCACCGTACATGAACATGGCCAGTCTTCCATTGGGTCTTCCAACTTGGATGAACTCTTCATAGGTCAAAGATTTCCATCCAAAGATGCTCTACAACATCAAGTCAAGATGTATGCCGTGAAGAACCACAGGGAATTCGTGACGGTAAAATCAGATCGTTGTCTGTACCATGTGAAATGTAAATACGCTCCCATCAACCATTCAGCCGAGCAGATTGCAGAAAATCCATCACTTCAAAATGTCGTCGGTTGTCCATGGCGCTTGCGTGCAATTATTCCCAAAGGTCGTGATTACTTTGTGGTGAAACAACTTGAAGGTGTACACACATGTGTGAATCCTACATTGACTCAGGATCACAGCAAAATTGACTCGACGGTTGTATCGATGCTGATAATAGATACTCTGAGGGAACAACTCACAGTAACACCAAGAGCCATAATTGGGCAGGTGAAGGGTAGGCTCCAATACACAATATCATATTGGAAAGCTTGGAAGGCAAAACATAAAGCAATTGAGAAACTATATGGTTCTTTTGAAACAGCGTACACTAAATTACCATACCTATTCAATGCAATTCAAGCTTCGAATCCGGGTACGGCTGTACAGTGGGCGAAGACTACGACTGGGCCGGGTATAGAAACATTCAAGAGTGTTTTTTGGTCATTCGGTCCCTCGATTGAAGGATTCAAATCATGTAGACCAGTTATAAGTGTTGACGGTACTCATTTGTACGGAAAATACAAAAGCTGTTTGTTGATTGCGGTTTCACCAGACGCAAACGGTAGGTTGTTTCCGTTTGCATTTGCACTTGTTGACGGCGAAAGTATAGAAACATGGACATGGTTCATGAACTGTATTCGGTGCTATGTGACAGAACGTGAAGGTCTTTGCGTCATCTCGGATCGACATGCCGGTATTTTATCAGCAATGGGAAATAAGTTTGGCACGTGGAAGGAACCTTTTGCATATCATCGGTATTGTATGCGGCACTTTGCTAGCAATTTTCATAAAAAATTTGGTTCGAAATTTTTGATGAATAAATTAAAGGTGATTGCAAGTGAAAATCAGTGGAGAAAGTATGAGGAAAAGATGGCACAACTTGAAGCTAGCAATGCTGATGCGGCTAATTGGGTTAAGGAGAAAGCAATTGAGAAGTGAGCACTTACTGCTGATGGTGGGCGTAGATATGGTATTATGACAATAAATCTGTCCGAAGTGTTCAACTCGGTTCTAAAAGGTGTTCGTAGCTTACCTGTCACCGCAATTGTGGAACAGATATTTTTCCGTCTGAATATGTATTTCACCGACCGCCGTGAGGCCGCGCAGACACTTATTGCTGAAGGTAAACTATGGGCACCACGAATCCAGGATCTTATTGATGTCCGGCGTGAAAAATCAAATTTACATGAGGCCATAATGTTCAATAATCGCGATGGTGTCTTTGGGGTGAAAACGGGCATTAGAATGGACGGTGGATATCAAAAGGGTGGGCATTGGCATACGGTGGACCTAAAATGCCGAACTTGTACGTGTGGGAAATTTCAATTGTTCCACGTTCCATGCTCTCATGTGTTAGCGGCATGTGCTTCCCGGGCGCTTGATTATCAACCGTACATAGATCCTTTCTACTCTACAGACGCGTTAGCAAAAACATGGGCACCATCTTTCAATCCTTTCCCTGACGAATCTTATTGGCCTACCCAAAGCGCACCGGTACTAATTGTTGATCCTAGTCTTCGTCGGGTCAAGGGGAGGCCTAAGAGTACTCGTATCCGCAATGACATGGACGCTCGAAAAGGAGGGAGTAGTGGAAAAGTATGTTCAAAATGTGGTGTGAGCGGACACAATAGACGCAGTTGTAAGAGTGTACAAAGTGTGGGGACTTCACAATCTACCCGCACTTGAATATTTTTCTTAGTTATTATATGTTAGTTGAATGTTTTCATGTTGTGTGTTGCTTGTTAAGTAATTTACGTTTGAATTATTTGAATTATTTTCATGTTGTTTGTTAATGTTGAGTAATTTACGTTTGGATTATTTGAATTATTTTCATGTTGTTTGTTAATGTTGAGTAATTATTTTCATGTTTGAATTATTTGAATTATTTTCATGGTGGACATATTTATAATTGTTTGTATGTGCTAATCTAGATGTTTATTTGTGTCGTACCTCTCTTTAATTTTTATTGTTTTGAATGATAAGTTTTGTGTGATTTGTATGTTTAAATTGGTATGAAAGTGTTAATGAGTGGTGGGTATGGTTAGATTTGTTCCAAACTACCATTCGCAAAATAAACATGCACAGAAAACATGCATAGATGTTTTAACTGATGCCGTGCTCCTGAATAACGGCATCTTATTTACATGCCGTTATTCTGAAGAACGTCTGTGGAGACAGTATGTTTGGCAGAATGCTCAAAATTTGAAATTTTGTTCTTTAACTAATGCCGTTATTCAGAATAACGGCATCGTTTACAGATGCCGTTATTCTGAAAGACGTCTGTGAAGACAGAAACATTTGGCAGCAACTACAATTTTTCTAATTTTCCCTATATGAAGATGCCGTGTACGGGGTCCAATTGACGAGCTCTTCCCTCAATTGATCTAGCTCGTCCCTGTAATAAGTTAGGACACCACGTGGGTTATCCCTCCACGTACGCTTCCCCGCCCAGTATGCACCGAGAGGAGCTCTCATCACGGGATTATCCTGTACATCCCTCCAACTCTCTGATAGTACCGTCACACGGGGTCGGCCGAGATGTATTCTTTCCCAACACCAAATCTGCAGGATGGACATCGGCCCGGTCATCTGAATCGAACCCAACGAACAGTTGCAGAGTGCACGATAAAGGGAGGCTAGAGCTGCACTTCCCCAACTATACCTGCCGGCTGTCTGTAGGTCAGCTATCAATGGAAGATACATGAGGTGCACTACGTCACCTGAAGAGTTAGGGAATAGGATCCCTCCAATCATCGACAGTACGTATGCCCGCGTGTAGTTCTGGATCTCGATGTCCGTATGCACAGGTGCGACTCGAATGTGAGTGAAACTATCTTCTAGGAATGAACGCCTAATGGATTCCCCAACCCATATGCCGTGGTCAACTTCATCAACATCCAACCCCAAATAATCTCGTGCTAGTGCAACCTTGTTGAACATCAGATTGCCTGTGACGGCCACCCCGTCAATTGGAAGACCCGAAATCACCGCTACATCTTGTAGGGTGACCGTCATCTCACCGCACGGTAAGTGGAAGGTGTGTGTCTCCGGCCTTCATCGCTCTACCAGTGCGGTAAGCAAGGCGTGATCACACTTTATGTTGGTCAGCTTTGACATACCGCTAAACCCACTGCTAACTAAATGATGTTCCATAGCAATACAGTTCTTGAGGACAGGCATGACCTTGTGCGTCCTAAAACTCATCTTCTCCACATCCCCGGTCCAAACGGCCTGTGATCTGTGGTCTTCTTGGAGAAACAGAACTGTAGGATCTAATGGATCCGGATGTCCCCGTGGTCCAAATGAAGGCGTAGAAGAAGCACCAACACCATGCGAAGAAGATGGTTGTGCAGGATCCATTGGCCTGTACACATTAACGAAGACTAATCAACAACATTTTCAGTAGAAAAATTGAGTGCATGAGCAGAGATCTGCTAGTGAATTAGGATTTTCAATAAGCAAGAAGCACCAAAGATTAGTGTATTAGGATATCCCCGTGAATTAGGAAAATTGAGTGCATGAGCAACAAGCACCAAAATTAAGTGTATCAGGATCTTCATAACCCCGACTTCAAACGTAAATCACTTGAATATTTAAGAATTTGAGCATCTCAAAAACTCAACATTTAGTAAACCCTAACCTACAATACTTGAAGTACTTCCAAAATTACTACTTCAATAACCCTAACCTACAATATTTGTACTATACTACATAATAAAACAGTCAAAATCAACTATACAAAATACAAATTAGGGTTTTTAGTTACTTACAAAGATTTCGGATTCGGAATGAGAATGAACTCTGGATGAAGGATTGAGGAGTACACTCTGAAATAGAAGTCAACAACACACCAAAAGATCTAGTGGATTTTTTTTTTCAGATCGTCTAGGGTTTTCGTCTAGGGTTTTCTGTTTGGAAATGAGGAAGGCACGAGCGGAAGAGAAACGGGGAAGAGGAAGGGTTTTTCGAGTATATTACTGCAAAAAGTAAATAACTGATGCCGTTATTCTGAAGAACGGCATCAGTTATAAACGATGCCGTTCTCCAGAATAACGGCATCAGTTTATTTCATATTTGGAATTAATCTCGAGTCAAGATTAATAAAGTAGAGCTCTATTTTTTAAAAATAACCAATGCCGTTATTGGGAATAACGGCACGTAAATTTTTTCATATACAGATGCCGTTATTGGGAAACACGGCATCAAAATAACTGATGCCGTGATTCCCAATCACGTTTGTTGCTGACGTGTCACAGACAAGGGCAGATGGCTAAATGTTTTCGAAACAAGGGCAGTTCGCTAATTATTTTCAAAAACAGGGGCATTTCGGCAAAATTTTCACCTAGGCTAAACCTCCTAATCAAACCCTAACCATCTAATTAAGTTTTGTCATAACAAAACAAGTGTTGTCCAAAAATACACAACACACAATTTGTATAATGTACCAATCGACATACTACACGTATGCGCGCATATATGTCTGTATACCGAAAATCTTCGCATAATTCATATAAAAATAATTAATTCTCGAAAATAATAATAAAATAAATTTTATTATTAGTTCGGAAGATCACGGTATCAATTTGATACAATACGGACGTATACTGACCGATATCTGGATACAGATAACGTCTATGAACAAACCGGGTGAAAATCACCAAAATAATTCAATTTTGGAATTAAAATAAAATAATAATAAGATAATAATAAAATAATAATTTATACAATGTAATATCCGCCCGGAATATTACACCTTGCTCGGGGTCGAAGCCGAGCTCCTGCACATGTTCTCAGGGAGAGTCGGTGTGGGCGTGGCTGGCGGATGTCGCCTCGTGCATAGGTTGATGAGCTTCAAGAAGCCCAAACCGAGCGAGGGACGGATGTCGAGCCCCATACCGGTGAGAAAGACAACTGCGGGCATAGCAGAGGGTCGCCGCCGAGCGTTAAGGTCGCGGTGCCTTGGATAAGGCACTTGCCTTACTCGGGGTCGACGCCGAGCTCCTGCACATGTTCTCAGGGAGAAACGGTGCGGACGTGGCTGGCGGATGTCGCCTCGTACATAGGTTGATGAGCTTCAAGAAGCCCAAACCGAGCGAGGGACGAATGCCGAGCCTCCATACAGGTGAGAAAGGCAACTGCGGGTGTAGCCGAGGGTTGCCGCCGAGCGTCAAGGTCGCGGTGCCTTGGAGAAGGCACCCGCCTTGCTCGAGGTCGACGCCGAGCTCCTGCACAAGTTCTCAGGGAGAGACGGTGCGAGCGTGGCTGGCGGATGTCGCCTCGTACATAGGTTGATGAGCTTCAAGAAGCCCAAACCGAGCGAGGGACGAGTGCCGAACCCCCATACCGGTGAGAGACAACTGCGGGCATAGCCGAGGGTCGCCGCCGAGCGTCAAGGTCGCGGTGCCTTGGAGAAGGCACCCGCCTTGCTCGGGGTCGACGCCGAGCTCCTGCACATGTTCTCAGGGAGAGACGGTGCTTGCATGGAGGAAGCAGAGTTGTTTGATTGGATGCACGTTACCAAAAAAAACCAATCAGGCCGAGCCGCCCGAGTACTGAGCCCCGAGCTTGTACGAGAAGCGTTTTGGTCCCGCGATGTTATCCGAGCGCCGAGCCCCAAGCTTGTAAGGGAAGCTTTTTGGGCTCGTGCTTTTATCCGAGTTCCGAACCCCAAGCTTGTAAGGGAAGCTTTTTGGGCTCGTGCTGTTATCCGAGCGCCGAGCCCCAAGCTTGTAAGAGAAGCTTTTTGGGCTCGCGCTGTTATCCGAGCGCCGAGCCCCAAGCTTGTAAGAGAGGCTTTTTGGGCTCGCGCTGTTATCCGAGCGCCGAGCCCCAAGCTTGTAAGGGAAGCTTTTTGGGCTCGTGCTGTTATCCGAGTGCCGAGCCCCAAGCTTGTAAGAGAAGATTTTTGGGCTCGCGCTGTTATCCGAGCTCCGAACCCCAAGCTTGTAAGGGAAGCTTTTTGGGCTCGTGCTGTTATCCGAGCGCCGAGCCCCAAGCTTGTAAGAGAAGCTTTTCGGGCTCGCGCTGTTATCTGAGCGCCGAGCTCGAGATATGTTCTTTATATGTTACAAAATATGAAGTCGTGGGCTTGTTTTAAGAAAGCTGGCATATTTACAATATATTTGAACCTTACAAAAGATTAGGCACGACGTGCCGATTACAATCATGACAATTTACATGGAGGCTACTTTCCTCCTAAGAACTTGATTAAGTGTTCCGCGTTCCAGGGCCTCTTGATGGGCTTGCCTTCGGCACTGGTCAGGCGGTACGTGCCTGGGCGCACGACTTCAGATACTTTGTACGGGCCCTCCCAATTCGGTGCCAACTTTCTCTTCTGGCCGGGATTGGATACCGCCAGCTTTCGGAGGACAAGATCTCCGAGTTTGATGTCAGTTGGGCGCACCTTCTTGTTGTAGAACTTCTCAATTCTTTACTGGTAGATGCTTCTTCTTGTTAGGGTTATATACTGAAAGCATCACTTTTGTATTAACTTTATTTCCTTATTTTTTTTGAATGAGAATCATATGGGCATATGTTTGCATATTGTGTTTATTATAATATTAATGCAAGTGTCTGATATTCTATAAGGTTGATAATATGGTGTGAGGTGACACACAGAAGATCATATTATCAGTTCCCTATGGAATATATAAATAGTTCACAACCTAGACGGACTTGGACAATCCATTGGAAAAGTTGTAGTGTAATCTGGTATTAGTCTGTCTTGACTATAGGTTTACACTAGTACACTTTGTGTGTATTGAACAAGACCACTTGAGGTTGTTCTCTTTGTACTGACTACAAAAGAGAACAAACACCTCTGTTATTATGGATGCTTATGCTCTTAATCCAGATATAATAACAGACATGTATATGCAGTGTGCATTACTTTGACTCATAAAAGAGTGAGATTCATTATGGATCAACAACCTCTATGAATTGGGTAATAGCATTGTATGTATGATGGGCTGTTGATTGTAAAAGGAATCCATGTCCCGATACGTCGGGTTGATGATGTCCCCTTAAGGAGCTCATAAGGATTGTCATGTAAACCCTGCAGGTGGATTACATCCGACATGACAAATAAAGTTGAGTGGTACTACTTAAGGATAAAAGATGTTGATCAACATAGTTGTCAGTAACTTAATTTGATCGACGGACATTTGATATCTTAACATGGGGAGTTGAACGAGCATATAATAAAAGGAGCTCATAAATATAATTTGGGATTAGGAAGGTAGTGCAACAATAGCTCCTTAGTGGACCGAGCTATTGTTAATGGGCCTGGGTTGTGTGTTCGGGCAGAACACGGGATACCCAGATTCGTTAGGAGACCTAACCCTAATTTCTCCTCATGGTCCCTGCCATAGCCTTATATATATCCTCTATTCTCTGGCCGTCATTGACAATCTGAAATATAAGATTTTTTTCTCAAAATTCGTGATTCACGTAAGGAGAGAAAGAGAGGTCAGCCAAGGAGAAGAAAGGTTGGGAGATCGTCGCCCACACGACATCCAACCCGAGGAAGGAATACGTGCAGAAGATCTTGGGGTCGCTGTCGTCTTCTTCTCACCGCAGGTATAATTTGTGAACCCTAGATTCCGCTATGTAGGGTTAGATCACATTTTTAATCTGTTTATATTTAACGATCGATACGCACACCAATCCGTAGTCCTGGGAATCATCTCAGTTCCATTACTTCTAAGGACAGACTTTTCCCTGACCTCGTCTATGAGGTCCAGGTCGGCCCGCAGCTGTTGGGAGTTGGCGGCCTCGTCAAAAGCCATGATTCGGGGTGAAGGGATCCCGATCTCTAAGGGAATGACGGCCTCTGCACCGTATGTCAGATTGAAAGGGGATTCTCCCGTGGGGATCCTCTTTGTCGTTCGGTGGGCCCAGAGAACACTGGGTAGCTCGTCGACCCATAATCCCTTGGAAGAGTTATCGAGTCGTTTCTTGAAGCCGTCGAGGATTTGGCGATTCGCGTTCTCGGCCTGACCGTTAGACTGGGGATGGCACACTGAGGAGAAACGCTGCTGGATCCCGAGGTCTTCGCAGAACTTGCCAAAATGCTTGCCCCCAAATTGAGTCCCATTGTCCGTGATGAGCACCTGCGGAATCCTGAACCAACAGACGATATGCTTCCAGAAAACCTGCTGAGTCTGTCGTTCGGTGATTGTTGCTAAAGGCTCGGCCTCGATCCACTTGGTGAAATAGTCGATCGCCACAATGAGAAACTTTCGCTGGCCCGTTGCTTTCGGAAATGGGCCTACCAAATCCATCCCCCACATTGCAAAGGGGGTCGGACTGGCCATGGACCGGAGGTTCGCCTGAGGAGCCCTCTTCACTGGGGAGAACCGTTGGCAGGGGCCACACTTCTTCACTAGGGCGATGGCGTCTTGCAGCATAGTGGGCTAGTAGTACCCGTGATTTAGCGCCTTCCGTGCTAGTGAACGGCTTCTCATGTTACATCTGCCGATCCCCTCGTGAAGCTCCTTGAGGGCGTACTTGGCTTCGTCTGGGCTTAGGCAGCGGAGGTAGGGTCTGCCATCTATTGTTGTATAGGATCTTTTGAAGAGGGTGGCATTGATGATCACGAACCTTTCAGATCTTACCCTGATCCGCCTTGCTTCAACTCGGTCTTCGGGGAGCTCTCCCTTGACTAGAAAATTTTTGATAAGAGTGGTCCAGTCGTCCGAAGGAGCTCCGTCTTCGACGCACAGAACCTCCGGGGTGTCTGTACTTGGCTTCAACAGGAATTCAATCAGGACCGTGCAGTCGAGGCCTTCAAAGGATGATGAAGCCAATTTCGACAGGGCATCGGCCTGGGCGTTCAGCTCCCGGGGGATTCTTATGACAGCCGATTCGTCGAAGGACGATAATAGGCGTTGGACGATGGCCCAGTACCTGATCATCCGATCGTTGCGGGCCTCGTATTCCCCGGTGATCTGGCTGACCACTAGCTGAGAGTCGCTAAAGGCCTGGATCTGTTTTGCACCGGCTTGATAAGCCAGGTTAAGTCCGGCGATCATCACCTCGTATTCAGCCTCGTTGTTAGAGGCCGGGAAGTTGAGGCGGAGACAATACTGGAGGAGGAAACCATCCGGACCTCGAAGAATGATGCCCGCGCCACTCCCTGTTTCGCAAGAGGAGCCGTCGACGTAAACTTCCCACGTCTAGTCGGCTTCTTTGTTCGCGGGTTGCTTGGAGATGGTGCATTCTGTAATGAATTCGGCGAGGGCCTGTCCTTTGATGGATGTTCTTGGTTGATAGCCGATGTCGTACTGGCTGAGTTCGATCGACCATTTAACTAGTCGACCGGAGCTCTCGGGTTTGTAGAGCATGGCCTTCAAGGGTTGATCAGTGAGCACCTGGATCGAATGCGCCTGGAAGTAAGGACGAAGCTTCCGCGCGGCTATGACCAAGGCGTATGCCACTTTCTCCATTCTGGAATACCGGATCTCGGCGTTGAGCAGGACCTTGCTCACATAGTAGAGGGGCCTTTGAACCCCTTCCTCTTCTCGGACGAGGGCGGCGCTGAGCACGTTCTCCGAGGCGGATAGGTAGAGCCAGAGTGGCTCCCCTGGTTCGGGCTTGTTGAGGAGAGGAAGATTGGCGAGGTACTCCTTTAACTGTGCGAAGGCCTCTTGCTGTTGAGTACCCCACTCGAACTTTCCAGTGTCGCACAGTGCCTTGAAGAACGGGAGTGACTTCTCTCCGGATTTGGTGAGGAAACGGCCGATGGCCGCCAGTCGCCCCGTTAGCCTCTGGACTTCTTTGACATTCCTGGGAGGGGCCATGTCTATTATGGCCTGAATTTTTTCGGGGTTCGCCTCGATGCCGCGCTGGCCGACGATGAACCTTAAGAACTTCTCCGAGGAGACGCCGAAGGCGCACTTCGCCGGATTGAGCCTCATGTTGTGGGTTCGAAGGACCCCAAAGGCTTCTTCCACGTCGGCGATGTGGTGATGTCCTTGCTGACTTTTGATGAGCATGTCGTCGACGTATACCTCCATGTTACGCCCGATTTGATCTTTAATGACTCGGTTGACGAGCCTCTGGTAGGTGGCGCCGGCGTTCTTCAGCCCGAAGGGCATGATCCGGTAGCAATACAGTCTCTGGTCTGTGACGAAGGACGTCTTGGCGATGTCCGGAGGAAACATCCGGATTTGGTTATAGCCTGAGAAGGCATCCATGAAGGAGAGGAGCTCGTGACCCGAGGTAGCATCGATCAGGGCATCAATGCTGGGGAGAGGGAACGGATCCTTGGAACATGCTTTGTTGAGGTCGGAAAAATCTATGCAGATCCTCCAACTCCCGCTCGCCTTCTTCACCATGACGATGTTCGCCAACCACTCTGGGTAGCTGACCTCTTGTACAAAACGCGCGGACAAGAGCTTGTCCACTTCTGCGTTTACTGCCTGTTGTCGCTCAGGAGCGAACTTGCGCCGCTTTTGGACGACTGGCTTTGACCCGGGAATCACGCTGAGTTTGTGCATGATGAGATCTTCGGAGATACCGGGCATGTCAGAGGACTTCCAGGCAAAGAGGTCGACATTGCACCGAATGCAGGCGATTAAGGCGGACTTGAGGTCGGGCGCGAGGGAGCAGCTTACACGAAAGTTCTTAGACGCATCCCCTATCTCGAACGAGACATCTTGCAGCTCGTCCGCCGGCTCTGGCTCTGCCTGGGTCTTTTCGGGCGCCAGCTCGACGGCATCGAGGGGAAACACACCGCTTCCGATCGTCGTCATGTAGCACGAACGTGCTGCTTCCTGATTCCCGCGGACAACTCCGACGCCAGTATTGGTAGGGAATTTCATCTTCTGATGGTAAGCCGAGGGAACCGCTTGGAGGGAGCAGAGCCCCAGACGGCCGAGGATGGCATTGTAAGCTGCCTTTACATTCACAACCATGAAGTCCATGGACTCGGTCCTTCTGTTGGGCTTTGTGCCCGCCGTGACGTCCAGGATGACGATCCCCTCTATAGTCATGGGGACGCCGGAGAATCCGTGTAGGGTATACCTGGCTGGCTTTAGTTTCTCACAGGAGAGCTTTAGGTTCTCGAATGCTTCGAGGAACAAAATGTTGACCGAGCTCCCGTTGTCTACGAGAATTCTCCGGGCGTCGAAGTTCGCCATGCTGAGGTTGATGACAAGGGCATCGCAGTGAGGGAGCCGGACCCCCTCCAGATCCTCTCATAAGAAGGAGACAGGGAGTTGCTGGACCGGTAGGGAGAGAGGGCCCTGGACGGTATTGACATCCCGGATGAAGGCCTTGCGGGAAGTATTGGATTCGCCCCCCATAGGCCCTCCGTAGACGCAATGCAGGATCATTTGACCCTCAGGCTCCTCGAAATCCGGATCCCGCTCGGAACGCTGTCGGTGTCCTCGAGGAGGAGGGGAATTCCTCCTGTTTCTGTTATCCTCGGTTCCCGGGTGCCTTCTCATCTGAACTCTCGGAGGTACCCTCGTTGAATGAAGGCCTCAATTTTGTCCTTCAGGGCGCAGCAGTGATCTGTGTCGTGCCCGTTGTCCCGGTGAAAACGGCAATAGAACCGCTGATCCCTCTTCTTGCTGGTGTTGTTGGACGATCGAGGGGGGTACTGGACGAGGTCGCTGTCTTCAATCGCTAAGAGGATTGTCGACATGTTCTGCGTCAGTGGGGTGTACCTCTCGAAGCGGGGGATCGGCGGAATCTTCTTTGCAGAGCCCCCATCTCTTGGAGCTTTTTTCGCCGGCTCAATCTCGTCGGCCTTGCGCTTCCCCTTCCCGGGAGCTTCCTTCTGGTCCTCGGGACTGAGGGCCTCCTCGGCTCGGATATATTTTTCGACTCGGTTGAGGAGGTCGGGGAAGTCTATCGGCGGCTTCTTTGCCAGGGAGGCCTTCAACTGTCCATGTCGGACGTTGTGGCGGAAGGCTGCCGAGGCAACGCCGGGGTCGAGGGATGAGACTGACCTCGCCTCGGCAGTGAACCTTCGGACAAACACTCTGAGGGGCTCCCCCTCCTTTTGCCGGAGTCCGAGTAGTGATGCACTCGTTCTTTCGGCCTTTCCGCTGGTTACGAAGTGGGCGAGAAAACTACCCTCTAGCTGGTCGAAAGAATAGATGGAGCCGGGGGTGAGCTTGGAGAACCATTCCCGAGCCGGACCCCGGAGTGTTGCGGGGAAGGCTCGACACAGGAGGGGATCCGATGCGCTGTGAATCATCATGAGGGTTTTGAAGACCTCCATGTGATCAGCAGGATCGCCCTCGCCGTCATATGTCTCGAATTGAGGCGGACGAAAGTTGCAGGGTATCTCCGCCTGCAGGATGAGGGCGAAGAAAGGAGGACGAACCGGCCTGTACCCCTGAGCTGCTCTCGGGCCGCCGTTACCAACTTGGTCGAGGCGCTCCTCCATTTCTTGGAGGCGCTTCAAAATGTCGCCATCATACTCTGGGGGGAATTGTTGAGTGGCGAGACACGGTAGCCCCGGCCTGCGACCGTGTGTGGGAACGACGGGCGTTCTCGTTGACGGGGACTCCTCGGAGGGCACCCAAGATTTTCCTTCGGAAGTCCTGGAATTCCTGGTGGGTAACCGAGGCTCCTTCGGCCCGGTTCAGTTGGGCAGACGGTTGCCGACCGACCCGGCTGAGCGCAGGCTCCCGCCCTTGGGACGGGGGTCTTGGATGGTTCGAAGCCCCTTGGGACGGGGGTCTGGGATGGTTCGGAGCCGAGTTGGAAGCGGCTCCTTCCCTGCCACGGCTGGCCTGGCGGTTTGAGATTACCCCCCGTAGGTCGCCCTGGACCGGGCGGGAGGCGTTCGGTTGGGGCCCGTGGCTGATCCTTTTGTTGTTTGGTCCCTGAGCATCGGCATCGAAGCCTTGCGGAGGCACGTCGTGTCGACGTGCGGAGGTAACAGCTTTTGCGGCTTTGGGCACCATTTGAGCTCGGTTTGACGGGAATGCCGACGGGGTCGGAGCTCAGGTCGGCATCTATTGGGGTACCGTTGGAAGCGAGACTCGGATTGGCGTCTACGATAGGCAGTTTCCCACAGACGGCGCCATCCTGATGCGGTTTATTTTTTGGGGAACGTGTGGATGCACCAGGCGTGAGTTCTTACTCGATTTGTATTGAAGGAGGAGACACCTATGCAGACGACCCTTGGCTGGACGAACGGTACTGAGGTAGGCGGTATTGAGGTGGAGGCTGATGCTCGGGCTCGGATCCGAGGATCTCGTGTACCTGCAGACGGTCTCGGAACACCGGGGTTGATTTCAGTGGCAGACCCTCCGACGATCTAATCAGTCACTAAGTGAAAGTAACAGTAACTAAGGTTTTGGTGGGAAAGGATTGATTACCTGGAGAAGGAGTAGGGGTCTAGTATTTATAGAAGATGCCAACCGGGTCTGGACCCGTTTGGGGCCGGGTCTGGACCCGGTTGCCCGTGTAGCTGAAGCGGTGGAAACCCGGACGGTTTAGGGCTGACGTGGCAGATGCCCGGGCGGTTCCCGGGCTGACATGGCAGTGATCCGGGCGGTTTTCCGATGCTGACGTGGCGGATCTGGAGGATCAGGAGGTGCGCACATCCTGAGGGGATCCTGTGGTCCAGGATGGGCCACGTCGTTCCTAACCCATATCATTAAGGTAGTTTGATGTAATGCTTAAAAGTTAAAAAGTAACGAGGAAAGTTAAAACTTGGTAATTTATCCACCTTTAAAATAATTAAAGTTAGATGCAACTAACTAACTTGGAGCATTAAGAAATAGAGCTCGTGTGTCACCAAGTAGCTTGTAAGAGCATCCACAGTCGTTCAATGTAAAGAATGGCAAAATGCATATTTTGTCCATCCAATTCGACGAAACGCTGCAGTCGTCGAATGGCAAAAAAATGCATAAGTTCGTTAAGAAAGAAACAGACGAAACATGATATTTCGTCTGTAATTAAAAAAATAATTTAGACTGAGAAAATATTAATAAAAAATACGGGACGAAACATGATGTTTCGTCCCAAAAAGGGGAAAAAATCGGAAGTTTTTTTTTGCAAAAAAAATTTGCAAAAACAAATTTTTAAAATAGTTTGTAAATAATAATTGCAAAAACAATTAAAAAATTTGCAAAATAAATTTAAAAATTTGCAAAAACAACTTAAAATTTTACAAAATGTGCCAAAAAATCTCACAAACCAGACGACACATGATGTATCGTCCGGATTTGATGGAAGTTTTTTTTGCAAAAAAAAAAATTGCAAAAACAATTTAAAAAAATTTGTAATTTTTTTTTTTGCAAAAACAATTTAAAAATTTGCAAAATCAATTTATATAATTGCAAAAAAAAATAAAATTTACAAAATTAATTTTTAAAATTATTTTTTTTAAAACAAAATTGGATCGGGACGAAACATGATGTTTCGTCTCACATGGGACGAAACATCATGTTCATTCCCACGCTTAAATTCATTTAACGGTTATTTTATTTGGGGTTTTTTTTTTTTACTTCGGACGAAACATGATATTTCGTCCGATCAATTAAAATAATAATTAAATAATCCAAACTATAATATGTATTTTGCTATATGGAATGCTATTCGCCCCTTTCTACTGTAGCGAATTTGCCAAAAAATGGCAAAATAGCTCACGACTGTGTGAGCTACAGTAAAAAAAAATGGAAAAAATGGCAAATAAGCAAACGACTGTGGATGCTCTAAGGGGGGAGACGATCAGTTCAACACTTCAACATGTGCGAGCGCGAGACTCTTATTAAATAAGACATTAGAGCATGGTGTTTCTTATTTTTTTGAAAATGACAGCTACAGTAATAGCAAATAGAAAATTTGTCTGCAATAGTGGTTTGCTATAATTTTGCTAAAATTTGAACTAGGCGAAACAAATTGTTTCGTCCGGTTTTTTTTAAGAGTTATTTAATTAGTGATTAGGTATTAAACTAGTTTAATTAAATAATAAAATATTACCTAAACATAACTAATTTCTACCTAAACTAAGTTTTGGCCCTAGTCTAATTGCCCACAATTCCTGGACGGGACATGTTGTTCCGTCCCAAGCATTTTTGCTTGAGCCGAGACAACATGTCTCATTCGAGCAATTTTTTTTTCCCCTAGACAAATCAGACCGTCCGATCAATATTATTAAAAAAAAAAAAAACGTCAGATGAAACAAGTTGTCTTGTCTCTTATAATTTGAGAATCGCAAATTGATTCTTATAAATGAGAACCGACTGTAGCAACTTGTCATAAAATGACAAAATAGCAAACGACTGCAGCAGCTTATGTCTCAAAAAACGAGAAATTGACAAATATAACAAACGGGATTGTGGATGCTCTTAAGAATGTCATATTAGAGCATCCACAGTCGTTTGCTATTCTCATTGCTAAATATAGCATTTAGCAATAGCAATAGGAGTAGCACGCTGTAGTCGTCCAAATCCTAAAATTGAAAACGACGGATGAACATCATTCGTCTTTGATTTTTTTTTTTTTTTTTTTATAATAGTTATTCGGGAATTTTAAAAAAAAAACAAAAAAAAACAAAAAAAAAGGGTAAAAAAAAAGTCAAAACCATCACAAACGGATGACGACCATCCGTTTGGATGGTTTTGACCTTTTTTTTGAATTTTTTTTTGGTTTAAAATTATAAACAAATCAAAATAGAATCAAAAAAAAAGGTGAGAAACTGACCAAACGGATGATCTTCATCCGTTTGGTGAGTTTCTGACTTTTTTTTTTTAAATCAAAAAAAAAAAAAATCAAGAACGGATGATCTGTTAGATTTTGTGAGAAATTAACAATTGGGAATTAGGGTTTTATCTCTAGATCTAAGTTGCTTGAGATATTCACCCTAGATATCAAGATTGGAATACCTAGACTGCTATCACAAGCCAGTATTTATTCCTAAATACTGGTTTGGGTATCGGGTTATAATCCCACAAACCCGCGTTCCAATATCCAATCAATTGTACGTTCATTACACGTGTTACACATATGCACGTGCTATATTTATATAGAGAGAATATACCAATATATCCAACAATCTCCTCCTATATTCTCAATATATAAAGTACAGGATTATCTCATCAGATCAGTATACAACTGACTGGCTGATAGCAGTCCATAAAGGAAAAGCATCATAAAGGTATAGTTTCATAAGAACCAATTGAATTATAAAACTGAATAGTTCAATCAAGACTAAACCAATATAATTAACTAGTTCCAAACCATATCCAATTCAGAATAGTTCACAAAGACTAAACCAACTGGAATAATCTGTCATAGTTTCAAAATCAAACAAAGCAAATAAACTTCAAGAACAAAATATGAGTTTTAAGCTCATGAACATAAGAGTCTTAAACTCAACAGAAGTTTTTACCAAGCAAGTGACTAATTTATTCTCAAAAGAAATAAATTGAAATTCTATCCTTGCACACTGCTTTATGTTTACTCCTCCATTTTGAGCAAATCATTATGTTTGAAATCTATGTTGACAGATTCAACTCCTCCATCTTTGCTAGCTTATTGAAAACAAGGATATCAAGAGACACATCTCTAAGAATTCCAACAATTTCACAAAGTATATAGTTCCACAAAAGAACTTAGTACAATTCATAATTAGCTTAGCAAAAATGTAACGCAAGCATCACAATCAAGTATCTTTAATAAGTAAAGTACATGAACTTTATAGTTTCTACACAAGAACCATACTATGTTTCATATTGGAATGAAAAGACTGTCGTTTCAATCATGGTTTAACATTGAATCATCAAAATTGGAATGAAACATGTATCCATAAAAGACATATCATCAAAATTGGAATGATATTTAGGACAATTTAATCATCGGAAACACATCGACAAGTTTTCATGTTTCGTATTGGAATAATATGATTATTCTAAGTAAATTTCCTAGATATATAATACCATCAAAATTGGAATGACATTATATATTTGTGGAATTTATGTCGAATCATCAAAATTATCTAAAACATGTCAACTGCCTAAAATTGATGCTTAAGTTTGAACTTCTCTATGGCTCCAATTGGATTCTAAATTTCAAAACTTGTTGGATGTTAAAGCTTCGACTCAATAGCTTTTAACTCCACTTTCCCCCACAGTTTTGATAATTAGATCACTTTCAAGTCTCTTAGCAAGAGCATTAGCCATACTTGTCGCAATTGCACTTTATCTATGAGAAAGTTCAACTAGGCTTCTTTAAGCCTTAATATACTCCTCTTACTATCATAGAGTGAGTTATGAGATACAGTGCATTGTAGCTTGATAGTCGCATAACAGAATTAGAGAGTTACTTAAACTTCTTAATGGATAACTAGCAATAATTTCTTCAATCCACTCAGCCTTTTCCCCTGCAGAGGATTACACATAGAGGTCTGATTTCATGGATGATAGCACAGTGCCTGTTTGCTTTTTATTTCCATAACATTTCTGTTTCTCCTAGTGTAAACACATATCTACTAGTTATCGACTTTCCCTAATTTGTGAGCATCATAATGCATCAGATCAGTCATTCATTCGAAGAATGACTAGAGTAGCACAAAGCAAACTCTTGAATACCACTCAGGTATCTCATTAGCCTCTTAAGGGCACTCAAATGTGTATGGGATTATTAGTGAATCTGCAGATCATACCTACCTCAAAGGCTATGTCTATTCTAGTGCAGATCTTTGTATACATGAGATTGTCAATTCCTTTCGAATGATCTACATGTCTCATAGTTGCACCATCATTAGGTGTCAACCTTTTATCATAATCATAAGGTGTTTCAAAACACAATTTCATTCACTATATCCCCACTTTTGAAACACATTTTGATTTGATGAGTTTGGCTAAGAGTTATCCCTTGCCAACTGAAAACTCACCCTTATACCTATGGTGTCCACAGTACCTAGGTTTTCGTGTTGAATTCTTTGGATAGCATAATTTTAACTTCATTTGTAATAGAGAGGTCACTTCCAAGAACTTCCATATCAACAGAACAAGTAAATAATAGCCACTATATTTGACACACCACAAAGTTGAAGGCACTGATCTGAATTACTTGATTCATATACTGGGCTCTTTCAAAAATTTGTCAAATTATTTATTCGTTGGCTATATATGTTTTAAGAATATACAATGATTTTACTAAATTGTAAATCTTGTTCACTAAACATATTAGTTCAAAACTTTCCAGTACAAAACTGTTCAGTACAAAACATCAAGGACAAAGCCTTTTAATTATCCTTTATGAATTACAAAATTTTCAATAGATGTAAGGGTAAGAAGAATACTTATTGTAGCAATATGACAAACATGTGAGTAGACATCAAATAAATCTACCCCATTTTTCTCAGTCAATCTGTTAGCTACTAAAAAGCATTAAAATTGCTCCTGAACAATCAAAATTAAGTTTCTTCTACAAAACCCCACTTACTTACTATAGTTTTAGCCTCTTTCGGCAAATCAACTAAATTAAAGTATTATTGTATGACACAGAATCATCTTATTGTCTACTAAAGACTCTTCTTAGCTCATTTGTCATTCAAATTTTCAAGTGTCAGTAAGGCTAGTTCTTGATTCCAACTGTGAATCATTGAACATGTCTGTATGACTAGATTATTTCATACATTAATCTTTGATGAACATATCCTCAAAGAACTTTGCAAGTCTAGATTCTTCTAACACAAATTAGATAGATCCAACATTTGTCCACAGAGTTACGTTCTGCACTCTCTAAGCACACAAATATTTGTTGTAGGTCCTACTTTAGGCCTTCTAGGTCATGTACTCTAACAAAAGTATCACAACACACATTTTTACTTTAACAAAACTGTTTGTGTTTTCATACCATGATTTACAAGGTGTATTCAATTTAGAGTGTAGTAACACATTAGAGATATGATTAACAATACAACATCACTCATAATTACACAAGACAAACAACAGTCAATAATATAGAATTCAACATTTCACTAAGTGTTTGATTCTAACTTTTATCAATACCGTTTGACTGTTGTAAGTAGAGTGCTCTAGAGATTATGCCCAATGCAAACTTCTCTAAAATTGTTAAAACATATTCACTACCTCTATTAAATCTGAACCCTTGATTTTTAGCATTTAACTATAATTTTTAATTCATTGAGAATAACAAGTGCTTCATTCTTCATATATATGACAGACTTATATTAATCATCTACAAAAGAGATTAAATACTTCTGATCAACAATCGTCTCATATAGTCACAAAGCTACTGAGATCACAAATATCAGAATGTATTGACTCAAGAAGTTGTGTGCTCCTAGAGACCATACTAAATGATTTTCTAGTGATTATAATCTGAGCACAACTTTCATATTTGTCATATTTTAATGAAGTGTCATTTAGTAGGGTTATGAGTTTTAACAATTTAATATATAGTTCATAGTGATTCTAAATTTCAAAACAACTTGGATGTTAAAGCTTTGACTCAATAGCTTTTAACTCCATTTCCCCACAGTTTTGATAATTAGATCACATTTCCTCGCAAACAATTGAATATATAGTTCTCAAATCTTAGCCAATTATGCTATGTTCAAGAACACAATTAGAACTATTATTATTAATTGTCTCATTTGTTAAACTCAACTTATACATACGATTGACAATATATGAACTGTATAAGAGTTAATATAAAATTACTCTATCACATTTTTCAAAAATTATTTGCTTTCTCTAATGGTTCTAACAATGTCCACTAGCTCAAACACATTGAGCAAACAATTCTTTCCTTTACTCGTTCTTCATCATCTTCATAACGCTAAATGAGATAATGACTAGTATATTATAATTCAACTTTGCACACACAGTACAATGAACGAGATGGAACACAACGTAACTAGTAGAGTCATATTCTACATTAAGAGATGCTCTCTCCTAAGTTACAGACATTTGTTATACATCTTATACAATTTTATTTTATTTTAAATTTTAGAGAAGCAAATATGTAATCTCACACAAACTGCAAACAATGGATTTGTCAAAATATCTATACACATAGTATGATAAAACACTTAACAACCCTAAACATACTAGTTTTCCAGAGCGAGAATAACTATGATCTAAAACTCTCAATCATATGATCAAACGCACAAAACGTTAACACATTCATCACATGAAAAATACTGAGAAAATTAAAGTAGATCATACCGACACTTCAAGTTAGAAGTGTTTTTCCAAATTCGATGGAGAAGCCTGCGTAGTGCAGACTTATCATACCATAATGCAAATCCATCGTCTCCAACATACACAATTTGTAGGTAACATTAAAGTTCCTACATTCATCAAATTGTTAAAGATTAGCCAATTAAACAAATTATTAGCACAATCTAATTCTAGCAACAATTTAATTGGAGATCCGAAATTTTATAGTCAACATACAGTTTAACTTATCAAAATATATATTGTGTTTTAGCACATAGCCAAAACAACTGTTCAACTTGTATTTAATTAAACAAACGATTAATACAGTCTTGAACTTAACCACTTAGCATCATAGTAATTCTATAATTCGAAACATAAACTTAAAACGAATGTTTTGAACTTCCAGCACATAGCAAAATATTTAACAGAAATTTAATACGAGAAAAGTAAAGAACTTATCTTTCACGGTCTCTTCCCCTTCAATTGATTAGAGTCAAATCTGTTTCGAAGCACATCTGATCTATCCTGTATTGCACCCTCCAGAGTACCTCAATCAGTGCCAAAACAATAAGTGACAAATCCACTACTGCTCTCTTTGAGCAAATCCCACCTCTCTTCTTCTTCACAATCCAAAAGCCAGAAATCATTTTCTCAATGAATCTGGTTTGGATCCGACTAACACAAGAACAAATCTTGCACCTCTCAACTGTAGATCAAAACCAAAACACATTTGGGTTCAATCTTCGGGGTTTGGATCTACACACAGCATTTGGGTTCGGATCTTCAGCGGGACGAACAGGAGGAAGAAGAAGATCGAGCATGGCGAATAGAGGAGATGCGGCGCCGTCGATCAGCAACCAGTCACGACGACGACGAGGGCGGCTCAGTCGACGTCACACGAGATCGGGACCGTCTTCTCTGGTCGACGCCCTGACTGAAGACCGTCGAGCGTCTTTGGGAGCGACGACGACTGGCCAATAGTGCCCCTTCGACGACTGGCGGCGAGCGTCTGTGGGAGCGACGACGCTGACAGCAATGGTGATCGTCGGCGGCTTCGAGGGTTTGGACGGGATCCAACTAAAACGACGGGATCTAACAGAACTGCTTTTTTCCCTTTTAATTAACATCACAAATTGATTAATAGATATCTCAAGATTGTTAGATTTTGTGAGAAATTAACAATTGGGAATTAGGGTTTTATCTCTAGATCTAAGTTGCTTGAGATATTCACCCTAGATATCAAGATTGGAATACCTAGACTGCTATCACAAGCCAGTATTTATTCCTAAATACTGGTTTGGGTATCGGGTTATAATCCCACAAACCCGCGTTCCAATATCCAATCAATTGTACGTTCATTACACGTGTTACACATATGCACGTGCTATATTTATATAGAGAGAATATACCAATATATCCAACATGATCTTCATCCGTCCAAGGCTATAAACGGAGTATCATCATCCGTCTTCTATATTTAGCATAGCAACTTACTGTACATTCCTATTCTAACTTTTGAGTTTTTAGCAAACCACTGCACGTCGGTTTTCTAAATGGATTTCTAATTTATGAGTATTTAGCAAACCACTGTGGATGCTCTTATAATTAGTACTTTTCCTACCCATTAGGTAGCATCAATTAAGAATCTAAATATAAAACTTGACCCATGGAATCAACCACGGAGTCCAAATTTGCTACTTGTAGAACGGAAATATAAGAGGACTAGAGGGGCGATATGCATCCTCAAATTCATTGTTATTATTTTTTTCTGAAACCGGCCGAAAATTTTATTAACTGGATTATAGATCAACAGGCAGGAATTGATCTTGGTCCCAACTCCCAAATTACATACAAACAAATCAATTAATGCATCTCACATTATCTGCTACTCTCATCGGTTTAACAAAGGCTGTTCCATGGCTAGATAGGAACAATTTGTATTTCCGTGCTTCATGTAATTCCATTTCTAGTAATCTTACTCATATCATGCATCTAATTTCCTTTTGGGCTACAGCTGCTGCTTCAGGAGTAAGAGGAAGGATTGCAAGGGTATTCCAGGTGGATGATTTTGATGACGAGGAGATAGAGATCGGGCCAACCCTAGACTGATGAGTGGACTCTCGCCTCGCTACTACTTATTTTGTATCAGAGCCTGTACTTGTATTTGTGTTTTGGTTGCCTTTAGGATGGATGATGTAACCCACCTCCCAGGATTTTGTTGGGGGTTATGTTTTATTTCCTGCATTGTACTTTTACTTTTCCAGGACTTAGGGGTTGTTTATTAATCTCTTGTTAATGAAACAGTGTGGCATTATTCCACCTTTTCCTCAAAAAAAAACAAAGACTGTTCCGGATAATATCTGCTAATTTGTTTCATACAGTAAGTTTCTACCATAAAATCTTGTCGTAACCTTAGTTTTGTCCCTCCTTTGATAATGTCAATTCAATTCTGGTAAATCCTTGTGCTCACCTGTAAACTTTCTCCACAGTGAATAACCTAATGCTAGTTGTATTACTTTTACATTATGGAAAGAAAAGAAGAAAAAAAATCTGAATTGAATAAACTACTGTACAAGGTAGACGCCTCAAGTATGACACAAGCTCAATATTTTGAGCTAATTTAACAAACAAAAAAAAATTGCTTTCTTTTTTGGACAGAATCTGATATGAGCAAGCAAGTAAAGTACCGTACAAATTAATTTGAGCGCTAATCCATAAATAAAATCAGTCGGAAAAAGTACGAGAATAAACAAAGAAGCAAACAAAACCGACCAACCAACTAACTAACAACCCAAGTTAATGATATTCATTTGCCCGTCAACAATGCCAACCATGCGGGACATTATCAGGTACAGTCTATGGACATGGACACAACCCTTCTTGCATGACTTGCAAATTTTTTTTGCTCGCAAACAAAAATAAATCCACATATAATAACATAAATCCTCGCAAACCTGAAGTCTGAACAACCAAAACAAAAAGTATGATATATGATATTTGTAATGTGATAGAGATTAATACTGATATGCGAATTAATTAATATCTCTGAAATAATCACAACACACAATCTACACAAGTTGCAGTTATGTGCACCATTCCAGAATTTTACTAGCAAAGCTAGTAGTATATAATAAGCTTGCAAGAGTCATCAAACAGACAAAGATACGTGCATACATACATATACCACCAATATATATAGCGAGCGATCATAATTGATCGCAGGCCCCATCCCAGACACGATTAATCCAACTTTATTTATAATCCAACTAATCATATATTTATATATATATATATATATATATATATATATATATATATATATTTATCCAGAGTGTTCAGGCGACTGGGGGCTTGTCGACGTCCTCCAACGGGCGGAACCACGCGGTCTGGTCCAACACCGACGACGACGAAGAACCATCCCCAGATCTATGAAACCCGGCGTGATCCCCACCAGCAGTGGAGTTAGGATCAGCAGGCCCGAAGACACCGGTCTTGGGATGTGGGGCCCAGTACTTATCGGACTTGGAATCAATCACATAGTCCGGGACCACGGCCGGCCGGACCTGATCCTCCACGTTCTTGTCGTAATAGGAAGATGATGAGTAATGGGCCACCCTCCTGAAAATGTAAATCCCTAAAAATTAGAGACTACTGTTTATTACGAAAGTGACGGATGAGGTCTGGTTTTGGATTAAGCACCCAAAATTTTGGGAATGTTCTTTGAAACTAAAGAATCAAATACTACGAGGCGGATAAGATCGACCACAACCCAAAGTGTACGGGTTTTCCTGTTTTGCATTACCAAAAACTCTATACTATTACTGCCCTTACTAGTTGCTGAAGATATCAATTTCCACATAATCGTCTTGTGATCTCAAAATGATGAACGGCTCAGATCACGCATCCTATGAAGGGGAGGGAGCAGTCGATTTTCTTCAGAAAAAAAGTTTTTTTTTTCCCTTTCTTTCTTTCTCTTTTTCTTTAAAGAATTCTGAGAAAATTCAGATATAAATCAACCTAAAATTACTAAAATCATCATAGTTAAAAGAAATTACTTGACTAGTGGATTTAGATTTTGAACGACGAATTACAAGAAAATATAAGACAAAAATAACGCAAAATAATCAGCACGGATTTCGATGCTAGATTGATTTATGAACGGGAAAAAAAATCCAAATAACTTGGATTACTCAAAAAAAAAAACATTATTAACAACTAATTAAATACTAAGAACAATCAATTAGTGTCAAACGATTTCAGTGACGAACCTTGAAGAAAGATGCTTGGTTTTTGGCGCGGAGGCCCAGATCTGATTCACAAGACGCTTCCCGAAGCTTCCTGCGATCTCTCGCCCCTTCAAGCTAGCTGCCATGCAATAAAAATTGAAAGAGGAAGATGAAAGAAAGAGATCTCAAAGTCAAGAAACTAGATGGAGATCTTATCCTGGTTTTTAGATCGCTCCCTTTCCTTATATAGTGGAGCTACCAACCTGCTCTCCTCTAGTGTTTTCTTTTTCCGTAGTATGCCGTAACTGTACCATCAACGTTTTCCGTTAACTTAACGGCATAATGTCTGAAGATGGAGAGCATATGCCGCTGTATATTCTGGAACTCTTTTTCAGTTGAGTAACGCCGCTAATAAAGTCGTTCAGTTTCCGGCATTTTCCATATCTGTCCTTTTTCCTTTTGGTTTTTTGCAGAGTTTTATGTGCAGATTGTTTGGTGGTGGAGGACAAGTAAGGAAAAGGCATCAGGATTAACACCGTCAAGGGTGACGGTTCGTTTGGTCTTGATAATGACTCTTGTCGTCATGTGAGCCAATTTGGACGGTTCGGATTAACTAAGATCTAGCTACTTGTTAGAAAGAGTGCGAGATTGATGTTGATTTTTTATTGGATAATTGAGTGCAATACTTTGCATTACCACCCGAAGTAGACGGGAATTTATTGCTTTGATTTCCTGTATCCTACAACAATTATGAATACTGGTCTTGTAGAAATATTCTTTTCAATAAATGCCCGAAATTTTATATGTCACTTTCTTAAGATAGACCAACTCTTTTCAGGGCCGGGCTTGAGTTTAAGAAGGCCCGAGGCAAACTCCGAAGTGGAGCCCCCTTGTTTAGTTTTTTTTCCTCTATAATTCTGAAAATTTGATATACATAAAGAAATAATTCAAATACATAAAGAAATAAATGAATATTTAAAATTTTGAGAAATTTTTTTATATACAAATCTAAACTCAACTAAAATACGCTGGCTCAAGTACTAATTTTAAAAACAAAAATCCAACAAAAAAATAAATTTAGGGCAAAAAAAAGATTACAAAAAAAATACGTATATATAAATATAAGAAAATTTTTCTTTGAGACCCATAAAATTGTATAAAATTCGGAGGGCCTGAGGCGGCTGCCTTCCCAGCCTCCATTGGGGGCCGGCCCTGCCTCTTTTATTAGTTGTCTCCAATTTTTTACATTTTTGCTAAGACCTCTAATGCAATTCTCTTCAATAGACCGTTGACAAACAAACTAGCACGAAGTTATTTTATTACTCACATTTACAGTAAGCTTCTTTTGTTTTGTTTTCTAACAAAAGTAATGCTACACTCACTACAAATTTCACTAAATTTCTCTTCACTATCTTAGGTGGCACACTTCAATAGGTGGGGAAAGAAAGAGTAGGTAGGGAAACTCTCTAATAGGAGTATGTCATCTAAGATAGTGAAGAAAATGATAATGAAATTGGTAGTGGATAAAGCATTACTCTTCTAACAACTACCCTAAATAAAAATATAATCACGCAGTGGATGGATGAATGAATTTCCTAATGATTCCGTGGAAGAAAATTGTTGTGCACTGCACGTACTATCTACCGAAGCACTTGCATGGAACAAAAGTTGGTTTGAGAAGCACTCCGTTTACTTCCTTCCGAATTTTTGTTTAGTTCATTATAATCTTCATCTAAATTATAGTGTACTAGTAATTTACATGTGTAATGCACGTCGTAATAAAATATAATTTTTTTAAAGTAAAAATTCAGACATAATCTCGACTTGAACCTAAAATCTTATTTATAATAATTATGCATGTGTAATGTACGTATTGATAGATTTGTGTTGATAAATTTACAGATAATACTAAAGTCTTTTCCTACTATAATATTAGAGATCGGCGCCACCACTGAGAAAACGTGCCATCAAATTCAACTAACGCGTATTTAGTGGGCCCACGTGTCTGACTTCGGCCTTGCAATGCAAGCCCTCTCGTCATCGATTATATTCTCGATCTTTATGAACCGAAAATGTACCGAAAATGTCGAACCACATAACATTTCCAACAAATGTATATATATATATATATATATAGGGTAACCTTCGGTTACGAACTAAGCTGTGCGAACTCAGCTTACGAACTAAGCTGTCGGCCGTTGGATCCAAAATTTGATATTTCGACCGCTGTGATTGAATCTCAGATTATCAGAGTTGAGAGCGGGGGTAATTTCGTCATTTTACCCCCGCTTTCCCTTAGACCCTGCTCAGACCTTCCACTCACTTCGTTTCTCAATCCCCATTACTCGAAAATTCCCCCCCAAAACTGCCATCTCTGGCGAAACCCTAATCCCCTTCAAATCGTCGTTTCTCAACCTTTCGAACCAAATCCGTCGTAAGCCCCCCCCCCCCTTACCGTGCTTCCCTCTGTCGTATTTCGAACTCAAACCCAAATCGAAAGACCCCTTCTTCCTCTCTCAGTGTAAGCGAAACCCTAACGAAACCTCTCTCTCTCCTCCAATAGCTCCATCGATTTTCCATTTGGCTCGCCTTCGGTTGCGAACCTCTGTGTGCAAACACAGCTTGTGAAAACCTGCGGTTGCCGTTGGATCCAAAATAGCTCCAAATGGAAACCATAGGGTTTTCATCAGGTATAAATTTAGATTTTTTTGGTTGCGTATTTCTTTTTCTTCCTTGAATTTGTACGAAACCCAATGAGGTATTTTTCTAATAGAGATCGAATGTTTTGTTTGAATTTGTAGGAAGCGTTTGAGCTTCATTGAGTCTTTCTTCATGACTTGATTTCGACTATGGATATATTATTGCCAGTACACAGATGCTTGATATCAATTGAGGGAAGTGTTTGATTCTGACTATTCCCTTTTTAAAATTTTAATTGGTTACTTTATTGCATTTTGGTATAGGCAGTGATAACGATCTAGAAATTACAAACAGTTGTAGGCATTTTCCTGCTTCTTCTGTTTGACAAGCATTTGTACGAACAATTCGTAACGGAAGGCTACCCATATAGAGTACAATGAGTGCAGCATTTAGTTTGTTTACTCACTGTTTCCACCATGTTTGATTTGTATTTGACATCTTCTAAGAGGTTTTATTTATTCAGATTATGGTTGCAACTAGTTGGCATGGCATAATAATGCAGCCGTAGTGAGATCATGCATCTGAATAACTGCTATAGTAAATCCTGATTTTATTTGATGAGTTTTCCGCAATTTGGTTGAGTTGAAATATGAGTTGAAACTTAAACAAAAAATGAGTTGAAACTGAAATATGAGTTATTATTCTGATTGTGGTTGCAACTAGTTGGTGTGGCATTATAATGCAGCCGTAGTGAGATCATGGTTATGAATAAGTGGTTGGGACAACATATGTGCTATACTCATGCTTGATTATATTTGACTTGTTTCATAATAACTTATTATGTGCAAGGTTGTTCTGAGCCTATATGTACTTCAATTGTTTACAATTTACGATGATAATAGTGCAGTACGATATTGCTAAGCTTTTTATGTTATTTTTTGTAGGGGGTTGGAGCACTTCCCTCCTTTTGCTACGTGACAGAGCTTCGAGCTGTTTCGTTTCAGCATCAGACGTTTTCCTAAAGATGTACGACATCGTTGGAATTCTACCTTTGAATTATTAGGCGTTGTTCTTTATTATCGTTTTAATCTTAGAGATTTTTGTGTCGCAATGAGTATGCAAAATTGTATATTAGATGATGATTTTTGGTTTTTTGCCGATAGTTTATTTAAATTTTTACAACATTTTAACGATGCAACTTTGCAATTTTCGAAAACATATACATCTACATCTAGTGGTATTTTACTTGAAATTGTGATTATGATGACAACAATTAAAGATTTGCAAAATGACCCTTTTATTGGAGATATGGTTAATGCGGCATATGTTAAGTTTTTGAAATATTTTCATCCAATTCCTATGTTATATTGTGTAGCTAGTGTAATAAATCCTATGATTAAATTAGAAGGTACAAAAAATTTAATTGAAATTTTCTACACTTATGCCCCACACGATGCAATACTAGATTTTGATCATGTTGCTTTTACTCGTAAATTTGAGAATGTTTTGACTAGGTTATATGATTCTTATGATAGGATTTATTCAACTAACACTATTCAAACACAAACACAAAATGTTGAATCTTCTTCTTCTTCTTCCTCCATATTAGCAAAAGGAAAGAGTCAAGCTAGTATTGGTGTTTTAAATCTTGTTAAATCGAAAAAGGCAATAATCAATTCACCTAATGAGTTGAATTGGTATAATGCACAAAGTGCAGTTGAAGATGTAGAAGATGTGTTACAATTTTGGAAGACTAATGAAGCAATTTTTAATATTCTTTCTCGTATGGCTAAAGATCTGCTAACAACACCGGTGTCAACTGCTGCATCGGAAAGTGCTTTTCTCTTGGTGGCAGGATAATGAGCCCGAGCAGGAACCGATTGACAGCCAAAAATTTGGAGATTGACAGCCGAAGATTGGATGAAAGCGGAAGAGAGGACCCAAAACTTACTTGAAGCACAAGCTGGAGGTGGATCAACAAGTAGCGATGAATGAACGATTACATGTAGTTAATTTACATTAAAATGTTGTTTAATTAATTGTAATTAATTGAGAAATTTAGAGTGATGAGATTCTATATTTAGGTTAAGTTGAAGTGCATGACAATAGTCCAATGCCTTCTCTTCAATCTAAGTAGAGACCATCTTGATCTTTAAATTCAAGTAATTCCCTTGATTTGTAATTTGATGATTTGAGCTAAATAGAAAAATTTGTATGAATTTTATTCAAGAAGTTCAAATTTATTTAATCATGTACTTCAATTATTTATGAATTTTTATTCTTTGCAATTGTTATGCAATTACAAATCCATATACTTGTTCTTTAACAATACTAAAAAAAAAACCTTTATATACGGGCCAAGTCCGGCCCGGCCCGGACCCCACACTAGAGGTTAGGTGACAGGTCCGGGCCAAGGTTTCTTACTTTGAGCCCAGCCCGGCCCGGGTAAGCTCGGGACTGGTCAAAATCCGGTCAATCCCGGCCCGGCCCGGCCCGAATGGCCCGAATGCCATCCCAGACTAGGGGGGCACGCATCTTAAAGCACACGGTTTGAGTTCTGATCCGGCGGTTCGTGAATCTTGAGTTCTTCAAAAGTCCACTTTTTGGCCTATCTCGAAATCGAAAACCCTAACCCCTAAATCGGTAAATCCTACTAAATTAAAGATCTAATTTTCTCTTCGAAAGTGAAAGAAGGCGACGAGATGGCATCGGATTCTCAATCAGCTAATTTATTTCCTGTGATTCCTAAAAGGGTCTCATTAGATATCAAGGTCCAATCTTCACTCTCTTCAGTTCATTTGTTTTAATTTTTTTTAATATGGTTTCTATTTGATCTTAAAATTGATATACATCCATGTTTAAAACCATACTTGAGAACTGATTCTATATATTGTACAAATAGTATTTTCAAATTTTAGAGTTTTTCTGCTTGCTAAGATCGACACTGTGATATGATGTAATTCAAAGTCCAATTACTTATTTTGGAAATACATGCATTGAGAACTGACACGTGGTAGATTTCTTTGTTAGTAATGTTTTTTTTTCTTTCGAATTTTTTATATTAAAATTCTTTGTTAGTAATGTTGGGCTGTTGTGTTTGATATTACAGGGGAATAAGACAGACATACTGATGTGCAGTTACGATGATAACTTTCTGGTATATCAAAATTACACTAATTTAATCTGTTATCTTTCTACGATACTTACTCATGTTATGATATCTTTCATTTGGTGACTCTTCAGGTTATGGTTACCCAGATAGGATGCACTGGGACAATACTACATGCCAGGTCAGCATCTGCTTTGTTCTGTTTCAGTAACTAATTTGTGCAAACCATATGAGAACTTGCATTTGTCTTATCTCAGTTGATTTACATTTACATTGTAGAGATTGTACTTTTTCACCATCCTTGTATTCCTACAAAATTTAGGGATTGATCATGTACCGAACAAACAGCATCTGTTTTGTTATGTTCTTTTTTTTTTGTAAGCATATCTTCTGGTTACCGGACAATTCCAGCTAGAACTAAACATGTTAGGTACTTGGATGTAAACAAGTTCATGTTTTCAGTGTATGTAGCTTACTCTGTACTTTATTTGGTCTTCAATGACGATGACTTATTAGTGGATTCAATCTAAAAAATATGCGTTTGAATAAGAATTCGCATGCTTTGTCTAAATACTTCTTTGGTAATTTCTCTCTCTCTTTTGGTTATAGGAAAGAGGCTGATGTATCTATTGATCCAACCTTCAATGTTTCTGTAGTCTTTGGTAAAAGAGACGAGGTAATGTAGTTGTGTTCTTGCACTATAGGTTCTTATTCTTATCAAATGAACTCTATGTTAATAAAAAAAAATTAATTTTGTCTGCAGCCATTTCTGGGTGCATGTGCACGTCAACTGATCGAACATATAAGGTTTGTTTTTCTCCGTGTCTTTGTGGCTGTAATTTTCCGATTGTTATTGACATCAACTCACACTTCTGTGTGTTCTTATAGCTTTCCTCGGTATGCTACATGTTTCGTTGAAAATAATTTGCATGCTACTTCTCATAAATGCAGTTCCTCTGGTTCGTCTAAGCCATTGGTGTTGTCTCTTGGTTTGAAGGACCACTCTTTGGTAACATAAGCATATTCTTTATTTAATTTTTATTTGTGCTTTAAAATTTTGATATTCGAAGTTTCTGGATTTTCCCTCAGGGTACTTTGAAAGATGTTATTGCTGCGGTTATTGAAAATCGCATTTGGTAGAGTAAGGGCTGGTTCTCACAGAGAAGATTGGATGAAGCAAGAGGAGATACTTTCACTGCATCGGTTGTGTTTTCATGTAACGGTTTCTTCTTAAAATTCTCAGTTCTTTGTCAGTATCTACTCTCATTAGTGTAAAAGGGTGAGTAATGACAATGAATTAAGTAGTGAATCCAGTGTATAGTTTTTAACTTTGTATAATTGAATTCGTATATAGGCAAAATTTAAAAAAACCTCCCGCAAGTATTACTCATTTTTTATAAATGCTGTTCGACATTTTATTTTATTTTAATAAATTCTCACTTAACTTTTTAGTTTTTCAAGATACTCCACCTTTTTTTTCTTTTTTTGGATGGGAACGCCCCTTTTTTAACATACGGAGTTTTTTGCAAGTTCCTTGATTAATAAATATTTGCGATATAGTCCCCCAAATCATAGTATTTACAATTTAGTTACTCATCTAAAAAGGCTTTTTTGCAATTTAATCCATTAATTGATGGATATTTGCCATTTTTATAACAAACCGTAGTATTTGCAAATTAGTCCCTCAATTATACCAACTTAATTAGGGTCTTGTGCAATTTAGTCTTCATTTGATGAATATTTACAATTTAGTCATCCAAATCATAACATGAGCAATTTAGTTATGTAATTAGAATGACTTAATCAATTTAGTGACAAAAAATTCCGCCAAGCAAAAGCAGGTAATGACCAAATCGTTTCGGGGATATATGTATTAGTAAAATATTAGAAGGATGCTAAGAACAACAATTTTGAAGGGAAAAAAAAGAGAAAAAGAAGAATGATAAGGAGGTAATGCTTTAACTTGATTATTTTATGACTTATCTTCTAATTATTTTATTATTATTATTTTGATGTTATTACTATTGGTTTGCTTGCATTCTTGAGAATATCATTCTACATGCCCGTGCATCGTGTGAAATTTATGCTAGTCTTGATAGACTTCGAGAAATGGTATACAATTTTTAATTTATAGGGAGAGAGTATCCTAACCTGTGTTAAATTTGAGTGCTAGATTGATTATAACATTCTAATTGAGGGAATAATTTGGGACTAAATTGCAAAAATCTCTTTATGTTCAAAAAGATGTATTTTCGTCCAAAAAGTGGAGTAAGTTGAGAAATTAAGTTTTTTTTTTGATGAAAACGGATAGAGTCTGACGACTCCAACCACACCAAAAAATAATATATAAACTCCAAAAGTAATGTACAATAATCAGTTTTACCAGAGGTAAAACACAGAAAAGAATCGCCAAAATACAAACGGAAAATAAAAATAGAACTATACAAATAGAAAATAATAGACTGGTGCGATGAAGGCTGAAGACATCAGGGGCAGCAGCGAAATCTCTCGAGGTTGCTAGCAAGCGGAGCAAGTTGAGAAATTAAGTTGAGCGACGTTTATAAAGACTTAAAAAAAATTGAGGAAGGTTTATAAAAAATTGAGCAATAGTTTAGGAGGTTTTTTTTAATTTAGCCTGGTATATAAGCGTTCTCTCATCTTCTTGCTTTGATATCTGTGACTGTATGTCTTTTTTGTCAATCGCTACTGCTTTAGTTGATTTCTCAAATCCTTTCTTGTTGAAAGCAGTAAATATTGTCGTTTCATTCATGAATATGCAGCAAAATGAAAGGCCTTTTTCCAGAAGCATCTCAAAATTTGGGTTTTGATTTTATAAAAATGGACGGACGGTAAATGAAGTCTTGTCCCGTAATTTTTTTTAAAAATTAAAAAGGTATCATACGAGAAATCATTTCCCGTTATCCGAGGTTTTTATATATTAAGAAATCTTAATTAAATCCTAATGTGTATGCATGATGATTCTACAGGCCTAATTCAATAGAATTTTGAAACTACATTTGGAAAGAATTGATCAGACTTTTTTCGTCCAATTGATTTTTAATATAAAAAAAAGTAGATACGAAAGATGATTATCTTTCGCCCAATATTTTTTTGCTGAATGGAAGAAAGATTATTATCGTTAACTATATTTTGTAAATTACTATTTTTCCCGCAAATATAGCATACTATTGTTCCTTCTGAAAATCCAAAATTTAGATATTTGGTCAACAAGACTTTTTTATCTTCCAAATTTAGCAAAATTTGGTACAATAGCAAATGAATATATCTTACTTTTGATAATGTTGCCCTAAAATTGTTATCAACTACATAATTAAGATGACTTTTCTCCTGTATTTAGGTGTTAATAATACACAATCATATACCCATCTACAGCAACTAGCAGAGAATTTCAAACTGGCTGCTTTCGAACCTGTTTATCTATGAGAACTGCTCAGTCACAAAAACAAGTGTCTTCACAATAATTACAGAAGCAAGTTTCTCTACTCCAATTTACAACAAAGGAGAATGCTATGAGAATGCATAGCATTCGGCAGAAGATAGTTAAAAAACAATAACTCAGGTGCAGTCATCTTTCTTAATTCATAATCTGCAACTGCACATTTTTCCTCTACAGAAATCAGTACTGTAAAACTAAGAATGCAAGACACGTTACAAATTCAACCAGTGCACTAAACTAAATTGACATGTCCCAAGATACAAGAAATTTACAAGTTCCCTTAGAACTGGAATTATTCAACTCAAGTCATCATCTTCTTCCTCTGAGCCACTCTCAAAGTCTGAATCTTCAGTTACAGGGTCTTCCTCCTCTTCCTCTGAGCCACTCTCAACATAAACAAATTTCTTCGCCCTGGTCTCCCTCTTCGGCCAATTTCTTGCAAGTGAGGCCTCCTCGCTCATCTCTGCTTCTAAATCAACAGACGATGATGAATCACCATTAACATCACTCCCTAGGACAGAACTGTTCTTCTTGTTGAAGGGAGAAGCCCTCATTTTTTCCACCTTCTTTTTGGGAGAAGCAATATTGTCTGCGGGATTCAGGACTTCCGTTATCAGTTTTTGATTCAAAACAGGCTTTCCCTGATCTCCACCTCTCTTTCTATTGTTTGTAGTGGCGACTTTGTCCTTAGTATTCGCCTGTTTCCTCACTGCTGCTTTCTTTCCTTTAGGGCCTTTTTCTTCTTCCATCATCTGAAAATCCTCATCATCATCCTCTTTGCTAGTTGGTCCTTTCTTTGTTGCAACCTTTTTGGCTATTACCTCTGTTTCCATGGCTAAAAAGGAAGAGGTAAAATATAAAGACACACTTAGCACCTCAAATATAATAGAGACAGATGGGAAACTGTTAATAGCAAATTACATGTTTGTTCTGGCGAAGAGTCTAGCTTATATGCAGCAAGTTCATCTTCATCACTTTCCACCACCAGTCTAAAACAAAATTAAACAATTAGATTTGTGTATATAATAGCAATGAGTTACTTAAAGTAGGGAACTGTGGAATAATTAAATCCAGGCTAACCTTTTTAGTTGTAGCTTTCTTCTGAGCACCACCCCTTGGTTTGGGTTTTGCCACTTCAGAAACGTTACCTGTATGAAACAAAAGAAAACAGTAAGTGATGTAAGGTTTTAATAAATAATTTTAAAATTAAAAAAAAAAAACCAAATCAATCAATAAAAAATTTGAAAAAAGAACAGAAAAGATAAAGTTACCTGCATCAGTTGAAATGGCTGCCGAACTCTTACTGGCATTGTTCTTCCTAGGTTTGTTTGGTGCTTTTCTGGAAACGCCAGTAGCCCCCCCCAGGATTCATCTGCCTTCTCGTTTCCCTTGCATTTTCAGCCTCAGCATCATTTTTGTCCAGTTCCTGCATACATAAAAATTTATGGAGGGAGCAAAACTCGCTATACAATGGAAAATTTGAAGTAGATCAAGTTCCTTACGTCTAGCTGTAGTTCAAGAGCATCAAGATCTTTCATCCACAAAGTCTTCCAATGTGGTACTTTTCAATTCCTCCAACTCTAGTTCAAGTTTGTCTTTATCAGCACAAATCTGCTGAACTTTTTCCAGAGTCAAGGATCCTATTGGCATGGAGAGCAAGTATTCATAATCACTCGCCTTCGCTCCTCCTCTAATCTCTTCTGGGCTCTCTTCATTGGAGTCTGTATCCTCAGTGGCTTCGGCAATACCAGCATCAACACCTTTGGTTTTCTTCGGGATTGGGGCAAATCCCTTCTCCTTCAATTCATGAAACAGTTAGGCTCTATTTCTATTGTTGACAATTACCTCGCCTCTGACAACAGCAAGGATGAACCTGACTTTATTATCCAGCTTCAGGAGGTTCATCTCAAGGCTATCCATCCAACAAAGCTCTCTGCACAATTATTTATTTATCATGTTAAAGTATCTTGAAAATTTAGCACACAAAGATCTAGAAAAGTGCTGACCTTTCTCTTTTCATAGAATTGTATTCTCAAATCAAAGAAGTCTTCAATGGCTACAAAGAAAGATGAATGCAAATGTTAGGTTTCAGGAAAAAGGAAGGCAAATGGATGGAACTGTATAGAACAAAAACTCACTCTGCTCAGGAGTATCATATTTCTTAATGACACCCTTTGAATCAAACAGGTGCATGTTACTAGTGCTAATTGTAGTAGTAAGCTTAAATTTCTTCAGTAACCCTTCTTGTTTGGCAGCATTCATATTTTCCTCCGACAGAATAATCTCAAAATCCACAGTTGTATCATCATTTCTGGTCTTTACCTCCTGCAAAGTTATTAGAAAGAAAGAAAGAAAGAAAGAAAGAAAGAAGAGCTTAGATTTTTGTTAATGCAAAATCTACCGGTAATAAGTCATTATTCTTCTCCATCGGCCAAACCTGGAGAAATGGTTCCTTATTTTTATCGTCAACCTTCTCCATTGACTTTAGAAAATCCTTGTACTCAGACCATCTTCGAATTGGCAGCTCCGTGATTCTCAATGTCGTGCTGTCCACTTCCTCTATGATACCACTGACTGTGTAGGTGATGCCCGTTTCTTTTTCTACTGATTTCTCAATCAAACCCTGGTTTTTAAAAGCAATTATTACCAACTTATAATGTTTGTGCAAAAAATAAATAAATTGAAAAGAAAGAAAGAACCAAAAGTTCGACAGAATCAGACCTTGAAGCCTCGGTACCATGGTTCTATTGGCTCCATAGGTTCATCATTTAGCATCCTTTTCAAATTTGCAACAATATCTCTAGGGTTGTAATTAGGAACGAAGCTGCTCCAACCAGTACAATGCCTTCACTCCCATTGACTAAAACCATAGGGATGATAGGCATATATACCTGCAAATAAAGATAATCAATAAACTTGCACATGCTCCAAAATTATAAGTAGAGACAATATTTTATTAATTACCAAGTAGGCTTGACTGATTGACCATCTTCTTTCAAGTAGTCAAGAATGATATCATCATCCTTGGGAAACAAGAACCGAGTTATAGATGACAAGCAGGTGTAGATGTACCTTCCATTCGAACAATCCTTACCACCCTGAAATTGGAAGCAAAAAAAATATAAAATAAAGATGTCACTAAATTAATCTGAGAAAATGTACAATTTATAAAAGTTTATCTGAGAACTTTACAAACATATGAAATATTCTGAAGTAAAAAAAATCTAAACTGATTTAATAGTTAAAATCACCTACAGTATTTCTCTAGAAGAGATCTTATGTACTTGTCTATTAGATATGTGTATCATAAAAATATAAAATGTTCTCTCTTTATTATTTTTGTTTCTGTCAACATTTTAATGAATCATATGTTTAATTACATACACTTAAACTCTTTATCATGCAAACAAACATGTGATAAAGAGATTATGCAAAGAATACTGAGAATGTTGACAATCTAATTATAAGATTAAGATTAAGACAGTCTTACTTTGTTTCTAGTTCCAAATTGACCATTTGGTTGCAATAGATTTATGTTGTTACTGCCAACATAATCCTGGGCCATTCCAATTATAGTGCTCGCAAGACTTGTCTCACCATGGTGGTATGCTGAGTGATCGGACACATAACCAGAGAATTGAGCCACCTGTAGTATGAAGATGAAGTGATTAAGCAAAGAACACAGAATTTTGACAATCTATAGAACTAGAGAGCTCTCTATTGAATCCGACATACCTTAGCTTCCTTTATTAAGTTACGTTTAAAAGCACAAAAGAGTATCTTTCTTTGGCCTGGTTTCAGTCCATCAACCATGGATGGTATTGACCTTTGCAAATCCGCTACGGAGAAGAGTATCAGCTCCTTGTTGACAAAATCACTGTATTTGATTTCCTTTTCTGTTTGATCAAGATATGTACCAGGCTGCAACCATTACAAATAGATGTTTAGAAGCAGAAACTTGGGAACTTTTTAATTCCAAAGTAACCCAAAAGTGCGGGTTTTTTTTTTTCTTACTTCAAATTGTCGCAGCCAATTTTTCCTACCCTCAATCTTCTTTTTGCTGAATGCTAGTTCAATAGCATTTCCATCGTGATCATCTTCCCAAATGAAGCTTTTCTTGTGCTTCTTGAGAGCTCGGAAGTATTCTTTTCCTTCTTTGGCTGTGCTTGTTCCCAGCCCCTTGATTTCCATGAAAATTTGTAAGCTTTATGTAGCAGAATTGCATATGAACACTGGAGAAATTTTGAACAGCAAACCTTATAGTACTTGATGTGTCTAATTTTTATATAAATATTTGTACTCATTTACCCATTAAAATTGCTTGTTTCCATTTATATTGTTTATAATTTATCTTATTTTCTTGTTACTGTTTCGTTAACTCCTAATTAATGAAGCGATGACTTAGTCATCTTTTTATCAAAAAAAAAAAATTATCTTATTTCTATAAGATTTCAATTAATTAATTATTTTTTGTAGAAATAAGATTTGTGATGCAAAAATCAACAAACAAAACAAACATAATGATTTATTTATTTTTATTGATTTGTTGAATTTTAATTTTTACAATTTAGTCCTTGAAAAAGTTAATAGAAAATATTATTATCAATTAGGGGTTAGAGTGAAATTATATAATTAAGTACGAATGGATAGATAAGGAAAGATAAAAAAGTTAGTTAATTATATTAATAGATTAATCTTAATCTAAATATTCTAATTAACTAACTACTAATTAAATTAAACATAACTTTTTAATTTAACCTAACCTGATTTCATCTTTTAACTTTTCCTATATATATAAACAAGAGAAAAAGGGGAGTTGCTCGGTAATCAAGAAGGACTTGGAGGAGAGAGGTGACGTGGCCCTGTGGCTCTGCACGTGTTCCAAGGCCAGACAGTCTGCGACCTGACAGCACGCGACCCGGTTTCAATCTGACGTGGCTAGCGCTGAGTTTGAGACAGAGAACAGAGAGACAGAGAACAATTGTTTTACTGGATTCGGTTTGCAAATTATTTATTTACAAAACAGTACTTTTGTATCTTCTTTTCTCTTCTAAAATTTAATTATGCAATCCATGAACAAATTCGTTGATTGCAATTTTGTTATGAACTAAATTTATTTTTTCTAGGGTTTCGATGTAGCCTAGTTTTGATAACACAATTTTAATTCCATATTATTTTTCTGGATTCAATTTTAATTCAAAAACTTGATGTGAATATTTGCAAGTGTACAAAATCACAACAAGTAATATGGTTAAGTGAATAGAGTGTTAAACCCACATGGACTAATTATTTTATTAACAACCGAATTTACTAGATGAATCACTATTTGGAAATTAATAAAGAATTAACAACTAAATTAATTTAATCTAAAAAGAACTAACTAAATTAATTAAGAAGGAGCGGGATGTGAAATTGTGTAATTTGTTAATGGCAAAATTAATTCTAGGGCTTTTGACCTTACCTAGTTTATCTCACGCAATTTATAATTCCATAAGAATAAAAATATTGTTTTTCCAAATTGTAGACCGAAATCCCCAAATTATTCAATGTTTTCTCTCGAACAACACCAAAAATCTCCAACTAACAGTTTGTCACATCTCTATGCAAATTTAATTTATCGAAGACTCATTAAGTTCTGTGTATATCTTAACGGTCACATCAATCACGGTAATTTATCTCTAATTTCGCTCAATCAATGGTGTTTAATTTATAGTTCTAAATCACAAATTATGTCTCGATCTCTCCATAATCCAATAAATCATACAATCGTCTATCCACTAGTTGTACGCATTAAGAACAAAAATCAAACACAAAACTAAGGAAAAATAGAAAAATTATATGGAATTAAAATTGTGTTATCAAAACTAGGCTACATCGAAACCCTAGAAAAAATAAATTGTGTTCATAATAAAATTGCAATTAACGAATTTGCTAATGGATTGCATAATTAAAATTTATAAGATAAAAGAAGATACAAAAGTACTGTTTTGTAAATAAATAATTTGCAAACCGAATCCAGTAAAACAATTGTTCTCTGTCTCTCTCTTCTCTGTCTTAAACTCAGCACTAACCACGTCAAATTGAAACCGGGTCGCGTGCTGTCAGGTCGCAGGCTGTCTGTCCTTGGAACACGTGCAGAGCCACAGGGCCACGTCACCTCCCTCATCCAAGTCCTTGATTACCGATCAGCTCCCCTTTTTCTCCTGTTTCCTCCCACCACCACCTCCTAGTCCCTTTCACGCCACCTTGTGTACATACAGGAAAAGTCAAAAGATGAAATCAGGTGAGGTTAAATTAAAAAGTTATGTTTAATTAATTAGTAGTTAGTTAATTAGAATATTTAGATTAAGATTAATCCATTAATATAATTAACTAACTTTTTTTATCTTTCTTTATCTATCCATCCATCTGTACTTCATTATATAATTTCACTCTAATTCCTAATCGATAATAATATTTTCTATTGACTTTTTCAAGGACTAAATTGTAAAAATTAAAATTCAACAAATTAATAAAAATAAATAAATCATTAAAATCTTATAGAAATAAGATAAATTATAAACAATATAAATGGAAACAAGTAATTTTAATGAATAAATGAGTACAAATATTTATATAAAAATTAGACACATAGAGACACTTGATAGACCACCCACTGGCTTCATACTCGGGCATCGTATAAAAGGCCAATACTTTCCCACTTCTATGGGTTGCCTGCAAAACTTTAACTCATCCATTGAAACTCTATCCTGATGATCACCTAGCTAGAAGTCTATTAGAGGCCTACCTTCACAATTGGGGTGATGAATTCCACCATGAATCCCTTGATTTTAAGCAATGATGGCCAAAACGAATGGGTGAAATTGATCAGGAGTCCCTTATATGCGAACCATCATGATCCTGATCAGTCATAATCATGAGATGACCATATCTTAGTCCCTTAACACTATCATACTGCTTGCCATGTTGCAAACCAAGAATGTGCTTTATGTTCTGGATCTCAGCGTTGTCTGTTATCTGATTGTGGCTTGCTTCTCTCACATTCAGCAGTTTTCCTTTCAACGGGAAAACACCATAGTGGTCCCTTCCTACTTCCAAGACACCAGCAACCTGTATAAATGACAAGGGAATGTTTTCTAATAAACAACAGAACCATGCATGAACCTTAGCTGCAAGAGCCTTAGCTGAATCTCCTTCTGTCAAAATTGATGTGCATTTCTCGGAATTCTTCCCACCAGCATTGTTAGCATCATCAAGCTTGGGAATGTTGATGTTCTGCCTCTTGGCCCCATCAGTCTTTTTCTATTCCTTGGTCAGCTTGAACTCAGCCCATGCAAGAAGGCTGTTCACCACTGCTGATTTTTCAACTGCAACGAAAACATTCCAAAATTTAAAACAAGAAACTTATAATATAAGACAAGCAGAAGTAAGAACAAACCTTTCATAAAATCTGCTGAGAGATCGCATTTGGAACCAAAGCTTCCATGACGAGTAGTCAAAGTCTCTTTTGTTTGTGAATCAAATGCAGGGTTGTCCGATGAGTGCATTTACAAATACCCATAAATGGTTCTTCACATTGTGGTTTTTAATGTTTGCATTTTTGTTCTTCTTGTTCACAGCTTGAGCCACATGGTTAGTTATCTGGGTAGTAACATATTCCACATGGGTTCCTCCTTTTATGGTGCTAATCCCATTAACAAAGCTGACCTGAATGATATCAAAAGAACATTTAATCAAACAGTTCAATGGAACATGAGGAAAAAATTAACCACGAATAGAATTTTGTAGATACCTGCTGGAATTGCCCATCACTTAAACTGACACAAATTTCCCATCTGTCGTTCACTTTCTCTGAAATCCTGGCAATTTAACAACCAACAGATTAGAAAACCTTTTTTTATAAAATATAGTATATAAGAAGAAATTAGTGTTTAAAAATACAAACCTTGGAAGGGGCTCTTCTCTGTCTTCGTTAGCAGAGTCAAGGTAACATATTCAGCAAACGAAACTTGACGGGTACACGCTTCCCATTCAACTCTACCTTGACGGTTTTGCCTAAGGTTCCAACTATATCGATGACTCTTCTTCATGAGAACAACAACATCGTCTTCTAAGTGGGTCATGTTGAACTTGGCCAAATCAGGTTTGAATGAGACCTTGGTCCAGTTCTCTCCATCCCTGCATTTGGTGATGGAGGGAGCTGATTTTTTCCCCATATTGTCTGAAAATACCTACATTCGGAATAGATCTTTTTTTTAAAGAAACACCGATTAAATCCTCCAACTCATTTCCACATATACTCGTCAAACCAATTAAGCAATGATACAACACACAAATGTAAATATAAAAGATAATGAATTGAACGCCCATAATCCCCATTTATAATCTGCATTTGAGCTCAATGTTCAAATAGGCTCGCATGGGCACAAACATCTGACAACCTACCATATGATCTAATGGCAGAAGTACATGATAGCTCACAACAAACTATATGAGAAGCACCAGTGTAGTAAGCTTATGTCACTACCCATGAAAAAACAGGTTACATATTTCCTCAGAGGAATTTTGACAAACAACTGGTGTTCATATCATAAATAATTACTCTAGCAAGTAATAATCTCCATACATTTACCAATCAACAGAAACCCTAATCTCAATTCATCGATTCCCCAACTCTCAAAACTTCAGATCCTAATCCTATTGATCTTAAATCCCACTATATTTTCAAAATAGACCCAAATCCAGAATCACAATCAGAAACCCTAATTCATCAAATTTAAGAAATATTTTATCCATTTAAAAAAATAAATTTTACCTGCTTATACTTCTTGTTCCGCTTCCCATCCGCCGTCTCGATCACAAACTCCGTCGAGAAAATATTGGTCAGCTTCGCCCCATACCCGTTTCTCCCACCCGTCGTCTTCTTCACATTATCGTCGTAATTACTGCTCGTCAACAAATGCCCGAAAATCATCTCCGGCACGTAAATCCCCTCTTCTTTATGGATCTCCACCGGCACCCCATCCCCACTGTTGTACACACTGATTAGATTCTTCTCGACGTCGATGTCGACCTTGACCGAATCCATGGATGGGTCCTGCTGCTTGTTGTCGGTGGCGTTGACCAAGATCTCGTCGAATATCTTGTAGAGGCCGGGGACGTAGGAGATGTCTCGGAAGACCATCTTGTCGCCCTCGAAGACCCAGAGCTTGGAGGTGTGCTTCTCGATGGAGCCGATGTAGGTGTCGGGGCGGAGGAGGATGTGCTCGAGCGGGGTCTTCTTCTGGTACACTTCTTCGATGGTATTCTTGGCGGCGAAGGTGGCGGAGTTGTGGGTGGTGGAGGGTTGGAGGGGGAGTTTGGTGGTGGTCGCCATGGATCCCGATGAGAGAGACACTGAGAGGGTGTCGATGATATTGGATTTGTGGGTGGTGGTTTTATCGGAGAATAGGAAGATGGATTTTAAATTTTAAATTTTAAATTTGGAAAATGGGCGGGATTTTGAAATTGGAGATCGGACGGTGGAGGATGGATCCGAAATTTGTTGAGAGAAGGATGGTGGTGAAGTTAAAAAGTGTGATGAATATTTGAAGGAGGTGTCTAAAAGATTTTTCTGTGCAAATTGTACTGCCTAAAATAGTTTTTGAACAACTTATAAAATTATATATAACTTTCAAAAAATGTGAGAAAATTAGAAAAAAACTTATGAATATCATCCCTATCATACTTACCGAAATCTTCATTATCATCCTCATATAAACAGATGGTTTAGAGAATTACCATCAATACCATAATGTTATCCAATTGAATATTACTGAAACTAAAATATATATGCAATGAAAAGATGTCGCAAATTCAACTAATTTATGTTATTAACAGGTATATTATAACATTATTAACATTCAATAAATATGTTATACATTATAATTCATGCATTATAATACAGGTTAGGGTAAAGAAGATAGACTAAGAAAAGTATATAAAAATAATTTATGAATTGTGTTTGGTTAAAAATCCAATTCTAAGTCAGGGGATGGAGGTAGGTTTGGGAAGAGACGTGAGATTGAAAAAGTGGGCGGGGAAGAGACTGTGTTTGAGGAATTGGGATTTTTATTTTACTTTGGTTTTTAAATAAAATCGTACATAGTGCGTGTATTAGTTAAATAAGAATCTCTACTTTTCCTCTAATTTCTCTATTTCAAAATAGAGAAATGAGAGTCTTTCTCTCATATTAGTATAAGTGATAGTCTAGTGTTACCCACAATCGTCAGGATCTCGACTTCTGACGCCACCTCCTCAATATCGCCCACGGGTCTCTCCTCGTCCTCCGCCGACCGATCTTCACCCCCCTGATCACCTCCACCTTCTGACACGTGGGGTGATTCTCGATCCTCCTTCACCTAACAATTCTCGACCTCGCTGGTTATAGTCTATTTCTCTACTCGGCCATGACCCTCCCCCTCAAAACCGGAGATTCCTTCGATATCCACGTCCGGTTATGGCAAGATCTCGTGTGTTGACCCCGAATTCAGAGGTTCGCTTCTCCGCAATGGGGCCGACTTGACGAACTCGCGGATGATCCCCTTCGTGAAAAGTTGCCCTCTGATCCACTGTCGTCGCCAGAGGAGGCAGAGTTTCCGATTTCTACGGTCGACATATTCAGAATCACAATCGCGACTAGAGGAATCCCGGGTATAAAGAAGGTAACCCCTCATAGTGGTTAAAAGGGGCAAATTTATAGAGACCGACTGCTTCCGGAACCGTTAGCACCTGCCGTCCTCTCGAATTCTGTGAGCGACAGTCTTTCAAATGACCATTGTCATGTGTCAACTCCTTAAAATCCACAAAATCTGACAAGGTAAAGAGCCACATGGCCCTAGAAAATCTAACGCTCTCCGTCACATTGATCGGCACAAGACTCTGACGACAATCAATTAAAGCCTTGGTTCGACCCTCGGCACCCTTGGCGCCCCGACTCCGAATTGTCCGCGATACTCGTCGTTCACAAAAGTTCACACATCGGACCCATGCCGAAAAATTGACATACATGTTCAAAATCTCAGCCGGCTAATGCTGTCGTCATGCCAACACTTTTCCCACGAGTTATCTACTCATTGGAAATAACCAATAGCTCGCTCCTGAGAGTGGGGGGCTCATGATATGGGTAAAAATCGTGGCCAATCTCTGCAAAAAGATTCTTGCACGAATCACAAAGCAACAGACTTGGCCCAACACCAACCTCTCTATTGGTCTAAGCCAGATAGCTCACCGGGCCTTCTGCAGGCCCATTTGCGCACCTGGGTGAACTGCCCGTAGTTTGTGCCAAATGCTCCATCGGTTACGTCGTAACCGCCAACTCATAAGATTAAGGACCTAACCAATTCCATATCCGAGATTAAGGGGATTTCAATGCTACCCAGGGATCTCTCTGTAACGGACTTTTCCCAAACCTATAAATAGAACATCTAATGTACTGTTACAAGGTAATCACTCTTTTTGCTACATAACATATTCCTCTATATTGATGTCTTCTGACTTAAGCAGCAGTAAAACCTCCAGTCCACTGGGGGCGGATAGTTATGGATCGAGTTCACTTCCCAAACGAAATCTTTGTGGGAGTTGTTCAATTCTCCGCTCATAGGTCCGCCGTGGAAATAATGAAGGATGGCCGGCCCTCCGGCATCCTCGAGCTTGGGCTCGGGATCGGGCTGCTTGCTTGTCGTCCGAGGAGGAGGTCATTGCCACGTATCCCTCTGGTCCCTAGTGTTGGTTCGAGTGAACTCCCTTAGGTACCCCCTCTGGATGAGAGCTTCGATTTCGTCTTTGAGGCCGAGGCAATTATCGGTCTCATGCCTGTTGTCCCGATGAAAGTAGCAGTAAAACCTCCAGTCCCTCTTCTTGTTGTTGTTAGGTCAGAAAGGATGGCCAACAATCCACTTGTCCTCGATTTCCAGGAGGATAGCCGACATGTTTTGTGCCAGCGGAGTATATTTTTCAAAATGGGGGATCGGCAGGGAGTGTTTCTGGGCAAACGCATCCTTCTGTGCTTTCTTCATAGACTCGGATTCTTCGACCTTCCTCTTCCCCTTGCCTGGGGTTTCTTTTAAGCCTTCGGGGTGTAATGCTTCCTCGGCTTACATGTACTTCTTGACCCTGTTGAGCAGGTCGAAAAAGTCTTGGGGCAGCTTCTTGGCCAAGGAGGCCTTCAACTGGCCATGACGAACATTGTGCCTAAAGGCCACCGAGGCGACGCTGACATCGAGGGACGAGACTGCCCTAGCTTCGATAGTGAACCTCCCCACGAAGCTCCCCTTCCTTCCTTCTGCTTGAGGTCCAGGAGGGACGCACTCGTCTTCTCGACATTCCGGCCGGTCACAAAGTAGGCGAGAAAGGTTGTCTCGAGTTGGTCGAATGAGAAAATCGAACCGAGTACGAGCTTCGAGAACCATTCCCGGGGCGGACCGCGCAGGGTTGCAGGGAAGGTGCGACATAGGAAAGGATTCGATGCGCTGTGAATCATCATGAGGGTTTTGAACCTTCCATGTGATCAGCTGGATCACTCTCTCCATTGTAAGTCTCGAACTGAGGTGGCCTGAAATTCCTGGGAATCTCAGCGTCTAGGATTTGAGAGGAGAACGGAGGTTGGCTCGGCTGATGCACCCGACCGGTTTGTGGCCCTTCCTCATTAATGTGGGCGAGTCGATTCTCCATATCCTGGAGGAGATGGAGGACGACTTTGTTCTGCTACGGTGGCTGGGACGAACGTGAGACTTGGGACCCTCGACCCTTTCACGCCTCGGGTCGGCGAATTGCAGTTTGAATCTGAAACCGTCTCTGAGGACTCAGAGAACCTCGTTTCTGAAATCTCGGAACTCGGCCCTCGTGATTGGAGCTTGCTCGGCCTGATCGAACGGAAGGGGACCATCCCTCGGGGAGCGATTGCAGTTGTGCTCCCAGCTTATGGATGGGAAAGTGCTATGTGTTGGAGCTGGGTTGGAAGGGACCACCCGGCTCCTTGATTGGCTGAGATGGTGTCGAATGTCATTCACGGGCAGTCGGTGGCTGATTATATGCCGCAAGTCTCTGGCTACCGAGCGAGAAGCGCTCAGATCGGGCCCTACTACGCTATTGATGAGTGCCCGGTTAGACCCTTGAGTGTTCACATTACTTCCGAGCCGACCTCCAAAAGCAGACCCGAACCGAGATCGAGTTCCATCCTTCCATTATACAAATTACAAGAACTCACACATGTTGCTCCCCCACAAAAACAAGCAACATCCATGGCTCTTCTGGCCTTGGGAGCCATGGGAGGCTCGGCTTCAAGTGAGATCCGAGCTTAGGATCGAGTCGCCTTTCTTAGAGACGGCGCCAACTTGATGTTGCTTGTTTTTGGTGGGGGAGCAACATATGTGAGTTCTTGTAATTTGTATAGTGGAAGTACGGATCTCGATCTCGATTCTGGTCTGCTCCTGGAGGTCGGCTCGAAAGAGATGCTGGAAGCTTGGAATAACTGCTGGAAGCTCGGACGGTCAGTGTACCTGCAAAAGGTCTAGGAACACCGAGAAGAATCACAGCGACAGGCCTTCCGACGATCTAGTCAGTCACTGAAAAAAAGACTAAGCAACTAGGGTTCAGGTGGAAAAAGATTGATTACTTTTTAAAGTGAGGATGGGGCCTGATATTTATAGGTAGGGGCAAACGGGTTCCTGATCCAGGTGGGCCGGGTCAGACCCGTTTGTTTGTGGGCCTGAATAGTCATAAGGCCCATTGGACCTGTTGACTTGATGATCTGGGTGAGCGAAATCTGAGGAGATCTGGCGGCCCTGGGGCCACGTCAACTATACCACACCAATTTCCAATTTAAGATTTTGAAATCATCGAATTTTATTGGCTTGTACAAAATTTGATGACAAGGAGATTAATGGTGAATTGCTCCTTTTTCCTGTTAGAATAGACTAAAGAGAATGTAGTATGCTCACATAAGAGCATCCACAGTCGTGAAAGATAAAAAATTACAAAATGCATAAATAGATATAACAAAGTGGAGTTTTGTTGCAGTTGTCAAATGCTATAAAATAGCAAAGCTGTACAAAATTTGAACGGACGGTTAAAAAAATTTATATTTTTTATAACTTTTTGGGCTGGATAGAATATTTTTATAATTTAAAAAGGTAGACGAATCTTGAAGCTTCGTTGGAGTGAAAAGAAAGGAAAAATAAAATAGCCATCGGACGAAACTCCAAGTTTCCACCGTAGCTTTTCAAAACAAAAAAAAGGCAAAAGTCGACGAACGGAATTTCAAGTTTCGTCTGTGGCTTTGCCTATTTTTTTAAACCCAATGAACAACTTAATTAAATGATCAATTATATTTTAAAACCTAACTAACCACTAATTAAACCTAATTAACCCAATTAACCACTAATTAAATAAATAACTAATTATCTGACATTCCCCTCGAGTTTGGTCCGGGTTTTTTTTTTTAATTCACAAATTTGATTGGACGAAACTTTCCGATTTCTTAAAAATATTATAAATACATCAGGCGAAATTTTAAGTTCCGTCCGGTATAATATACATATTGTTATTTTTTATGTCAAATATAGCAATCTCCTGTCGCTCAAATGCCAAATTATGTATATATATCACACGGCTGTAGCACAACATGTGCTATAATATGCATAAAATGGCAAAATACCAAACGACTATGGATGTGGATGCTCTAAGAGCATCCACAATCGTTTGCTATATTTGTTAATTTCTCATTTTTTGAGAAAGTAGGTGCTGCAGTCGTTTGCTATTTTGCTAATCGCTTCTCATTTTTTAGAAACGAAATTGCGATTTTCAAATTATAAGAGACGAGACATGTTGTTCCGTCCCTATTTTTTCAATTTTTTAATGGGATCAGACGAGACATGTTGTTTTGTCTAACAATTTTATTTTATTTTTTATTTATTTATTTTAATGATCAGACAGTACAACCTGTACCGTCAGGAAAAAAAAATCAAAAAAATGCTGAAACGTGACATGTTGTTCCGTTCCAAACAATTTTTGCTTGGACGGGACAACATGTCCCCGTCCAGCAGGGGAGGGGGGGATTAATTAGGTGTAAAGTAGGTTTAGTGGAAAATTAATTAGGTTTTAGGTTATATTATATTATTTAATTTATTTAATTAAACTATTTTAATATCTAATTATTAATTAATTAATTAATTAACTGTTAAAAAAAACAAAAATCGAACGAAACAGCATGTCTCATCTTTTTCAAATTTTAGCAAAATTTTAGTAAACAACTACTGCAGACAAAATTCATGTTTTCTATTACTGTAGATGTTATTTTCTAAAAAATGAAAAACACCACTGTGGATGCTCTAAGGAGATGAGTATCAGAAATTCTGTGGATGCTCTAAGGAGATGAGAATCAGAAATTCCGTCCACAATATTCAATTTAATTGAGGGCAAGTGCTAGATATAGTCTACGTTAAGTTTAAAAAAGAAGAAGATAAGTGACATCAAGTCTATGAGGGTACCTTAGATACATGCTATAGTTGTCTAGATACAGTTCAATTGGCCGACTTCGCTGAACAACTAGCCAATTGATATTCATTGGATAAGGGAATACAATATGTTGGATTTTCATTGGATAAATCCAACATATTGATTATATCGTTGAGTACAAAAAATGTCAGAAGTATCTTATAGCACTACTTACTATAAAAAAAAAATATTGAGATGTTATTTGAAAATTATTTCTTTTGATGAAACGGATAGAGTCTAAAGACTCCAGCCATGCATTAATAAAAAACGATTACAATAGGAAGGTCTTACAAGCTGTAAAACAAAAAACAATGCCGCTATATCTACAAAGGAGTAGCAATATACAACAGAAAATACAAAGGCAAACAGCCAAAGGAAGATCGACAGAAGCGGAACACACACAGCAACGAACGCCTAGGCCCCCGAATCGTCCTGGGGCGAAAGGGGAAGCTGCGACACGCCTCCGAGGCGTCCTCACAGTAGGCGCCGCCATCACCCAGAAAATGGAGAACGGGATGCAACTCGATAAAAACTAGCTCCTGAGAGCCGCTGAGGGAAACAACACAAGACCATACGCAACCGAAGACATTGCATGCACTATGGAGAACACTGTTAAGATAAATCAGAGAGAAATGAATACAATACTGAATATTGAATTGAGTTTAACCAAATACAATACCACCTATATATAGGAGATGAACAGATATCAAAGCAACTCTACCACCAATATGGGACTATAATATCTAACACCCCCTCTCAAACTCACGATGGGTCAAACAATGTGAGTTTGTCTACTAAGTGTCGGAATCTCTGAACTGTATGGGATTTGGTGAAGAAGTCTGCAGTCTGCTGGGAAGAGGTAACAGAATGGAGAGAGATGGTCCCTGCCTCAAAACGCTCACGAACATAATGACAATCAATCTCAATATGCTTCGTTCGCTCATGGAAGACCGGGTTGCTTGCAATATGCAATGCACTCCGGTTATCACAATAAAGTGGAGTAGCTCCTGTAAGTGTAACACCCATATCTGATAACAACCAACGAACATGAACAATCTCTCTAGTAGTAGCTGCCATTGCTCTGTACTCAGCTTCAGTGGAAGAACATGCAACAACTGCCTGTTTCTTGCTCCACCATGAGATTAGCGAATCGCCAAGAAATAGACAGAAGCCTGTGGTAGACCTTCTGGTAGTCGGATCCCCTGCCCAATCTGAATCAGAATATGCACTGAGCTCTAGTTTGGATGTAGATGGCATGAATAATGAGCGAGTGATAGTGCCCCGAAGATATCTGAGGATCCGAAGAAGAGCACTGTAGTGAACTGATGTAGGAGCGGAAACAAACTGACTGACAATACTAACTGCATGAGCAATATCGGGTCTGGTCATGCATAAATAGACAAGCTGTCCAACAATCTGCCTGTATCTAGTGGGATCAGGAAGGAGCTCACCATCTGTGGGACGAAGCTTCACATGAAGCTCTAAGGGTGTATCAGCTGATCGACTGTCAGAGAGGCATGCAGCGGAAATAATATCTGATGTGTACTTTTGCTGAGAAATGAGTATCCCCTGAGATCCATGAGCAATCTCTAAACCCAGAAAGTAACGTAGCTTACCAAGGTCTTTCATATGAAACTGCTGGTGAAGGTATTTCTGGGTGGATGCAATGCCGGCAGAGTCATCCCCAGTAATGATCATATCATCAACATATAGTAGTAGAAGTACCCTCCCCTGCGGTGATGACCGTATAAGCATAGAGTGGTCCTGTGAACTCTGACGGAAGCCAGCCTTGGTGATGACAAGCCGGAAGCACTCAAACCAGGCTCGAGGGGCCTGTTTCAGACCATATATAGCACGGCGAAGTCTACAAACATGACGAGGAGGAGTAGTAAGGCCAGGAGGAGGATGCATATAAACTACTTCAGATAAGGTACCATGAAGAAAAGCATTCTTCACGTCCATCTGGTATAATGGCCAACGGCGGATGGCTGCAACAGCAAGAAGGGTGCGAACAGTAGTCGTCTGTGCAACGGGAGCAAAGGTCTCATCATAGTCAATGCCATGCTCCTGAGTAAACCCTCGGGCTACTAGACGGGCCTTGTGCCGCTCAATAGATCCATCAGGTTGATATTTGACCTTGAAGATCCACTTGCAGCTAATAGGCTGAACGCCCTCTGGTAGAGGAACAACATCCTAAGTGCCAGTCTGATCAAATGCACTGAATTCCTCTGCAATGGCTTTCCTCCATTCAGGATATTGAATTGCGTCTTGATAGGTTCTGGGCTCACGTGTAGAGTGTATAGCAGTGAGATATGCATGAAACTGTGGTGAGTAGGAAGCTAGGGTGGCAAAACCAAACTGGTCAGAAGGACCAGTGGCATCAGGTGTATAACAGGCCGGAGGAATACCCAGGAGACGGCAAGGCTGAAGTAACGGGCATGACCGAAGATGTGAGGGAAGAAGCACTGCGCGGAGAAACAAGACCATCGCTGCTATGACTGAGAGCACAATGTGGAGGGAGATGTTGCTGGTGCCTGGATCGGGGTAGGGGGTAGGGCGGTGCTGTTACCGGTGGCGGAAGTAGAGGTGGAGTATGGTGATGGGTGATGTAAGGAGATGGTAGAATGCCGGAGGAAGACTGAAAATGGCGCTGCTGCTTGTTGAATCTGGAGGAGGAATGTGTGGTGGTTGCATCGGGGGAGCCAGTGGAGCCGGAAATATGTGGGAGAGACTGAGATGCCATCAAGTTGTAGGACATGTATATATATATAATAATAATAATAATAATAATAATAATATATATATATATATATATATATATATATATATATATATATATATATATATATTTTGGACTTTTTTTTTTTGATTTTGATTTTGATTTTGATTTTGATTTTGATTTTTTTTTTTTTTAAAGAAGAGAAGAGAAGAAGAACAAGAGAAAAAAAAAGAAGAGAAGAGAAGAAGAACAAGAGAAAACGAATTAAAAAAAAAAAATACACGGAAGTAGTAAAAAAAAAATATTACACGGAGGCGGACGATTGGGAGATGCGAGAACTTGGAGCGGCCGGGTGGGCTAGGTCTGGGAGCGGCGGCGGCGGCGGCCACAAGATGACGATGCTGGGGTTGTGATATGGATCTGGAGATGCCAATGGATCTGGATCTGGAGATGCCAATGGAGATGCTGAATACTTCGGAGATGACCTTCGGGTGGAGGAACAGTGGATTTCGTTTTTGGGTTGCGGAGGTCTGGGTTGCTGAAGGACGATCTGGATCTGGAGATGCCGATTGGAGATGCCGGCTGTTGAGGGAGATGAACAGTGGATTTTGGATTTTTGGATTTTTTTTTTATTTTTTTATTTTTTTATTTTTTTTTTTATTTTTTGAAGAAATTTGTATAACTTTTGCAGTTGGAGTTTGAGGATTTTGGATGGAAAAAATTTTTAGGAAAAGAAAATTTGGGTAATTGGCTCTGATACCATGTTAAGATAAATCAGAGAGAAATGAATACAATACTGAATATTGAATTGAGTTTAACCAAATACAATACCACCTATATATAGGAGATGAACAGATATCAAAGCAACTCTACCACCAATATGGGACTATAATATCTAACAAACACATCTAAAATGTTCGTAACTCAAAGCATCAACAAAAGAACAATTAGCCATAAGATGGCAACCAAAGGTACCGCAGATTTAAGTACAAAATAGCAGAATGAAATCAAAACCATACAGAACTATAAATGCAGAAGCAATTAAAGTAGATAATTGCCATAGATAGTTAAGAGGATTAAACAGAACATGGCTGTTCCCTCAACGAAATCCCATCATCACCACAACATCGAGAGATAAGAAACAAAGGAGGAATACACATCTCCATTCCAGATTAACTAACATAGGGAATATAAGACAACAAGAGTAGTAGATATGAAACAAAAGGTCAAAGTAACAGCTCTATACAGCCCATACCGATGCCAACAAGAAAGAAAAAGAGCGATATAAACTGCAGAACTGCACCGACCCATAGTCATGCACCTGATAGAAACAAAACGCTAATGAGCCCGTCCCGATCTGGGAAGCCAAAACCAAACAAAAGGAGGGATATGCTAATCTTTCAAACCTGCAAAGCAATGAGAGCATAAGGGAAAGAAAGAATGTTAAAGCTCTATCACCACCAAAACAACACTATTTAGATAGAAATAAGGAACAAAGCCTGTTACTAATGAGCAAATAAAGAAAAGCACAATGCTCTACATAGAGCCAAGCACAAGAGACCAGAATGAAAAGAATATTTAAATCGCATTAAGATTAATGAGGCAAGCAGAAGCATTATGAAGGCGCTCTAACATCATAGCGTCTCTATCTTCAACTTTTAACGAGGAAATCCAATACTTGAAGAAATACAAGAACTCATTAGCTAAAGAACGAGCGGAAGAAAAACTTTGACGAAATAATTTGTTGTTCCTTTCCTTCCAAATTAACCATAAGATAATTTGAAGGGATAGGATCCAAGAATTGTGAAACGCCCGATTAGGAGGGCGCTTTGTCCAACAATCAGACAGACTGAGAGGAAAGTTGGAAGCTTCCCAAGCGAGGACAGAAATTTTCCAAAGAGACCGCGAGTAGTCGCAATATATAAACAGGTGATTGCCATTCTCGGGCTCCGTTCCACACAAGGGGCATAATTGCCCCCAAGCGAGGTTTCTCTTGTTGAGGTTATCAACTGTAAGAAGTTTATTGTTGAGGGTTAACCAAACCAATATTTTAACTTTCAATGGAGCGCACGATTTCCAGACTAGGTCGTAGAAAGGAGAAAGAATACCTCTGAAGTTAAGAAAACGATAAAAAAAACTGACAGAGAAAATCTTCGAAGAATTCCAACGCCAAAAAATATCCGCTTTATCTGACCAAACCGCTTTGTTGAGAGTGTCAATCAGACAATCCCAAACCGGGGCCAATAGAGGAGGAAGATCGACGGCCAGAGGAATCGACCATACCCTAAGACCATCGTTGGTGCTAAGGTAGTCAGACACCAAAGCCGTAGGATCGGAAGCTAAACGGAAAATAGTAGGGAAAGCGGAGGCTAAAGAAAGTTGACCGATCCAGATATCAGTCCAGAATCTAGTTCTGGATCCGTCGGCACATCCGTGGCTTAAACCACAAAAGAAAGCCGCCGACGCTTTCCAAATGCCTCTCCAAAAAGGGGAGGCCAGTCTATGAGGTTGATCTGGGAAGATCCACCAATCATTGAGACCAAAGTAATAGGATTTGACAAATTTGATCCACGGGAGATCCTCAATTTTGAGGAATCTCCAAATCCATTTACCAAGTAACGCAAGATTTTGGTGCCTAAGGTCTAGAACCCCCAGACCTCCCGCGCTTTTCGAGGTGCATATTTGAAAATTATTTATAATTTATGAATAATTTATTTGACTAGGAGACTAGGTTTACTTAAATCATATTTTATAAACCTTGAAGTAAGCTAATTTTGGAAACAAAAAGGACAGAGGTACAATTAAGTACTTGTGATGCACTTCAATATGAAAAAGTTTATGATACACTTAAATAATTGTGATACAAACGACGACCGAATATGAAACTAGAGGGCCCTATATTGTATTTTCCAAGTTCACCATGCATGCCCAATATTAGTTGTTGCTATATCCGATCTACTTGCCATGTAAATATTTTTCCAGATGATCCTATATTCCTATGTGCTCGCTAATTCTTTCCTTTTCTATATATTTATTTTATCCAACAAAGAATAAGTGAAAACTTAAAACCATGTGTCGAAAAAACTTGGTACAAACTTATAAATGAACACCACAAATAAGCTTTTATTTCATTAATTCATTGATGTAAACATGCAAGCCATTTTTTTTTTCTCAAGTTGCAATCCATTAATAGTTATGAATTTTTTTTAATGTAAGTATGATTTACTGACAGAGTAATGCTATAGATGGCTGTAGATGGCTTGATTTTTCCTCTACTCCTTTCTCTTTATTTGGCTGACGGATTTTTTATGGTTATGTTTCAGGTTTTTTTCTTTTCTTTTTCGTCTGATTATCTGGGTGTGAAGAGTGGTTTGCGTTCTCCTTTTGGTGTGGTTGAGGGGCTGACTGGTTGTGCCCACTTGTTGCTATCATTTTGAGCTGTCTCGAGTTTGCATTCCTCGTCTCATGGTTGGGATAGCCTGTTTAAGGTGCTTTTAGCTACCCAAACAGTGGTGGTCTTCAGTGGTGAGCTGCTATTGAGGTTGCTTTCAGCACCCTAGTGGTGGTGTTCCTCTGTGGCTGTTGTCGAGGAAGCTCGGGTCTTGTTTCGGTTGGTCTCCTCGTGCCGTTAAGCTCCCTGATCGCTTGCTTGTGGTTCGGTACCAGATGAGATGGAGAGGCCCTTGATTCGGAGAGCTTCTTTTTATCGATGCTCTAGTGTTTTCTTTGATGGAATTCTTTTCTTTATCTCTGTTATATGTTTCCATTTTACGGCTTGTAAAATTTACATTTTGATTAGTTTTAATATATTTTTGATCTGATGGCTGGGGTTGTAAGACCCTATTCGATTCATCAAAAAAAAGACAGAGTAGTGTTATACGTACTACCAATTTTATTATATTTATATTCACTATTTTAGGTGACACACTCTCATTATCTTAGGTGGCACACTCCAATAAGTAAGAAAAGAGAGAGCAGGTGGGGGTACTCTCTAATAAGAGTGTGTGCCACCTAAGAGCATCCAAAATCGTATTTGCTAAAAAATAGCAAAATGTATAATATACATATAGCAAAGTCTCGTTTCCTGCAGTGGCAAAATTCTATAATATAGCAATTAAAAACAAAATATAATCGGACGCAACTTAAAGCTCCATCGGAGGCGGGAAAAAAAATATATTTTACCATGGGACGGATCTTCAGTCCCATCACATTTACCCACTTTCAACCAGCCTTAATTACCCCCTAAATTGTCCACTAATTAATATAACCCCATAATTAACCTCTAATTAATTATTTAAGTATATTTAACTAAGTCTAAGTATACTTACGGCTTTGAAGTTGGACGGATGGTGAAGTTCCGTCCAGCACACAATTGCTCATGGGACAAATGATTAAGTTCTGTACGAGGTAAAAATTTAATAAAAAATTAATTTTTTATTTGGACAAGTTCTGTCCGATATAAAAAAATTATTTTTTATTTGGGACGGAACTTGAAGATTTGTCCGATATAAAAAAAAAATTTAATTTTTTATCTAGATCTTCAAGTTCCATCCGCTATAATATACATATTCTCATATTTAATCTCAAATATAACGACCTACTATAGTAAATCTATCAAAACATGAATAAATAGCAAACGACTGCAGAGACGTATTTGTTATTTTATGAATAATATGAAAATTTAGCAGATAACTTATAGATGCTCTAAGATAATGGACAGAATAATAAAAGAATTGGCAGCGGATAAAACATTACTAGAGTAAGTGATCGAAACTTCGAATTCGACATTTACAAAAAAAAAAAACAGTCAATTAATATATATTTTGGGGCCAGAGCCTTATTCTATAAAAGAAAAGTTGCAATTTTTTTAAGTTGAAAATATGACAAAGGCTGTGTAGCTTTGTTTTATTTTTGTCGTTTTGTTTAGGTTTGTGTAACTGTTAGCCCCCACAGACTGAGGATACCATGTCCCTACCCTTAAAAAAAAAAAATTAAAAAAAAAAAAAAAGCATCGAAACAACCAGCCAAACAATTTGTTCCTGACGTGTATAATAAAAGTAGAATGACTCTTCTACTCATACATTGCACGCGTATGAACTACCAAGTTCCTCTCTCTGTACTCTCTGCATTAAAAAATCAGTTGCAGCCGCCTTTTAATTAGTGCAAACTAAGAGCATCCACAGTCGTTGATAGTTTAAAAATGTATAAATGTATATAGTATTTTGTCTCTTACTATAGTCGCGAATGGGAATTTATATCAATTTAATTTAAAATAATAAAAATTTCATATCAGACAGAATTTGAAGTTGCGTCGGAGTAATTTAATTATTTTTTTAATAGGTAGACGGAACTTCACTTTGCGTCGGAACATAAAGAAGAAAAAAAATCAAAAAATTCATCAGACGCAACTTCATGTTGCGTCGAAAGAGAGAGAAAAATCAAAAAATAAAAAAAATCGTGGGACGCAACATAACATGAACTTTTTGTAATTTTTTTTTCCTTTATCGACTTTTTTGAGTTTTTTTATTACGGTTTATTAATTTTTTTTTGAGGGACGGAAAGTAAAGTTGCGTCGGAGGAATAAAAAATAATTTTTTTTCTTCATCGGATGCAAAGTGAAGTTGCATCCTGTATAATATGCATTTCTCTCAAATGCACTCTCATATATAGCAATCTACTGTCGCAAAAAATGTAAAAAAATGCATAAATAGCAAATGGCTGCAGCAAATTTTGAGCGAAAATATGTATATTTTGCATATATATATATATATATTTTGACCGGCAAAAGGTAGGAGATTCCTACCTCACAGCTAATATATATATATATAATACCAAATAAAAACAGTACAAGAATCATTACAAAAGATACTGTAGGCAGTTCCTCGAATCTTGGAAGTAGTCAAGTTCGAGATGGCATGCCGTTGGATCGTAGAGAGGGTAGCGGACATTTGTCTTACACCTCTACTAGACCCACTGACATGATCTCATCCCTCTTCTCCTTCCAAAAACAAATCGAGGTACTAAAACCACCTATCAGTTACAACAAAAACAGAAAGTAGATAACTAAGTTTAGGCTAAAGTAGCAGAATACGGACTAGGCACATTCCCAAAAAATCAGATATAGCAATAAAAAGAAGGGTCCATAGCAGGCAGTGGCGATCAAGGTGCATTTCCAACAGTAGTGTCCTCCCGAACAGGTCGCATAAGGTCACTGTCTCCCGTCCCTCTAATTTCCTCTAGGATCTTGGACTTTTTCTTTGACTCACCACTTGAATCTAGCCAGTATGAAAATCAGAATTTAGTGTTAGAAATGAGCTTATCCATATATCAAAAAGAAATGAGCTTATTCACAAATGAGTGTTTGTTTGAAAAAACTCTATCATTTCTAGCATTCCAAATAGTCCAACAGATAGCTATAGTAACTAGATGCCAAGAGTGTGTGAATTTGCGCTTGGTGGGATCAAAGCACGAAGTGGTGAAGCACTCCGGAATGGACTCCGATAGGCTGGGGATACTAAATGCCCGTGTGAAATGAAGCCAAGTTGGAGTAGCCTTCGGACACTCAAAAAAGATGTGGTAGGTGGTTTCAATATGACATGCACAGCCAGTGCATGCCATATCTCCATTCCATCCATTAGAATGAAGCCTATCCCTTGAGTTAAGCTTTTCGCCGCATAGCATCCAAGTGAAAATTTTACATTTTAAGGGCGCACAGTTCTTCCAACAAGCACAATAAAAGGGTATTATGCATATTTAGTAAAACGACTGTGGATGCTCTAACAGATTAACGTAATGAACACTGTAGTTAGATGTTGGTAATTAATTTTAGTGTTGTTTACCGTTATTTGCTATTCCTAGTTTTCTTGCTACTCCACTATTTTTTCCTATTAAACACAAACAAACAAATAAACAAACAAACCCTGCGAAACCAAAACCAAACTCAAACTCAAACTCAAAACTGTTTGCGTGTTTGTGTGTAAACTGGAAACAGAAGATCTCGACCGTCCAATTAATTAATTGCGCATCAAGTATCGATAAAGCGGCACGCATGTTCAATGAATCAGGAGGGGCATTACGGTAATTTGAAGATGTACAAATTTAATTCTATCGGCGCCGTGAGGCGGTTCTCGGCTCCTCCGGTATTATATATAAAACCGACTCTAATTACTTTTTTCTTTCCCTTCCTTTTCTTTCGTTCTTATTTAAACCCTGTTTGTTTCCCAAGAAATTCCAGCATCACTCACAAATTAAAATCCAAATTATAAATTTAATTTTTTAAAAAAATATTTATAACAGGAATAAATTTTGGAGATTGATCAAGCTTCTGTTCTAATCTGGAAGGTACCTACTTTTTGTTTATCTTTTTTTAAAATAAAATAAATAAAATCAGAATCAATTTCATTACTTGTTAGTTTACATTATTATGCGAATGCGAATTCGATCGCGCGTTCGTTCGTTTGAATGATTTTGATTGGGTGATTTTGTTGGTGATATGATATATCATTCAGTATTTTTGTGTAATTATGAAATTTACTATCACATTTACTGCCATTAGTTGAGAGAGAGTTTGAGAATTAGTGTGGCTGTAACTGTGAAGTTATTTTGTTTTTTGTTAATACTTCTCTTCAATTTTAATTTTTTTTTATCTTTATAATGTAGAGATTATGTGTTGTAATTTGAGGGTACTTTGGGCTCATGGCTTGTGATTATTATTGTGTATTGGATTAGGGTTAGGGTTGCATCTATGGGGATGTTTCAGTAATTTTGATCCAAGTTAGGGTTGAAGCAGAAGAAGAGAGGGGTTGTAATTTGCAATTTAGTGGATTTTGTGTATAATCAAACCTCAGAAAATCTAGCTTATGTTTTGTTTGTTTCGAGAAACTGATACATCGGTCTCGTATACAATACTACAAGAGGAGGAGGAGTAGTAGTACACAATCCAAATCACTATGTCCATCTTAAAAACTAATACGGACGGAGATTGTTCTGTTTTTTTTTTTTTTTTTTTTTTTTTTTGGGTCTAGTACAATTTAGAGGAAGGATCTAGGCACATCATTTAATAGGTTTTTGTTTTGCGACGATTACATTAGGTTTTGTGTACATGTTTCTTTACATCAATTGTGGGCCTTACTCAAGTCTATTGTAAAAGTCATAGGAATTTTTGGCTTTGCTTTGCTTGTGTAATATGGATAAGCAATAAGTTGAATTGTTCAATGCCATGTAATTTTTCTGTTTCCCTCATCACAGTGAGAGACTCTCATGCGATCAAGTTATCAGTAGTTGTTTATTTGACAGAGGAGATGACCATCATGTCGTCGTTGTTGTTGTTGTTCTGTAGCGTGTTACACTTACTAGAAGGTTCAATTTAGGCCACATAGTTTATTGCATTATTTCAATTACTAAAAGGCTTCCAAATTTTAAACTCTTCATGCTTCCAATGATTGCGATTCATATTTTGTATTGTCATTACGATTGTGTTTGTCTACTTCTGACTTTTATCACATTTTGTTAACCAGGTGAAATCAAAAATGGATGTGAGATATTGGACTGATGAAGAGGAGCAAACTGATTTCAGTAGCAATTGCTCAGACGCTGGGAGTGTCGTAGACGGTCCAATTCCTGATAAATCCCATGAAGCTTCTAGTAATGGGATGCTTAGGTTGAATGAGGAAAGCAACGAATATGCGTTGTTAAAGCATCGGTTTTATTTGAGCATAGGCTCCCTTTCGAACAACTGCACTGTCGTTGCTGCTCATCGGAATCTTCACTGTGCACCAATGAAGAAGGCTCAGCTCAATTCTTTTAGGATGTTCATGAAGGCCATGGAAGAAAAGTGTGAAGGGAATGCAAATGTGATGCATGCCTGGTATGGAACTTCGAAAGATGAGTCTCTAAAGATCATGACTAATGGATTTCGTGTTTCTGGAAAGCCTCCTGAAGATAGTGGGTCCTTTGGGTTTGGTCTCTGTCTCTATCCAGATCGTTCAGCTTGCCCGAGGTATTCTACAACTTTATCTGTATTTTCAATTTCCATTTAAGCTTGGTCATTAGACTAGAATTTTTCATACAAAAAATGCTAAGGGAACAAGAAAGAACCACTATTTCCTTTAAATGCTAAGGGGACAAGAAAGAACGTTTCCTTTATTCGACTTGCTATACTAGCCATAAAACACACAGTAAACTCGCTAATTGCTATTGAAACTTAATATAATTTCACGGTTCACAAAGTTCACTCTTCATCGAAGGGTACACACAAATTTTCTCTGTTTGCTTGTATTGATTATATGCTAATGTATTGCTATGAACTCTCCTATCTATTGATGTAGAATCCAACATTAACTATTTTAGTGTACTCTTTCTAGTTTCTTCGTAGTTCTGAGTAAACAATGGTTATGTCAGAGCTCACTTTCAAAATTTGCAGCGTTCTCTCATCACCAGTCGATGAAGATGGATTGAGACATGTAGTAGTTTGTCGAGTGATTTTGGGAAGGAGTGAAGTGATTCTTCCCGGTTCGAAGCAATATGGTCCGAGTTGTGAAAATTTCGATTCTGGTGTAGATAATCTACAATCTCCTTCCAAGTATATTGTATGGTACCCTGATGTGAAAACTAATATTCTTCCCCTCTACGCCCTGACTGTCAAATTGGATTTCCATTCAGAAGGTGCATATTTTAGCTTTTACTTTTCTGTATTAGTTTGATCTAAAACTTATTGACCAATAAGACTTGTATGGTTAATTTTGAACATTTGGTCTTTGTTATTAGGATTGCCAAGGGAACCTACTAGGCAGCCTTCTTCGCCATGGATGCCTTTCAGCGTACTACTATTTCGAATATCAAAATTCTTATCCCCTTCAGCTATGTGTTTGATTAGGAGGTCCCATACTGATTTCTTGGTAAGCTTAAAGGCTGCAATTTTAATTTGTCTTTCAATATTTAGAATTATGTTAAGATTAAGATAATGACTGGAATTGTCTACTTTCTATTTACATTTTTTTATATATTAAAAAATAATTAAAAATCAAAGGAAATATTTTCTTTATATTCTTTGTGCAAATATGTGATTTGTAGGAAAGAAAAATAAGCCGGCAGCAGTTTGTACATAGGGTCCGACAGTTAACAGGAGACAAGTTACTTGTTCATGCCATTAGAGATTTCCAAGACAAGGTATGAAAACTTCTATCAAGGATTTACGATATTCACACACTCACGAAGACGATGATTTGCTTCGTTCTTCCTTTCATTCATTCTTTTGGCCTTTGCTGTTCCTTCCTCCTCCCAAACCACCACAACCCCCGACCCACTTCCTTAACCCCCGACCCACTCCCTTTTTTTTTCTTTTCTAGATCTAGTTTTGCCATTAGTTTCCTGAGCTATTCAGATATTTATATATGAGTGACTATTAACAACTTCATTCTTGAAATATCAGTACGGAATGTTGGTATCAGTTTTCATTCTATTTCATAAATTTTAGGCATTTTCTTAAAATCTGGAACCCACTAATTCTTAGGATATATTATCTTGTATTGCATTTTTTGAGGAATAAAAAGAAAACAGAGACCTTTCATTTAAACAAAAAAAAAAAAAAAAAAAAAAAAACCGAATCAAAGTGTAATATTAACAAAACAATAAGTGAATTGGGCTCAAACAATTTTCAGGCACAGCCCTTTGTTTACAAATTACAACAATTTTAAGATCCTTATTAGTCACTTAAAATAAAATCATATGATTAGTCTTATATGAATTTACTAGTGATTCGTTTTATTATCTACTGACCGATTGCTTTTATTTTTATATCCATCTTTGCAGAAAAGGAAGGCGATTGCAAGAGACACTGCCTAGAATGAACGCGAGCATCTGTTTTTAGCCTAGCCAAGCCAAGTTGACCTGAACCAAAATCAGGTTTCTTAAAGGATTGGAAACCTGGTGTTTTCTCAGCCTCAGTTGACGGTTGACGGTCTGACGTTGAATTTGATATACATAATTTTTAATGTATGACTGAATTTATGTTCTTTCCGTAGTATTTTTTTTAAAATTGCCATCTTTCTTAATTGTCATTTAACAAAAGCCAAAGTTGGTTTAAAACAAAAAAAATCTAACAAAAGCAAAACAGTTGATTGTAATCCTATTCACAAGCAAAGACAATATATTGTAATTATCGTGGCTTTAAACATATCATACTATATGGTGTAATGGAAAGATATTCTTGATACATTATCTTTTCGAATCTGCAAGTTGTATAATCATTTGGAATCTGCTACTTGTATGATGTGTGTTATATGAGCCACTTCATCATCTGGTGCAGTTCATATGAAGCTTTTGGCATGTCACTACTTTTGCGCAATTTCAAATTCTTCGTATTTTTGTATCCAGGGCTGGCCCTGAGTTTCCGGGGGCCCGAGGTGAAAGACCCAATTAATTATTTTTTGGAGCTCCTGATAACAATATAATTTTTTTTACGTTCAAAATACGTGCATATATTTATAACGGGAATACAAATTTGGGGGCCTCTAAATTTGCAAAAACTTCGGAAGCTTGACGTGGCCGCCTCACCGCCGGCCCTGTTTGTATCTAATATCTCATCTTTTATATCCTTGAAATGCATAGTAATCATTGTCTGCACTCTCTATAGTAAAAAATGTAAGGTGTTTAAAGTCATTCAAGATTTCTGCACTCTTTTTAAGAAAGACTAGTAATCTGCAGGTGCGCATCACACGGTCTTGTGCGCATCACACGGTCTTAGTAATTTTTTAAAAAAAAGTAAATATTAAGACAATCTGGCATCGAACCATATCTCACTTTACTCATCATATACTCTTTACAAATTATCCTAGTGACATCAAATTTTATTTTATATAAGCGACACTTTTGTAAATAATTATGTTGTAAATAAATTTGAACTTTGAGAGTATTATGGTAACTAACATTACTTAGTAAATGAATGGTTAATATAACTCACTTAAAAATAAATTGTTGCGATTAGATGGTTGATTGAATGGTTGTCTACAAATGACAACCCCAACTCTCCCATTATAATATTAGATTCTAGGTTAGTAAAATAGGAAATAAATACACACCTTAATTAAACCTATTAATTGATAGTATAGTTATAAAAGTGTCATCCTCTTTAATTTTCTCTTTAATTAATAAATAAAACTGTTAACGGTATAATTGGTAATAGAATTTTTTTTAAAAAAACATTAATGTGCAATTGAGATCTTGTTTTGGGAACCTAGAAGGACTCATATTTTGGAAGGGAAGGAAGATGATCTTAGCTTGTATATCTTTAGGCCTAAATTAAGTACTGCTTATGTGAAAAACTATGGCAAAGGATTTTGAAATTAATCAAACCCAAAACACAAGAGTGTCTCTTGGACCGGCTTTCTGGGATTGTATTCCCATCGCCGAGGTGTAGGATTGATGGATGTTTTGGGTATATATTTTGGTCATGTATGTTGGGATTGGGGGCGTTAACAAACCCCTTCTGGTCGCAGTGAAACTAATTATAGCAATGAGGAAGTCGAAGTAGACGAGACGAATAAATTGAGCAAGCAAGTAGATCCACCAAACTAACACAAACACAACAACGATGACTTATCCCGATTAATTTTTACTGAATCCGGGAGAAATATAGGAAGATCTGATATTCAACTAGAAGAGATTACAATGAGTTACTGATTCACTTGACACAAGGACTTAAAACTCACCCACCAAGAATTATCTCTCTCTCGAGCCTCTCTTTGCTATAGAGAAAAGAATCTATGAAGTATTGTCTCTCATATTGGAGGAGTTTACAATATATATAGAAGAACAGAGAGAAACCTAGGTCAAATCTTGATCCTCAGTCGTCCGATAAAACCTGAAAAAGAAGTAACTGAATAGGAACCGCACGATCTAACTTGGAGTTGAAGATTGGGCTGAACCGACCTAACAAATCGAAGCCCAAAAACGAATCAGCGCCGCGGGCGGTCGACCGTCCAACAAGACCGGTCGACCGTACCACTCTCTGACTTCCCAGTACAACGAGCGGTCGGGGGTGCGGTCGACTTTCGCCATGACCAGTCGACCGCAACTAGCTTGCACCTGCTGCTGCTGTTCTCCTTCTACTCGCTTCGACACTTCGACCTCCGTGCTTCATATTACCTTCTTTTAATCTGAACAATGAGTATACAAGACACAATCCTAACAAACTCCACCTTGGATTGCATACGAGTGCTATCACATGATGTGTTACTCATCTCCAAACTCTAACAAATTCAACGTGCAAAGAAAACTTAGAACAATAGCTTCTTCTTCTAGTTGAAATGATCTCTACCCAATCTCACCGAATCCAGTGCAGCCCCTCAAAGGCCCACCTCCGTAGCTGTACTCACGAAGTTGCCAAACTTCGCACAAACTCCACCTACCCTTAGGCTTGCTCCACCTCTCAACGATATTCGAACGTCGTAGTCTCGTCTCGATAAATTTAGTTGCGGCAAAGTAGCTGAGCTTGCGGGAATAACGGAAAAAGGAGCAACACCTGCGCAAGTATTTCGAATTCTCCAAAGCTTGCAGAGATTGTTTTGGTTTGACCCAACCATTCTCATACCTCTAATCACCTTACGACGACCCTGAAAAACAGACAGAGCTCCACATCGAGCTGTGTACCTACAACCCTGTGCATCAAGAGTTCCCAAAGAAATTAGATTCCGTTTCAGCAGAAGAATATGCAAAACATCCCTTAAAGTGAACATGTATAGACCTGGCATCTTCAACTCAACTGTCCCCTCACCCACTACTTCACAAATCTCTCCAGTTCTCATTGTCAAACAACGCCCCGTAGTAGAGATATAAATAGAAAACAACTCTCTCTCGGAGCAAATATGAGAAGAACTCCCTGAGTCAAGAAACCAACTAGAATCCACTTCTAAAAATTTGAAACAAGAAGACACGAACCTCCTGAATCAAAGGCACTAAAGGCACTAACTACATTAGCGCCTGAACTCCCGTTCTTTGGGCTCTCCTGATTCTGTAATTTCCAATGGTCTTTCTTGATATGCCCTGGCCTCTTGCAATATCGGCAACGGATCGAATCCTTTTGCAAAGCACTTTGTCTTTCCCCCGAAGGACCATCCACTGCTAGATAACTTGTAGGAATAGACGATGAAGATTTATGAGTCTCCTTCCTAAGTTGATTTTCCTTCAATGCTTTGATTACACCATCTATTGAAATACTCTCCTTGGCAGATCTACCGTGTAGCATGGTCGTGATCAAAGGCTCGTACGAATTCGGCAGTGAATATATCAGGTTGAAAGCTTTAACTTCCTCACACACATCTGTGTTGATCGCCTTAAGTTCAGATAATACCTTATTGAACTCTGTAATGTGGTCTTGGAGATCGGTACCTTCCTTCATAGATAAATAGAACAACTTCCTCTTCCAATGCATCTGATCTAATAACGACGAATCAGAGTAGTCACTTATGAGTTTTTCCCACAGACTCGCCTCGTCATTTCCTTCAAGAAATCTGCACTTAACCTCGTCCGCCAAGGATAGTCGGATTAGACTTATGGCTCTTTCACGAATATCTTACCAAACGTCATCCTTCATATCAGTTGGCTTTTCCTTCTTCTTTATTGCTGACTGTAACCGTTTTTGAACAAGAACATCATACATGTCAGTCTTCCAAAGATTGAAATTGATCTTACCATAAAATTGCTTGATCTTCAAAATACTGTGGCCTGTCATCTTAACCAAAGAACTCGGCAACCTGAAGCTCTGATACCAGTTATTGGGATTGGGGCGTCAACAAACGCCCTCGGATCGCAGCAGAACTAATTAGAGCAATGAGGAAGTTGAAATAGACGAGGCGAATAAATTGAACAAGCAAGTAGATCCACCAAACTAACACAAACACAACAACGATGACTTATCCCGATTAGCTTTTGCTTAATTCGGGGGGAAATATAGGGAGATCTGATATTCAACTAGAAGAGATTACAGGGAGTTACTGATTCACTTAACAAAAGGAATTAAACTCACCCACTAAGAACTATCTCTCTCTCGAGCCTCTCTTTGCAATGGAGAAAAGAATCTATGAAGTACTGCCTCTCATATTGGAGGAGTTTACAATATATATAGAAGAATAGAGAGAAAACCTAGGTCTAATCTTGATCCTCAGTCGTCCGATAAAACCTGAAAAAGAAGTAACTGAATATGAGCCGCACGATCTAACTTGGAGTTGAAGATTGGGTTGAACTGACCTAACAAATTGAAGCCCAAAAACGAATCAACGCCGCGGGCGGTCGACCGTCCAACAAGACCGGTCGACCGTACCACTCTCTGACTTCCCAGTACAACGAGCGGTCGGGGGTACGGTCAGGGGGTGCAGTCGACTGTCACCATGACCGGTCGACTGTAACTAGCCTGTACCTGCTGCTGCTGCTGTTCTCCTTCTACTCGCTTCGACGCTTCGACCTTCGTACTTCATATTACCTTCTTTTAATCTAAACAACGAGTATACAAGACACAATCCTAATAATGTAGCACCTTTTTTTTTAGGAAAAAGGTGGAATCTGGCCACCCTGTTTCATTAATAAGAGCTTAATGAAACAAACCCAGAGTACTGGGCCCAAGTACAAACTACAGACAGAAAATAAAACATATATGAAGCAAACATGATGTGTACAAACAACAAATCCCTCCAACAACCCTGGAGGGTGCGCCGACAAACAAGCTCGGTCCAGCAAAATTGTAAGTACGTCAGTTTAGCTTCGTACAGTGCCTCCACGGCACATGCACACCCACCTGAAACAAGTCTGGCAGGATTTTATCGCCCGCCGATCCCTGTCTTCACCTCACTGGGGGGACCCCATCTTTGGGCCCAAGCCCCGCAGATCGAAAACTAACCTCACGGCACATACACAGCGATTGCACCCTTCCACCATCTCCACCACTCATCCTGCAAATGTACCAGTAGCTCCCACAGCCGCTACCAAAGAGATAGCCGTAAAAATGATACTTTCACCTCTCACACGATAGCACTTTCTCAGGCGATTTCTCTCCAAACAACTATCTCGCTCACCCCACCAAACACCACGCTCCAGGAGAGAGCCGTGGAGAGGATACCTTCACCTCTCTCACGCTGAAGCTCTCTCCGGCGATTTCTCACCACACAAACTTATCTCGACTCATACTTCCATTCCGAGGAAAGAGGTGACGCTGTCATGAGCCAGTGGCCTAAGCTGGAGGAAGCTCAATAGCCTAATAGTAGGCATTGTAAAGACTGCACCGGTGACATCGTAGGACACTCGAGACCAACCATACCCAAATCCCACACTCCCTCACCCCCAACACCAACAAACTACCGGCCTGGCCCCATGGGCTCCAAACCGAACCACCGACCTCACACACTTGAACCCCAGTCCATGATGTTCGCGACAACAAGCGTGGGAGGATGCTCTGGCGAGACATAGTCGCTCCGCAAAAGTTGAGGCAAGCACCCCGAAAGTTGAGACAAGTGAGCTCACATCACGGAGGGATCCCATCTTTGGGCCCAAGCTCCACAATCGTGCAAGAAAACCTAACTCCCGACATATTCACACGCACTACCAACCCTCGGCTTCTTCACACGCAAAAGAGAATCAAACCCCGGCTTCTTCGCACGCGCTACCAACCCTCGAAAACCAAAACATAGCCGCAGATCATCGTGATTGGCTTCGAAAGTATGGACATGGTGGCAACCGCAAAGAACAAGTCGGATCGTCTTACTCTCAAATCTCAATCTCTTCGGCGAAGAAGAAGAGAAACCCGAAACCCTAGCTTCTAGATTCCCCAAAAAACAAAACAAATCAATGGGGAGGAAGTAGCACAGCAAGGATCTGGTCGACGGATTGGGGCGGCGCAAGTTCATAACGGCGACGGAGTGGGGCAGTGCGAAATTCGAAGCTATCGCCACTCCCTTCAATCGCCCATAAGTGCTGCTCAAATCTCCGTAGCTACTCGGGGAAGGGGAAGTCGTCGAGGGTTAAACTATTTCGGCCGGAGATGGATTTGGGAGATGGGATGGGGCGTCGAATGGAGATCGGAGGGGGTGGCGCAATCCCGTCGACCTGCTGGAGAAGGACGCGACGACGAACGGCTATCGGGGAGGGGGCGGCGCGATCCCGGCCGCCACCCACTCAAACTCTCTAGATCTAGGATTTTTTGTTTTGGAGTTTTTTTGGGGGAGCTTCTCTCTCTAGAAAACCTAGAGAATTGCTGCTGCTTTTCTGTGCTGACGATGTCATGTAGCATCTTTGCTCTTTGCTCTTTATAACATTCTTGTAGTATATTCGGCCGTGCGGCCCTCTTTTGCACGTCTGAGTATCATGGTCTTGGTTTGTGAAAGTTATGAATATATCATGCGTTGTACTACTTTGATTGTATGTATTTCGTTAACATATTTTTAATGAAACACGGAGGGACCTATCTCACTGTATGATTAGCATTGGTATCGGGTTGGGTCGGGTCGGGTCCTTTACTACCCGGACTCGGATCTGGTCCCCTACGGGTCAAAAAATTGGGCCCGGACCCGTGAGGACCGGGTCCGGTTCCGGTTCTGGGTCCGGATCCTATTAAAATGTTCCTACCCGTTCGGGTAGGAGCGGGAGTGTGAGTGGCGAGTGGAGGATTTAGAATAGAGGAGAAAAGAAAAATGTATGAGTTTTGAGTTTGGAAGAGAAAGATTTAGAATTGAGGAGGAATGAGGGAAGGGATGATGATAGAATATTTATTTTTATGTTAATTTTTTGGGTTTTTTTTAACGGGTCAGGGTTCGGGTCGGATCTCTTTTGAGCGGACCCGAACCTGAACCCAAAAGTACAACAGGTCCCATTTTAGGACCCGGACCCGGATAGGTCGGGTCGGTTCCGGTCCAATGCCGGATCCGGGTTGGATCCGAATTTCGAGTATTTATACCAATGCTATTTATGATATAAAAATATATCTTAGTTAAATTTATACAATATATTATGCAAGATCACTTTTAGTTAAGTATTTTTTATAATTTTCTTTTAAATAAAAAAAAGCAATATAGAACGCAACCATTTATTATTTCTCAATCCAAATTCTGAAATGTAATTTTATTTTAAAATCAAATCTAAAAAAATGTGTACTATTATATAGAACGTTATTAAAATATTTTTTTTAAAAAATAATTTTTACTTTTTACTTTTTTTGAAAAAAATTGTGTAATATTTTATGTAAAAGCTTTATATATACCCAACTTTTTTTTTTCCTTTAAAAAAAGGAAAAAAAGGCAATATATATATTTAAAGTCTCCAAAGCATCTAGGGTTTTTTCCCCTTCCCTTTCGTCCAATGACAATTACAAGCAGAGTGGTCACCGCAGTATGAAATTTAATGGCGCCAACAAGGAGACGCAACAATCGTCTTCCTCCTCGGCCTCCTATTTTATCCTCGTCCTTCATCCCCGCCATATCCACCGTCGCCGTCGCACAAATATGCGAGTCCGTCGGCTACACCGCAGCCGAGCCCGCCGCGATCCAATCCCTTTCCTCCATCGCCGCCCTCTACATCCAAACCCTCGGTACCTCCGCCGCCTCCATTGCAAACTCCAGAGGCCGCACCCAATCCAACATCCTGGATCTCATCCGTGCCATGGAACACCTCTCTGTCTCAACGACGGGGTTCGCCGGCGGGTCCGATCCAACCCGGCCGCTGCTGCAATCGTCAGTTGTGATGGATTTGAGATGGTTCGTGGCGTCGGTGGAAGAAATACCTTTTGCGAGGCCGATTCGGAAGGCGGTTGAAATTGGGAGGGTTGAGGAGGCGAGTTTTCGGGAGGAGGGATTTGCGCACGTGCCGAGGTGGTTACCGAGTTTTCCGGAGGGGTGGTGGAGGAGGAGGAGGAGGAGGAGGAGAATAGAGGAGAGGAAGGAGAGGGAGGAGGGGAAGAGGAGATGGGAAGATGGAGGAGGAGGAGGAGGAGGAGTTGAGATGGAGGAGGAGGAGGAATTAGACATGGGAAAAACAACAAGGGAACAAGAGCCAGAGGAGGTAGTGGATGATGATGATGATTCCTCCACTAATGGTGGGGTGGTGGTTTCGAAGGCTACTACTAGTTCTACTTGGGTGAGAGAATTAATGGAGGAGGACGAGAGAGGAGAGAGGATTAGCTTTAAATTGGGTGTAATTAAGAGGAGGTGATTAATAACGGGGATAAACAAAAGGGTTGACGGCTGAAGAGATCGAAAAGAATATTCTTTATTATTATTATTTTTCATTTTCGATAAAATGTTATTTGGTGGTGGATGAGTCACTCGAACCTGCGACGAACTAAGGATTTGAAAATAACGGTGAATCTGAAGACCAACAGAGCACAACCCAAACACTTTCTTGTTTTTGTTGCTTTGTTATTATTTATTGTTAAATAAAATTAATTTTTTTTTTATAATAATAATAAGTTTCACTGAAATAAACATGGTCGTTTGAGGAATCGAATTCATGAATGATGGGATGGGGTTTCAAGATATGGATTGTAGTTACCGGTTGTTCTCTACTTTTGAAATGTCTAATTTATTATTCAGATTCATTTTATCCTGCTTTGCCTTGCCCTGTCTTCCATGAATCTTGCACCCTCCCAGCTAATGTTTTGCCCGTCCCTTTTTTTTTTTTTTTTTGTTGGACTACAAACGAAAGAAAAAGAAGATGGTAATAGTTTGTCGTGAATTTCGTTTTATTGTGTACACATAAACTTAGATATCTTCAGCTCTATCAATAGTATCTCACATACTGTAGATAGATAGATATGAGATGGGTTTGGTTTATATATGATAACTACGGAAGAGGGTGATACTTGATGACATCTCTGCTTGTCTATTTGTTAATGAAATATGAGGGTCGTATTCTTAACCAACAACATTACGGATTTTAATGAGATAATTTGTACGAACAGTGAACAAATAGGGGAGAATCGGACTCATTGCACAATCATATCACTGGGAAAGATTAGATAACTAGAGAATGAGCCTCTCTTAAGAAGATTACATCAACAACTGCAATCTAGCATCGTGTTTGAATAGGAGGAATACATCTCAATTGGAACACCTACACAACCTAAACAAATGGGACAACCAAGTACACCATATCTGCACGATGAAAGGAGAGGCAACTTCTCCTTCACCACAGATTATTATATCAACTTGTGACTGCTGATCTCTTCTTACGGTTTAACAAACTCAAGTACTGAACATATCCGCAAGCACATTATACAGAACTACAACGAACAAAGCTCATGAAGCAGTTTCTCTAAAGACAGCCTCAGATTCAGGGACATGAAAGGTTTCTTATTTCCAACTTCTTACAGGGAGTGGTAACAGCTTGAACTCTGAGTCTTCAATCATTGCAAATTTATTGATCTCGGCTCAGACAAACAATAGGAACTACCAGAATTGTTAAACTTCATACTCTTAGCATATTCAGAGGGGGGTGGTTTCTTTAGAAACTGACCTCTCTTCGGACCACAGTTCCAAGTTTAACAGTTCCTGTTCCCAGTGAACCAAACATTACCACAGTTCCAAGTTAACCGTTCCCCAGTGATCCAAACATTTATGTATCTGATTCAGGTCAAAAACGATTTACCAAGCTAAGACCTGCACATTTGTCAACCAGTATCCACTCCCCTGAAAATTCAAGAGAAGCTTAATTTAAGGTCTTAAAAAGTTTTTTTTTTGCCCCTGGGAGAGGGGGGGGGGGGGGGGGGGGGGGGGGGGGGGGGGGGTGTTAATGGAAATAGATGACAGATTTGTTACCATTAGGATGCTGAGTTCCTACAAACGATACTTCACCAGATTCTGGGTGGATTTCGCACTAGGAACCTTCAATTGAAATGAGTACAACAGTAACCTCAGTGGGGTTAATGAGAGGGAAATTGGGTGCACTATCAAGCAAACCAGCCTTCAAAAGAAACAGCAAATGAAATGGAGAAATTCTAAGACGAGTATCATCAAATTCCAACATGTTTCGTTAATTCCATTAAATTAATCAACCATAATAGTGAAAATATATATATATATATATATATATATATATATATATATATATATATATATATATATATATATATATATATATATAACAGATCATAAAGGGTGGATGTCAGACGATTAATATTGGAACTATGGTTTTCAAATATCAGCAAATACTGAGATGCAGTGGTTGTATCGGTTAGAGATTTTGCCTATTGACACTTTCTGATATGTCTGATTTACATATAAATGGCACTCCCAATATCTGAATTAGCGAGTTTAGGAACTACAACTTGCACAGAGTTATGTCTTCTGATATTTAGTAGATAAAATTCCAACCAACCTTGAATATCCACTGGAACCTGCTCCCACACTACAGGCTGTGATGCAGCTGCTAGAATCAATCCGGAGAACATTCGGTCCATCTTTTGGAATGGATACAAGGCGTTGAAGAATTAAATCACCACCTATATCCCCTTCTAAGCAAAGAGATTCCTCCTGTCCTGACTGTTCAAGATTCCTCCTGCGCATCCAGTAGTAAATATACACATCCAGTAAATATAATCATTCAACATCCAGATTTTATTAGAAGTGGAACCTTTATTTTTGGAGGAAAAAAACCAAATAAATTCACCAAAAACTTGTATAAATTACTAGATCCGAAAGACCCTTCCAAAAACCAACATCTGTCTCTACATACATTAGACGCATTTAATAAATATAACTAAGATAGATTTACTCAACAACGGTGTATTGCTTTGAGCATCAAGCAGAACAATATTCAACTCCACTGTATTCTTCATAACCGTTTATTTCAACTCTTCTGTGAAGACACTGAGACCCTGTAAAAGAAGCATTCAAAGTTGAGAACAATACGGTCAATTTATGTTCGATGGAAGTACCAATTAATTATCTTATGCAGCTAACAATGCACACAATCAATTCTTAAAGGAAAGAGTCAAAAACTGCTCTTCTTTATAATTATTTTATAGTAGTGACTGAACTTATGGTTACTGTTGATCTACATTTCTGTGTTGGAAAAATATGGTTAGTTCAACACTACGATTAAAGTCAAACAATGTCCGTGTTCATATATTATATATATATATATGTACCACATGTATATCACTATAATTTTATGAAATTGTACGTCAGCGCACTATTTCAAGTTTTCAGCTCTAGTAGATAGAAAACAATAAGAAACCATACATAATTATGCTGGTAAATGTTGCGGGAGATCCTTCAGAGAAGAGGGTTCGGAAACAGGTGGATAGGCTGGATTAAGACTTGGTTAACTACTTCCAAGGTCAATGTGCTGGTCAATGGGGAACCGGAAAAGAAAATCAGATGCAGGAGAGGGCTGAGACAGGGTGATCCACTGTCACCACTTTTGTTCACTTTAGTGGGGGACAGATTGCATAGAATGCTTCACGCATACAGAGAAAATGGTCTGATCAATGGTCTAGGTATGAGGAGGGGTATCTCTGTAGTTATGAATGTCCAATATGCGGATGATACTGTTATTTTTGGTGAGTGCGATGTTGCGCAAGCAACTTTCCTTAAATGGGGCCTGTACTTATTTGAAGAATGGTCAAGATTAAAAGTGAACTTCAACAAAAGCTTTATTACATTCTTAGGGGATTCTGGGGAAGTGGGGAGCACTATAGCTAATATTCTTAACTGCCCCATCCAGAAATTACCAATTAGGTACCTGGGACTACCAATTGGAACAGGAAATACTAGGAGGGTGGATTGGCATGGTATCATAGACAAAATCGCGACCAGGCTTGAGGGGTGGAAAGGAAAAATACTGTCTTTCGGAGGACGACTAATATTGCTAAATTCGGTCACTAGCTCTATACCATTATACTTTGTCCTTTTTTCAAATTCCGGTTTGGGTGGTCAAAAAAATTGACAAACTTAGGTGACGGTTCTTATGGCATGGGGTGGGGGAAGGGAGAGGGTATGCATTAATCAAATGGGGTATTGCGTGCAGACGTAAAGAGCTTGGTGGATTAGGTGTGGTCAATATTCGCCAAATGAACTAAGCACTACTTCGCAAATGGTGGTGGAAACTCAAACTCAAAACTAAGACAAAATGGGGTACACTTATAAAGGCGGCCTACTTGAAGAATGGGTGCATGCATCAGAAACAGAAAAACAAGGATTCAGCTTCCGGGTTTTGGAGAGGGGTGACTCGTACTAGAGACATCTTCATCTCAGGGGTGACTTTTTCGATTGGAAATGGTGCCACGACGTGTTTCTGGAAGGATAAATGGTGTGGATCTATCAACCTAAAGAGGAGATTCCTGGAGGCATACAGGTTTGCTACTGATAAATATGATCGGGTAACTAGAAATTGGAGGAATGAGGAATGGAGACCGAGACTCACAGGCAGTCTTACAAGCAAGGCTAGAAGACAAAAACAGGAGATCATTGCCTTTTTGCAGGATTGGAAGCCAACTGGAAATGATAATGAGGATAAAGTTAAATGGGAGGCAGAAAAAGGGGGGTCTTTTCGGTGAAACCTGCATATAAAAGGTTAAACGATAGAGGGGTTAGAGTATACGACCCAGTCTGAAAGGCACATGCCCCACTTAAAGTGAAGACCTTCAACTGGCTGGCTTGCAGAAACGCTATTCTAACACGGGATAACTTGGTTAGGAGACGGTGGCAAGGACCGATAATCTGCATAATGTGCAATCAGGATAACGAAACGGTGGACCATCTTCTAGTCACATGCAGCTTCGCGCGGCCAATATGGGGGGATCTCCGAAACAGAATCGGTATCTTAGGGGCAGGCCCGGATACGGTACTAGACGCTTGGGCGGGGAGGGGGGCTGGAGAGATGGTCACATTCACAGCAACAACTCCTGCATTTGGGATATTGGGGTGGCGGCTATATGTTGGGGCATATGGCTAGAACGGAACAATAGAATCTTTAGAAGCACACACAGACACATCATGCAACAACAATTGCTCTTCAAGATTATTGCTAATATCATGTTCTGGTCTAAAACGGCAGGTGAAGAACAGACGAAGAAAATCAAGGACATGTACAAGGACATTGCCACCAATCAAGTTCAGTCACAGGAAGGGGAAGACACAGCAGAAGATGGTTGATTGCTTGGAGTGAGGAGGGTGGAACAGTCACCCGTCAGACTTTTGGGAGTTTTTGGATTCATGGTTGAGGCCAGTAGTTAGATGTATTTTGGGTCTCTGTCTTTTTTTCTTGTATGTATTTTGGGTTGTACGAATGGGTCTTTACCGAAAAGTATAGGGGGATTCATATTTTGGTAGGACAATGAGTATCATGGCCTGCATGTGGGACACATGAACATCATTGTCCGTTTTGGGATTATTTGTTCTATTTTATTAAAAACTTTTTAATGAAACAAGGGGAGGCCTAGGCCAACCTTTTATGATCAAAAAAATTATGCTGGTAAATGAAGGCAGGAACAATAAGCTCATGGAGCATATATATTACCAGAAGGGAGATGCATCATAGAGATAATTCGACCTCCAATCCAAGGCACAACTTTATGAGCCCAATCACCACTCTTTAGCTCAACAGGGACTTATGACAGTTCAACTCCTGTCTCTCCTGGTAGCCCATCTACATCTGGGATCAGTCTAGCCGATCCTGCAGACAAAATTTCCATTTTTTGATCATAATGAGAGACCAGTCTCAATTTAATCTACAAAACACTGATAAAACATGACATGACAGTAACATACAGATATACAACGATTCTAGAGTATATGCAATAGACATTTCTGATGCTTGTGTCCAACAAAACATTGTAAAGTGGATATGCCTGTGCTATAGGTTTCACCTTACAGAATAGTGAGTGGGTCATAAATCTTATATAGGAAGAAAGGAAATTACATAAATACCAAGAATGAAAGACAATTAAAAAGGTACCATGATTATCTCAAAGGAACAAGGTCCCAGTACCAAAATCCTAGCTTCACGATGTTGCACAACAACATTCAAGAGCCACAACATATAAGAGTGAAATTTGTTTAAGGATACTTTACTAATAAAAAATGTCAGATGTGTACCATAAGAACAAATTATCAAAATATACCAGTAAAGTTGCTGATGTGGCAAAAATAGGAAACTTCACTACATGTAGCATTAACATTAATAACGGTTTCTTTCAGGACTCTGAAGCGTCCTGGCCATGCAAATTCATGATATGTACCTTAAGTTTTTGGAATAAGCTCCATTTGACACTTAGAGCTTAATCAGGGAAGAAGAACAATTACCTATCTGCATCTTGGAGATTTTCACTGGCAACCACCAAGTTATCACTTCATTTTCTGAAGGAAGTGTAATTTTTAATTCCTCTCTATCAACACCCCATGCACTAACCCTTGTAGAGAAGAAAAGGTAAGTGAGCAATATAAACCTGTGCTACAAGTATGAGTTACTGCTCTGGGTAAATAATCCGGCTCAATCTGCACTGATCCCCTCATGATCCGCAAACTCCTACAGAATCAGCCCCATAACTCCTATGGGCCTTCTGCTATTTCATGCCCACAGAAGAGGGTCACCCGGCCCATTAGGGTTAGGGTTTTCTCTCTCTCTCTATCTCTCTGCCTATAAATATTAGACAACTTCCCCTTTTACAAGGTAATAACTTTTTCTCACCTGAACCTTCCCTTCCCTTTTCTTCAATGCCTGACTAGATCGTTAGGGGGGCCTGTTGCCGGAATCACCCTCGGTGTCTCTAGGCGTTTTGTAGGTACTCGGGCGACCAGCTACCAGTAGCACCCCCCTCCTGCTCCTCACCAAATCCTCATCTCTGATCCAGATCTGCGACTGAGATCTGTCTTAGGTCTGTATCTTCCCCTATAAATAACAAGAACTCACATTTGTTGCTCCCACCACTAAATCAGCAGCATCAGATTGGCGCCGTCTGTGGGAATCAGACAGACTGACTCGACTCCAGTCTCGGATCCCGCCCAGGAGCCATCTCCCTTCATGGCACCCAAAGCCAAGAGAGCGCCCACGGCGGGACGTCAGTCCGATCCTCATCCTTCTCGCAATCACGTGAACACGTAGGGGTCGTGAAGACAGCAAGTCGAGGGTCCGTCAGAATTTGGTCCAAACGCTACACGCTCGATCGCCGTTGACCTTCGGTACGTCATCAACAATCGACTGCCGGTGGAGGACCTCCGGCACCTGCTCAGCCGATCAAGAGGTGGGGTCGCTCCTCCAACCAGGCTCCGACCCACAACATTCACCCATCCCAGGATCGGGAGCAGAGGCACAACCGCTACCCAAGAGACAGGCCAACCCCGAACAGACAAGGCGAATAGGTCCCCGGCACGAGGGCCGAGTTTCGGGATTTTCGGAATGAGGTTCTTCAGGCCCTCCATGGTGGCCACAGAATCAAGCGTCAATACCACAACTTCTGCCGAGAAGAGGCCTAGGGCAGTGAGTCCTACGACTCGACTCAGCCGGCGAGACGGGATGATGCCATCCATCAGCGCCTACAAGAAATGGCGAATCACCTCGCCCGGATCGGCGATGGCGGGTCACAACCCAACCGAGGGCATCATCCTAGCCAACCCCCGTTCTCCACTAAAATCCTCGATGCTGAGATTCCGAGGAATTTCAGGCCGCCTTAGTTCGAGACGTACAATGATGAGGGTAATCCTGCTGATCACATGGAAGAGTTCAGAACCCTCATAATGATTCACAGCGCCTCGGATCCTCTTCTGTTGGGCATTTCCAGCCACACTGCATAGCCCGGCACAAGAGTGGTTCTCCAAGCTTGCCCCCACCCCAATTTTCTCATTCGACCAGCTCGAGGCGAGCTTCCTCGCTCACTTTGTAACCAGTCATAAAGTCGAGAAGACGAGCGCATCCCTCCTGGACCTCAAGCAGAAGGAAGGAGAGTTCCTTCGGGACTTCGTGCGAAGGTTCACCGCCGAGGCGAAGAAGTCGCGTTCGCAGCCTTCCGGCAAAATGTTTACCACGGCCAGCTGAAGGCCTCCTTGGCGAAGAAGTCGTCCATCGATTTTCCCGACCTCCTTAACATGGTCGAAAAATACATTTGAGCCGTGGAGGCTCTACACCCGGAAAACCCGAAAGAAACCCCAGCCAAGGAAAAGAGAAAGGTTAATGACTCTGAGCCTCCGAAGAAAACTCAGGATGCATTCGGTCAGAAACGACCGTCTCCCGCTTCGAGAGGTTCACACCACTGACTCAGAGTGTGTCAGTCATCCTCATGGAGATTGAGGGACAAGGGGATGGTCTGCCATCCTCCCCGAGTGAACAACAACAAGAAGGACTGGAGATTCTACTGTTGGTTCCATCGGGAACACGGGCACGAAACCGATATATATAAAACTACTTCTTGGAAGAGAGGGACACCTCCCCATCAACCGCTGCGTCGACATCTGGGTCCACCGTCCCCACTACGTTCTCCTCAGTCAGCGGTACTCCACCCCCTCATCATCGTCTACCCCAGGTGTCGTCGGATGCTCGGGGAGTTTCATGCAATAGTGAAACTGCTCGAGCTGACACTCGGGGTAGTAGTACCAAACGTGTTCAAGGGCCCGATTGTACGTCGTGTATTGGGCCTCAATGACCTTGTTCATGGCGGCATTCGTGGTCCTCTTCAGCTCCTTGGCGGCCGCCTTCCTTATTTTCCCCTCCACCCGGGCTCGGTCGTCGGCGATGGAAGTTAGTTCGGCCTTAAGGGCCCGCTCGCGGGACTCGGCTGCATCCAGCTTCAGCTTCAGGTTCTTCATCTCATGCTCATACCATTGAACGTTCATTACCTCCGCTGGAGCTCATGGGTGTGCAGCCTCATCATCTGGGCTCCGGCCAATGATGCCTGCAAACGAAGGGCTAAGACTTGGAAAAATAAAATATAATAGGGCTAAATCGCAGAGATGAAAGAAACCTTACCAGCACACTGGCCTAAGCTCACCGCATATAGCACGACTCGAGAGTCTCAATCGCTAGGGCCTCTCCGTCGCAGGGCGTGGCCAGGTGTTCCACCACCTCGATCGCTTCCGGCCCCTCGGTTAGTGTGTCGCCCACCTTCACAGCCTAGTTGGGTGCCTACGGTCTGAGCATCTCTTCGCCTACGATCTCCTGGGCCGCAAGGTGGACGGGCACGATGCCACCCCTCAGCACGTCCGTAACCCTGAGGTTACTCGAACTCGGTGCCTCCTTCACAGAGCTCGGGGCCCCGACGACTGATAGGGCCCTCTGCTTTTTGGACTTTGGGTCTAAAGTCTCCTCGAAGCCCCCCTGAGAGGACCTCTTCCGCTGCTTGACCTGGTCGGCAGCCCTATGCTTGGCTAGTAGGGCCCTCCTCACATCGATAGCTGCACCATCCATTGCTGCGAAAGAATAAAAAGAACCATAAGAACAGATGGAAAAAGTTGAACAAAAAAGGAAACGAAAAACATACAAGGGTCAATGGGGCTCAGTCCGATCCTAGCCAGATGCATATCGATCACATTCGGTCAGCCGTTGCTATTGCCAGCGACGATCCGATCCACATCGGCCCATTCCTCGTCCGTCAAGTCTCTCCTCTTCGGATGCTTGTGATTCGGCTCGTAAAAAATCCAGATCGTGGGAATTTACCAAGGCATCTGGTTTCGGACGATGAAGTATTTCTCCTTCCATCCGTTTATAGAGTCCAGATGCCCATGGACTACCTTCTTATCGGGACGAGGCGATAAGAAGTATATTCCCTCATGCTTTCTCGACGAACGGACCCCCAGCACGACTCGGAAGTATTTCAGCTTGAAAGGCACTACTCTCTCCTCGCAAAACAACATGAAGCACACGAGCTGCTTCCAGGAGTTTGGGCAGTACTGCATCAGGCTCAAACTTCCCCAATTCAGTACCTTCTTGATGAACGGCAGCCGCAACACCAAGCTAAAGGCGCCCGCAAGAAATATGCAATAGCAAGCGGCCAACAGGTCCGTTGGATGGAGACTAGGGTTCAGAATCATCAGCTCAAACTCCAACCCTATGAAGTAGTTCGCTCAAATCAGCAGCAGGTCATCGACCATCAAAATACTGTCTTGTCTATTCGGATCTTTGGTTGACTCGACGAAGAATGTGGTACCCCATACCGAACCAAGTCTTTGACATCATCCGGATACATCCTAATGGATTCTGGCTGCTGAAGATATGGGACATCAAGCCCATGTTCTGGGAAAAAATTCATCCGGCTGTTCCGGACTGTCCAGAAGGGTCCACCTCATCCTCCTTCCTCGAACATGAGTAGCCTTTGGGGGGGACGGCGTCGCCAACGATCGAAGATTAGGAGGACCGACCGACGGGCCGACTTCCATAACCGACCCCTCACCTTCATCACCGACCCCTCTTCCAACTTTGCCCTCCACGTCTCGATCGGCATCTCCAGTTTCCTCCACCTCAACCGGGTTACCCTCATCAACCACCTCTGCCACCTCTATCCCTCCGTTCGAGTCACTCGATTCCATTACAAATGGCTTACGACTGTGGAGCAGTTGGACTTTGTAAACCTTCTCACTCGTCTCCCAGGACAAGTATGAAAGACGATCCCCATCGCCCTGACCAAAAATAGATGCAGAAGAACCGGACCGAGCTCTCAACATAATATTGAAAATACTAACATGTTGCCGAAAAAGTACGCCGCAAAGCTGCTCGCCGGTCACAAAACAGTTCCTAGAGAGACACTCCACAAGTTAGATAAAGAAAGCAAAGTAAAAAATAAGAGGGGAGGAATATATAGAAATGTCTCGATATCCTCAAACGATCTCAGCCACCCAATCTAGATCATCTAAATCTAATGGTGGATAAGGTTTCGATGCCTCGATTTCCACAACTGTGATGTCAGTATCACATGCGCAACCAGCGTGTCCACTGCAATCATAGTAAGCAGCTGGCAGCAGGCTTTTCTCACAAATTCACAGATCTCGATGTTTGGCATTAACCTCGAGCAAGCATCTGTCTTTTATTCAAGATCACAGAGCTTGACGCACGGCATTAACCTCGAGCCATCATTTGTCTTTTATTTAAAATCACCGAGCACGACGCTCGGCATTAACCTCGAGCCAGCAGCTGTCTTTCTCACAAGTTCACAGAGCTCGACGCTCGGCATTAACCTCGAACCAGCAGCTGTCTTTCTCACAAGTTCACAGAGCTCGACGCTCGGCATTAACCTCGAGCCAGTAGCTGTCTTTCATTCAAGTTCACAGGGCTCGACGCTCGACATTAACCTCGAGCTAGCATCTGTCTTTTATTAAAGATCACAGAGCTCGACGCTCGGCGTTAACCTCGAGCCAGCATCTGTCTTTCATTCAAGTTCACAGAACTCGACGCTCGGCATTAACCTCGAGCCAACAGCTATCTTTCATTCAAGTTCATAGGGCTCGACGCTCCTCGACCCAACATCTGTCTTTTATTCAAGATCACAGAGCTCGATGCTCGGCGTTAACCTCGAGCCAGCATTTGCCTGTCATTCAAGTTCACAGAGCTCGATGCTCGGCATTAACTTCGAGCCAGCAGCTGTCTTTCATTCAAGTTCACAGAGTTTGACGTTCGACATTAACCTAGAACCAGCATCTGTCTTTTATTCAAGTTCGCAGAGCTCGACGCTTGGCATTAAACTCGAGCAAGCGCCTAGCTTTCATTCGAGCTCACATGGCTTGACGCTCAGCATTAACCTCGAGTCAGTCAACATCGCGCATAAAGCTTGGCGCTCGACGTTAACCTCAAACCAACTCCTGACTTACAGGCAACGCTCGACGCTCAGAGGTCGGAGCACAGTCGTCACGGAGCTCACCTGACCTCATATCACTCTCTTTGGGGATCTTCCATCCTATCCTCATGCACACTGTCTACCGATCTTCTCATAATGACGGACTACTCCTCGACGACTGAGACATACAACCCTCCAGAAGTGGGGGGCCTGTGATGTGGGTAAATAATCCGGCTTAATCTGAGTCGTCTGATCCTTTAGGATCTGCAAAATCCTACAAAATCAGGCTCACAGTTTCTATGGGCCTTCTGTTGTTTCAGGCCCACAGAAAAGGGTCACCCGGTCCATTAGGGTTAGGGTTTTCACTCTCTTTGCCTATAAATACTAGACCCCCCCTCCCCTTTTACAAGGTAATGACTTTTTTTCACATGAACCCTAACTTTCATTTTTCTTCAGTGACTGACTAGATCGTCGAGAGCCTGTCCCAGAATCACCCCCTGTGTTTCTAGGCATTTTGCAGGTACTCAGGCAGGTACTCAGGGTGGCCAGTTACCAGCAGCACCCCCTCCTGCTCCTCACCAAATCCTCATCTCAAATTCAGATCTGCGGTTAAGATCTGTCTCAGGTTTGTCTCTTCCACTATAAATAACAAAAATTTACATGTGTTGCTCCCACCACTAAATCAACAGCATCAGTTACATTAAGTGAACTAAGGCATACCATAGTACCTCCCCAAGCAGAACATGTACATGTAGAGTACGCTTTGGCCTCTTCCATGATCCCTCTGTTTTGGATACTTTAACTGTAATAACCCCTTTTTGCAATTCCACACAATAGTGTGTAAAGAGATAACCATATCCATCACCATCGTCTCCAAATAGAACACCTTCAGCTTTACCTAGAAAAGAACGAAAACTATAGTACATATCTTTCAGCTAATTATCTACATACTTAGTCATCCTTCAAACTTGTACTATTAAGTTTCTTTCTTTTAACAATTATTTATGAAACATTGGAGAAAACTATAGAATTATAGAGATGAGGAGACAAATGAAGTAGATGTGATAAGCAAAAGGAAACACGACCAAGAAACAAGGTATCCTCAAGTACGGGATAGTGATCCATAGTTCTTGGCAGCCTCAATCCTATATGTGACTGAACCCACAATTATTTGTTAGATTTCTCAATGTCTGACAAGATATATTCAGCTGCAGGAACGCTAACTTTCAAGTTAATCTACTCAAAGCACAGTTTCCTACATGCTTATGAAACGATGGATACTGAAATGGATGTAGTCACCAGATTATGGGGACAGATTCAATACAATGCATCATGAAAAAGGACAATAAAAAGGATAATCAAGTCTTTTAAGCCCACCACTCATAAGCCTAAGTTTTTCGATAAATTTATTAGTTCATGAAATCAGCACAACAAAAAAAACCAAATCATGCAATAAAAGAAATTAAAAATAAAATAAAAATTCCTCATGCATGTTCTCTTCCATGCGCAAATTATGTGTGTTTCCAACCACCCTCATTAATTATTGTTGGCTTACCATTATATGTTCACCAAAAAAGTTATACCACCTGAAGCAAAAGTTCCTAACTAGAAGTTCTGTATATGTATGTTTTCGGCTTCATGCAAACCAACTGAATTTGGCTTAGAGTAACAATCATTATGTATTTAGACCAGTTAAATTTTAAAAGTATGATTGAAAAAAGTTTATCATAAGGACTGACAATAAGAAATAATTATTTTTTTCTCCTTTCTTGCTCCAAATTGTCACAACTCACAAGTCAAGTTTTTGCATGCTTCTCTTCATCATCTCTAATCTCTAATCTCTAATATTATAATGGGAGAGTTGGGGTTGTCATTTGTAGACAACCTATAATTTGTAGACATTCAACCATCTAATCACAACCATTCATTTTTACGTGGGAGTTATATTAACCATTCATTTACTCAACTTAGTTACCATAATACCCTCAAAGTTCAAATTTATTTACGACATAATTATTTACAAAATTGCCACTCATATAAAATAAAAGTTTGTGCCACTAGAGGTAATTTGTAAAGAGTATGTAATGAGTAAAGAGAGGTCTCAGGTTCGAGGCCAGATTACGTCTTATTATTTACTATATAAAAAAAAAATAGAATGTGCATTGCACGTGCAAATTACTAGTCATTACTAACTGTAGAGATTGATGTATTAAGTTGTATATGGTGCCTTGAAAAATAAGACTTGCCAAACTTGCATAAGATCATACCTCTTGGTTAGTTGTCAAATCTTCTTAGATGACAACTAATCCAATAGGATTTAATTTATAAATACTTAAATGGAAAGTAATTTAGTTGGCATGATTTAAGGATAGTTTATGAAGGACAATTAAATTGTGGCCACTAATCCAAGATGATATAAGATGGATGGCCACAATAAATTAAGGGTACCCTACACTTGATTTTTGTCGGTGTAGACGATCCAAATCCTTTTGATACAGGTTATAATGTAAGTTTATTCTTGTAGATCATTTATAGTTACTTTAAAGTCAATATATAAAATTTTAAAAAATGAATTTAAGGAATAATGCACATTTGTGGTAATGAGATGATATGTTATAGTTCTATCTTTCATACTAAGTGTATTAGTCATTTCACCCATAGGAGGCCCTTGTCATATTTTCATAAGCCACAAGTCAACTTTTCTAGATTAAAAATTAAAATTGAACAGAACTTTAGTCGGACATGTACTTATTCATCAATGGACTTATTTACACTGCTATGTCTAACAGCATTCTTGTAACCATAATCAACTTCCATATAAAGTTCTATTATGGGTGGAAGTAACAGAAGAAATCTAGTGAATATTGCTCAAAATAGTATATTCAGAGTAGCATAGATTATATCGTTTTATGGTGTATCTTCAGAGGCAAATATGAGTTTGAAGCGGATTCTTACAGTCCTACAGATCTGTTTCATGCATCCTCATTGCATTTAACGCTAATATTCCGTGATTCATAGGTAGAAGGTCCCATGATTACCAAACATTAATATGTGGTCTTATAACATATTCCAACTTCTTGATCTTAACAACTTCTGACTTTCCATCTAATGGCGGGGACAATCAATTGGTATAAGAACTAGGTGCACCTACACAGGTGCATGGTGCTAATGCTATGAGATATTTGTGGAAATTTGTGAGAAGACTTGATCAAAGTAGAGATAAACAAATGCCTGGAATTCTTGATGAATGCTCAGGTTAAGTTGTGGCAATAGAGGTAATACCTCCTGAACAGTGGAGGTATTGGAATTGAGAGGTTTGGGGTGGGGTGGGGGGGGGGGGGGGGGGGGGGGGGGGGGAGGGGGGGGGAGTGGAAGTAATGGAGTAAAAGTGGAGACTGCCAAGGCCAAGTGACTATTAAAGACACACTTCAAGGGTTCGACAGGAAATACTGAAAAAGCAACAGGTGATAATTTTAGTCCCACCCGAATTTAATGACATGTGATTAAGGGATTAAAAAAACCTGGATGCAGGACACCACCAGAGGTGGTTCACATGGGTACCAACTTCCAAGCCAATTAGCAGCTCCACCTACTTAAATGGGCCCGTTATCACAACAAACTAAAAATTTGAGTCTTGAGGGGTTTATAATTTTATACTTATTCTATAATTGTGACAAATTAGAGCGTACACCAAATGTGTTCTAGTATATGGGATTAATGCTTGGATGGGCTATCAGGAGTTTTTTCATGGCTATTCACCCTAGACTATTAAGGAGGCTTGGCTATCAAACAGTTATACAAGAGATAAATATCAAACGGAAGAACTAGGTTATTCCGCAGCATTGTTTTTCCTTTTGCAGACTTGGATTTCTCATTAGCTAATGTGCCTAAATTTTGTGCATGCTTTCATTTTATTGTATGCATAGGTAATCATCACTCTCCATTACAGTAAGACGGTAAGGTTGCACCATTTTAAGTGTTTGCACAGATTAATTAGAATGCAGGTGAGTTTAGATAGAAATATTAAGTACACAATTATTATTTATTAATCAATATGGCATACTAAAATCCTCAAGATAAGTATAAGTCTATTATACTAAATATATGAGTTTTTCCACAATAAAAGCATGAAATTTAAGACATTATTTCAAAAAATAAGTTTGCACTGCTGGAAAAATGCAAATTGTCCATTCTACTTTTCTGCTCTATTTCACATAAAAATGTAGCTATTTGATTCCATGAACATAGAGATGCCACAGAATTGCACAAAAGAAAACATGAAATGTCCCCAACCTAGACCTAATCAAATAAGGATCTAGGTTGGTAATAACATGAAGCCGAAAATATATATTCAAGTTTGGTTAAACCAGGATAAGCTTCAGCAACAAAGTTATTGGATGCAACAGTACAAAGAATATTTTTTTAAAATGCACCAAGAAACATGAGTTAGATAACCATTACTGTCCAAAGCAACAAAGAGTGATAGATCATCACTGAGATTTGCTTCACCAACGTGCTGAATAGGAAGGCCCACTGGAATTATTGACCCACCATACAGAAACAAAGTTGGCAAGTCCTGAATTGTTCAGCAGAAATGGAGAAGAATCAGAAAAACTAATAGGTCAACTGAAATGTATGATAACTACATGAGAAAATATACTTACTGGATGTGAATCACCAAAATCAAATTGCAACCAAGTTCCATTTGGCAAATCAAGTGATACTTCATATGATCTTTTATTAGGTGTTGTGTTAAGACAAAGAGAAGGCCTTGATGAAGTTCATGAACCAAAATGTAAAAAAAAACAAAAAAAATGTAATATAGCTAGCTAATAACCCTAACAAAAATGGGAATCCTAAGATATTTAACAGGGCGGGCAAAAGTAAATAGTATTTTTTTAAAAAGTTATGTTCTATCAAAACGAGGATTCATGTAGCCGACCCCAACTAGTTGGGAAAAATGCTTTGTTGTTGTTGTTGTATGTTCTATCAAAAAAATGTTAAAGAAAATCTTTTTGTATATATTTCATGTTGAACGGGAGTTTTTTTACTTTTAGCATTTGTTAGTTATATGAAACCATCAATTATTTAACTACGGGATATTTGGTGATGATATCTACTATTTTCTAACATATGGTTGAGTAAATGTTTGCATAATTAACCGTAGTAGAAAATTCGGATCATATTCTTTTCTTCTGTCCTTGAGCTAGACTAGCATGGGAAGTCATATGTTTAGGGTTCGGTTTAGTCGACTTTCCAACCTCTACTTTAGAGGTGGGGGGGGGGGGGGGGGGGGGGGAGCGACCAAGATTAGGAAAGAGGAGAGAGAGGCATGGGATATTTCAATAGCGGCTACTTTATGGACCATTTGGCTAGATCGAAATGACTTGTGCTTTCGTCAGATTAATAATAGATTCTCTGTGTTGATGCATAAAATATTTACTTCTATACATGCTTGGGTAGGTCTGGCGGGCGCGAAAAAGAGGCTGCATTTGGAGGAGGAGGACTAGCATATGGGAAGGAGTCACCTTCAGGAGTTGGTTTTCCTTTATGTTTTCTCTATTTATTTTCTACTTCCTGCAGCTTGCTAGCGTATGATGTATGGTATTTTGGTCTTTCATGTATTGGATCGATATAGATCTTGTACTAGGATGTTGTAGTACTGATGTATGTGGGCTATTTTGTACTCTGTTTTATTAACATTTCATTAATGAAGCGATGACGGGGTCAACTTTTTTTTTAAAAAAAATGTTTGCATAATATGTACAAGTTGAGTTGCACGTCTAATAAGAAAAAGACAAAAAAAAACCGTACTTTTAAAAATTCAATACTCATTTAATTTGAAATGATAAATATAAAAGGGTAAAAGGGATATGAGCAACTTGCTCATTTAGTAAATGAGCAATTGATTATGTGGTATGCATGTGATACATTGGACAACTAACCCTTTTAATGATTTTCCAATCACATGTATGCCATATCATCAATTGCTTATTTAACAAATGAGCAAATTGCTCATACCCCTTTTTTCCAATATAAAAATATTATTAAGAACATAAATAATGAGATTAAATTCAATTATATATCTTTAGTATGAAAATCAACTTTCTCAAACTTAAATTAGATATTCAAAAATTTAAAAATATCTAGTATAACTTTATTAAAGACAAAGTTTATTCACAATCCAAAATCAAGTTATATTTTTTTTAAATGAAAAACTAGTTGCTCTTTATAGTGGAGATTGAACCCTACTTCTCATATAGTGGAGCTTGAATCACCTAACCAAGAAGCCAAGTCACTAATTTATACATATATATAAAATAATTGTATAGATACCTAGGTCTTCCTGATTTTGCAAAAATTCAGGGTGAGCGGCTGCCGTGCATCCGCCACTGTTCATACTTCATAATGAATCAAATGACGTGGTTTTCAAGTATAGTGCTAGAGTACCTTGAACAAATTAAAAGTGGTCCAAGCTGTCCTCAAACCAGTATTCTGTGGATCTGAATAACAAGGGAGGCATCCGTACTTTGATTTACAGATAGTTATGGAAATAGAAGTAACATAAATAAGAGGATACCAGCAAAAATAAGGGTGCTGCAACAGGAAGTCCCTTCGTATGTGCCATATAGAGAAGAGTATATATGTACGGTATAAGCTGATAGCGCCTCCTCAATGCAAGTCAGCATACTTCTTCACACTACAGGATACAATAGCATAAGTATTTAAACTACAGTCTTTCTCTAAAAGAAAGAGATTCATGTCAAAATATGTGACAAGAAATTTATCTAAGAAACAGTTTCTTACTCAATTATACAACTTAATTCAGGAGATTGATTGAGCTTTCATTCCAGACATCATTTTCAGACCAGCTATTACAAACAAAATATCCTCCTTCATTTTTATTCCAAGGGTCAAGCATCCAGATTGCATTGTGCATGAAGGTCATTCACCATCAACTTTGGATCAGGGAAGCGCTCCTGCAACATTGCCAAACATAATCATAATTACTTGGGGAGATCCGCAAGTCCACTAACCATGATGAGTACAGGGAAACATGGATCTACGTGAAGTATTTAAAATAATAATTGTATGCAAAGTGGTGGATTCTCAGCAGGTTCGTGACCAATTTAGAATAGTGGCCTAAACTAGGATATATATGCTAAAATGCTATGGTGATTTTCAAGTATACTTTGCACTCTAGCTAAGCTGTTTACAGACGTACTTCATGCAGAGGGCAACAATAAGCTCTATATGAACTAACAGCAAGTTGAAGCGAGCGAAAATGATGAAGAAAGATTAAGAAACAAATGCCAATTTATACCTTATTTCCATGCATTATTTAAAAAGAAGGCTAGAAATGAAATATGGTTGTAATTTTAGTGGTTGACTAGCTAAATTAAACAAGTGATATCATCCAATATGCTAAAGTACGTATGGCCACTATTGGCCACTATTGTGCTGTCAGATCTTTTACCCTTACCCATTTATCATCTCTTTTAAACCTCCAAAAACAATTATGTTTTTTGAAAAGATTCAAAAACGAATATGTTGTGGAAACAATATTTACATAAGAGAAAATTTCTGAAATTATGAGTGTTTAAGAAAAAAACAGACAAGTTCAGATGGTTAGTATAGGACAAAAGACAAATTAAGAGCCATGAGCAGAAATAGTAGATCTACACTATCTGATCAAGGAATTTTTACCATTGGATGATGCTTGATCTTCTCAGTTTTTTAAATGCAACTATTTAATTCTAAAATCAAGTAGGAGTAGTTTAAAAGATAAAAATAACAATTTCATTATATTATATTATACTTATTTTTGAACAGGGTTCTGAGCCACGCTCGCTCACTCTCAACCCATCTATTAATTGGGGATTAACAGTGCAAGTGGTGTTTACCAAAATAAAGAAAATGACGGTGCAAGTGGGACTCTTAACTCCCAACATCTTGCTCACTAGCAAAAAAGCTTAGCACTGGACCTTAGTCACTTATTGAGTTTGTGTATTCAACATTAGTCCATTCTCACTATCAATATTTCCAATATGTCTTTCTTCAAAATATATATATATACTAGATTTGCCCGTGGGCATGTGCCCACGGCACATCTTCGGAACGATACAATACAGGAAAAAACCATGTAAACAGTAAAACAACAATTATGTAGTTCAAGTTTGAATAGTATGATAATAATTAGTTGTAAATAAAAGTCCATGTTTCTATTAGTATATGTTGAAAAATAATTATAAATGAGGGTGTAAAATCCAACTTCTTAGAACTTTAAGTGTGGAAAATGATGAAATTTAACTGTTGAAGATATATTTGTTCAATAAAATAAGCATAAAAATTCTGAATATTTTACAAACCTGAAATATGAAAATCTAAATTTCTAAGTAAATAAAGAAAGAATGGGAGAGAGAGAGGGAGAGGGAGAAAGATAGAAATATGAAAAAGTGAAGAGAGAAGAGAGAGATAGTAATAAAGTAATGAGTTTTTTAGTTTTGGGGGGGGGGGGGGAATTTAATTTTGGGATTTGAAATTTTGGGCGGGAAAATATGTTTTGTGAGAATCAATTTAAGCCATTGAATTTAGGAGAGATTGAATGAGAGCCACTTAATAGCTTTCTTTGTAATTTATTATATAGATAGGAAAATGCTCCATTGAAAACGGGTCTAGTTTTCACGGGTTGGAAAACACCAATCTGAGCCGTTGGATCGCTCATGATCGTGATCAGTGGCTCAGATCGAGCTCCTCATAACCCGTTTCAATTGATCAGCGGAGGGTTATTTTGGGAATTTCATCCCAAATAACTCTTCGCTGAACAGATTCTAAAAAAAATTGATATAACATAGGCCGTTGTTGGAAACAACGGCCTAGGTTATATTCATTTTTTCAGAGCGAATCAGGCGAAGAGTTATTTGGGACGAAATTCCCAAAATAACTCTCCGTCACTTAAGTGATATTGGGTGATGGGCGGAGGCGATCTGAGCCACTAATCACGATCAAAAGTGATCCAACGGATCAGATTGGTTTTTTCCAATCCGTGAAAACAAACCCGTTTTCAATGGAGCATTTCCCATATATATATATATATATATATATATATATATATATATATATGTCCTGGTAATGTATCCCAACCAATAATGCTACATTTTAATATCTAGTGAGAGTAACAGCTATTTATAGTTGTCAAATATAAGATTCATAAGATTCATTTAAAAACTCAAGAAATGTTAAAATTGAGTTTCAAAAGAGAAAACAAAACTTACAAAACAAACAACCGACAGACAAACAAAATAATGAAAGTACTCTGTTTATATTAAGCAATTTACTTGGTCAAAAGTGAAGCACCGAAACCCATCCATGTAGTCAATATAATATCCATTCAGATGACATCACAAGGTATGCTTTCTCCCGAAATGTTCTGCCAATCTGTTTCAGGACAATGTTAAGGGAGATAAAGGATATATGTAAATATTCTACCCACTGCCAGCACATACTATGATTTAATGAATAAATTAATAAAATCTAATGCAATATTATAGAAATAATAATTTCTAATTTAAGAAGGAAAACTTTAACAAATTTATAAAATTGTACTTGTCATTGCTCTAAAATTTATGGTAGATCATTATGGGGCATTCTGCAAATATTAGAGATTAAATAGAAAAGTAGCTTGGACTTTGGCAGCAGAATCATAACTCCAGCAACATTGATGGTAACCAAGGGCCCATTTGGGAGGCATAAACACAATTCCTAAAATTGAAGAAGAAATAAATGTAAATTTGGAGTCAATGTGCTATTTGAAGAGATAAATTAACTTCACTAGTTCTAACTATCCAAGAAGGCACCACTTGGTTATTAACTACTCTTCTTCAGAATGATTAAGCAAACTATACATCATCCAAGTACATATTCAATCAACACAAGCACCGAGGAAGGGGATGTAGTGATTATAAAAGCAGTAATTTGCAGTCATGTTTTAAATTTTAAAAAAAAAACAAAAATAAAAACAAAGTTAGGTGTTCTTCCTAGCAATGCAGATACAATTTTCAGCCTATATTGAAACTTTATGAGTCATATGTGGCTACATTTGTCTACAGTTACAAGAGGTATTTATAAATCAACAAAATAATCTTAGATCACTGGAACTGTAGTTGGAAATGTGAGGAAATTATTTGCACATGAGATATTTTTGCAAAGAAATATCTGCACTGCAAGAGTTGTTTTACAAAATGGAAAACTAATTAACATCATAAACGAACCTCATCTCAATATGTATTTGTCATATGCTATTTAATTAATGGGAACATTATCATTTCAACTCATAAAGTATCGATCCTTCATTTAAGCATTCAAAGAAACTTAATAGATGACAAAGTATTGAAACACCTGACCTGTTAAAAAGAATTGCCCCATCCTATAATAAGTTAGAAAATAAGGAGAAATGGCTTTCAGGTAAGTTCTTATACCCCCCCTATTGCATGAGACAGGAGGGACACAAACAAGCACATCCGTAGGTGACCCAAATATAAATAGGCCAAATGTAATGAATTATGGGTAAGTTGTTGGAAATCGATTCCATCATATTGTACTCATCAAGACGTACAAAATGATGTACTCATATGTCCAAAACCGATTTCAAATAAATGAAATATTCGCCTCCAAAGTTAGCTTGTTGAAATGAAGAATTGAACTTTTGCTTGATATGTGACATCTAAACTTAGTCCCATATCGGTAAGGAGCAAAAAGCAAATGAAGATATAAGTTAAAAACTGAGCCAAAGAGTTGTGCCCTTAGGGGTACGAATATTTTCTCCGGAGGGAGAACACACCCAACTTGGGCGTCGGTGTGGAACACACGCGCGCGCCCGCCCGGCCCGGCCGGGCCGGACCGGACCGGACCGGACCCGGACACGGGCACGGGCTCGGGCCTTGGCCTTGGCCTTGGCTTTCAGTAAACTTATTTATTTTATTTTTTTTGCAGAAATCCAGCTCTGTTTTGAGCTGGATACAGGCAGTTGCAACAGTTTTTGTCTGAACAGTTGCAACAACTGTTGCAGCAACTGCCGTCAGTTCTGATCTGATACGGGCAGTTGCAACCGTCGTGACAGTTTGTCTGAACAGTTGCAGCAACTGCCAGCAACTGCCACAGGATTAGACCTATAAATAGGATAGGATTCTGATCAAATCCATATCCCATTTTCATAGTTCCCTATCTCCTGTATCAACATAGCATATCACATACACTGCCATCATATCTGATCTCGCCCGAGCCTCCATTATTCTAGTGTAAGTTAATGGAGTTCTGACTGTTGTATCTTGGGAGACGACTGCCGTAATAACCTGTGTACACCGTTGCAGAGGCAGAAATTAACGTCTTAAGGACATTGCTTCGACAAGCCTCAGTCTGTATTTATTCTTCCTTCACCATACTCAAGGTCGGAATTGAAGATAACATATCTTCTTTCTGTGCTTTGTGTACAGTGATATACACTGTTTGCGAAACAGTTCCTTTAATTCACATTTATCAAGGTTCGAATTGAAGATTCAGTATCTTCCTTTTGTTCTTTGCTGATAGTGAATTATACTGTTTTCATAACAGTATAAGTACAATTAAATTTGAGTAGAAATTTAATTTGTTGTTTTTTAATTTTACATTAAAAATTAATTTTGTCTACATAAGTTGTAACAACTTAAGACGTTAAATTTATTCTTTTTCTTTTTCTTCTGTAGACAAGAATATGACTACCAAACCAGAACCCTCGAAAATGGTTAATAGTTTGCACAACAAGCCCGAGAATTTCAAAGGGGCTGACTTCAAGACTTGGCAGAGCAAAATGTTCTTCTATCTTACAACCCTCGGGTTGGATAGGTTCCTCGAGGAGGAAGAACCTAAGCCCGCTGAGGGGCAGACTCCTGAAACTCACAAGAAGACATTTGCAGCAGTGGATGCGTGGAGGCATTCGGACTTTCTTTGCCGGAACTACATCCTTAACTGTTTGGATGAAGTTCTGTACAAGATATATTGTCCAATCACTACTGCAAAAACTTTGTGGACAGCTCTGGCCTACAAATACAAGACTGAGAATGCCAGCTTGAAGAAATTTATCGTGGATAAATTTATGGACTACAAAATGGTGGACTCTAAGTCCGTCACTGTCCAGATGCAGGAGCTTCAAATCATTATTCACGAGTTGGAAGCCGAAGGGCATAAGGTTGGAGAATCCTTTCTAGTGGAAGCAATCATTGGAAAGTTGCCACCATCATGGAAAGACTTCAGGTATTACCTCAAGCACAAAAAGAAGGAAATATCCTTAGAAGATCTTGTTGTCAGGTTGAAGATTGAAGCAGACAACCGAGGTACAATAAGGTTCAAAAGCGAGGAGGCTAAAGTACATGTTGTGGAAAGTTCCAACAAGCGGAAGGGAAACTCCAACAACAAGAAACATTCCCAGAAGAGGAAAGCTTCAGATCAAGGATTCAAAGACAAGAAGCCCAACAAGAAGTTCAATGGAAATTGTTGGATTTGTGGGAAGCCTGGTCACTCTGCTAGAGACTGCCGCTTCAAGAAATCTGGCGGCACTTCAGAAGCAAACTGAACTTGTCTGCTGTTGTTTCTGAATGTAACCTTGTCCAACATCCCGGACAATGGTGGGTGGACACAGGTGCTACTCGGCACATATGTTTTGATAAGTCACTGTTCTCGACTTATCAGAAACTGGACTACGAAGAAAAACTCTATATGGGCAACTCTGCTGTGTCGATGGTCGAAGGCTGTGGACAAGTCATCCTGAAGTTCACGTCTGGAAAGAACGTCACGCTGAACGACGTGCTTCATGTGCCAGACATCCGCAAGAACCTTATCTCTGGATCCGTGCTCTCCAAGAAAGGCTTCAAGATTGTAATTGAGTCAGACAAGTTTGTGCTGACCAAGGCTGGGGTTTATGTTGGGAGGGGATATCTGTGTGATGGATTGTTCAAAGCAAATGTAGCCGTAATTGGCAATAACCCAATGTACTCTAAATCTATGATGAATAAAAATTCAGTTTCTTATTTGCTTGAGTCTGAAACAATTTTATGGCACGATAGATTAGGGCACATAAATTTTCGAAAGATGAAAAAACTTGCAAATTTAGGTTTGATTCCAAACTTTAAATTTGACAAAACTCACAAGTGTGAGATTTGTGTGGAAGGAAAAATGGTCAAGAAACCATTCAACACAGTAAACAGGTGTACTGAGCCGTTATGCCTAATCCATACTGATCTATGTGATTTTAAATCTTTACCCACGAGAGGTGGGAAAAAGTATTTTATCACATTTATCGATGATTGCACCCGATATTGCTATGTCTATTTACTAAATAGTAAAGACGAAGCAATTGCAGCATTCACAAAATACAAGGCTGAAGTAGAGAATCAGCTTAACAAAAAGATCAAAATATTGAGGTCTGATCGAGGTGGAGAATATGAGTCTCCATTTGCACAACTGTGTGAAGAGTGTGGAATTATCCACCAAACAACTGCCCCATACTCACCTCAGCAAAATGGAATTGCTGAAAGAAAGAACAGAACGTTAAAAGATATGATTAATGTCTTGCTTATAACTTCTGGACTACCTACCAACTTGTGGGGTGAAGCTTTATATATGTCAAATCACATATTAAATAGAGTTCTACATAAGAAAGCTGATTCCATTCCATATGAATTATGGAAAGGACATATGCCTAATTACAAATACCTCAAAGTGTGGGGGTGTTTGGCTAAGGTCTCGGTTCCTCTTCCTAAGAGAACCAAACTTGGACCAAAAACGGTAGATTGCTATTTTCTAGGCCATGCCGAAAATAGTAGTGCATACAGATTCTTAGTGTTCAAGTCTGAAGTACGTGACATCAGTGTAAACACTATCATTGAGTCAAGAGATGCCATATTTTTTGAAGATGTGTTTCCACACAAAAGAAATAATGGAAACCCTGATCTCAAAAGAACAAGTGAAGTGTTAACTGAGAAACAGGATGAAACTCATCGTGACAATGGTGAATCTGAACCAAGAAGAAGTGTAAGACCTAAAACCTCTAAGTCTTTCGGTCCAGATTATCTAACATACATGTTAGAGGCTGAACCTCAGACTTATAAAGAGGCAGTCTCATCCTCAGAGTCTCCCTATTGGAAAGAAGCTATCAATAGTGAGATTGAATCAATTCTAAGTAATCACACCTGGAAATTGGTTGACCTTCCACCAGGTCATAAACCAATTGGATGTAAATGGATCTTCAAACGGAAGATGAAACCAGATGGTTCCATTGACAAATACAAAGCTAGATTAGTAGCTAAAGGGTATCGCCAGAAGGAGGGCTTAGACTTCTTTGATACTTATTCACCGGTTACACGGATAACCTCTATAAGAATGCTGATAGCAATAGCTTCTATCTATAATCTTGAAATTCATCAAATGGATGTCAAAACGGCATTTTTAAATGGGGATCTCGAAGAAGAGATCTACATGGAGCAACCAGAAGGGTTTGTCTCAAAGGGAGCTGAACATAAAGTATGTAGACTTGTTAAATCCCTATACTTAAACAAGCTCCGAAACAATGGCATGAAAAGTTCGACAATGTCATGATGAAAAATGGTTTTCGAATTAATGAATGTGATAAATGTGTTTATTACAAACAAATGGGACAATCTTGTGTGATTGTTTGCCTATATGTGGATGATATGCTAATCTTTGGTCCTAACCTGGAAGTCATCAAGACTGTAAAGAAAATGCTAATCAACCACTTTGACATGAAAGACTTAGGTGTGGCAGATGTTATTTTGGGTATCAAAATAATAAGAACACCTAGTGGCATTGAATTATCTCAATCACATTATGTGGAAAAAGTGCTTGACAGATTCAAGGAACATGAGATTAAAGGAGTATCAAACCCTTATTCACCATCTATAGTTTTGCACAAAAATACTGGTGAAAGTATAATGCAACTGGAGTATTCTCGTGTAATAGGCAGTTTAATGTATATCATGAACTGCACGAGACCAGACATTGCTTATGCAGTGAGTAAACTAAGCAGATACACCAGTAACCCAGGAAAAGGTCACTGGACATCATTACTAAGAGTACTTGGGTATTTAAAGAATACTACAAACTTTTCACTGCATTATGGTAGATATCCTGCCGTTCTTGAAGGATACAGTGATGCAAATTGGATATCTGATTCGGAAGAATCAAAATCCACAAGTGGTTATATCTTTACCCTAGCAGGAGCTGCTGTGTCATGGAAATCTTCCAAACAAACGTGTATTGCACGATCCACAATGGAATCCGAGTTCATTGCTTTAGATAAAGCAGGTGAAGAAGCAGAATGGCTTCGGCACTTTTTAGAAGATATTCCTTTTTGGCCTAAACCAATGACGGCCATTTGTATCCATTGCGATAATCAAGCAGCGCTAAGTAGAGCGCACAATTCTGTATATAATGGCAAATCACGACATATTCGTAGACGCCATAATACTGTTCGACAGTTGTTACCGCTGATTTCGGTGTGGGGGTAAACAGATAGAATTTGTGGATCCGAGGAAAACCTGAACAGCTTACTCGGCCTACTTGCTCCCGCCGCTACCTGCAAAGAAGTGCGAAACACCGGGGTTGATTCCGGCGACGCACCCTCCGACGCTCTTGTCAGTAATCAGCAAAAGATTAAGAAAGAGCTTAAGGTGGTGAAGAAGTGATTAACCTGGTCATGGAGGCAGAGGGGTTGTATTTATAGTCGCCTTTGGAACGATTTGGGGCCTAATTTCCTGCCTAACAAATAGGAGAAAAATCCTCCTATTCTGTTTTAGGAAGTTAGGCCTTGATTCCCTGGTGAGAGCTAATCAGGTTTGTTGATTTGACCAAATCAGTGGCCTGATTCTCCTCTTGGTGGATTGGGCTTGTATCGGGTCGGGACCCGTACCCAATTGAAGTGGATCTATTCGCGGGTGGTTGGTTCTGTGAGAAGGAGGCCCAATACCCGTTTTGGATCCTTCTGTATGTGAAATTACCTTTTTACCCCCGTGCTTCAGGATTCGTGCTCGATCTGGACGGTCCCGATTTAACCCCAATTTTAGCCATATCACGAGCCCCCCACTCCTAAAGACTGAGTGTGATCAGACTTTGAGGAGTAGTTTAGCTGTTTTAGTGGCTGATGGAGTTGTATAGGAGTCCAGACGTGGGATTTTGAATCTAAAAAGGGGGTAGTGAGGCAACTTTTGATGCCGCTGGCAGTTTTCTGGTCACATCGGGTATTCAAGAGTTTTTATCTATTTTTTCGAACTACTTGTTTAATTTTGCGATACGTTTGCTAATCATTCGGGGGCCTTAATCGTACATTCTGGGCGATAATTGTTCGTTCAGGGGTTCGAAAATGTGCCCCCTAAATCTCAATTGTTCTCCAGAATTTTTGGCTAATTTTTCCGAATTTTTAACAATTTTCTCGCAATTTTTAAACAAATAAAACAATTTAAATAGATAAAAAATGATTTAAATACCGATTTATGGCGTGGCTCGATCTGGGCCGCTGATCGCAGATGGGTGCGAACTTCGGAAAGATCTGACGGCTGCTGCTGCTCGGCAGCGTTTTTCTCCGTTTACCAGTTCGGGAAGGCCTCTGCTCGGCAGCCGACCGAAGGTATGGGGGTTCGGCAGCCGACCGAAGGCTTGAGTGACGTGGCGTTATCTGGGCCGTTGGATGTTGGCACGCATCTCGAGACGGGAACGGTTCCCAAGAAAACGCTATCTTGTCTTTTAGCGCACGTGGCGCAATCTGAGCCGTTCGCCATTGGGAGCGTGAATTTCTGAGAGATCCAATGGCTGGGATAGCTCGGTGCCTTTTTTTCTCCATTTACCAGTTCGGGAAGGCCTCTGCTCGGCAGCCGACCGAAGACAGGGTTCGGCTGCGTCGTGGCGCTATCTGTTCGAAGGCGATCTCGCTTCCAAGGGTATTAATGACGCTCGGGTTTTGTGCGGCATTCCCCTTTCCTAGGTCATTAAGAATAATTCCTTTAATTAATGCGTGGCGTTTCAACTTCCGAGGATCAGTAATGGCTGGTTCTTGGGGGCAGGCTATAAGTACTCCACTCCTTTGTCGCTTTCGTCACAACCAAATCGAGTTCCAGACCTCGGAGGCGTCTGCCTTGGGTAGCTTCTTTCTTGGGGTCCGGAGAGGTGGTCGCTCTTCTGCCTGGTTTTCCCTTCGTTCCTGACGGCCCCAAAGTGGATGTTAGGAGCGAGGGGGGACGAGGTAGTAGTGGCGGCGACCGTGGTTCGGATCCGAGGGATAAGTTACTTCGGAAGGACGGGCGGTCGCCTTGTTGTCTTGTTGTTTCCCCATTCCTCTCTGCTCCGAAAAGGTGGTGTCAGGAGTGGGGAGCAATAAGACAGTAGGGTCGACGGCAATAGTCCTGTCCCGGGGTGTGGACTTCTTCGGAAGGACGGGTGGTCGTTCTCTCACCAAGATCTTCGGCTTTCTTTGGTGGCTCCGAAGCGAGCGTCGGAGAGAGCGGAGGTCTTGGTGAGAGAGTGACGATCCATGTCCGATGCCGATCTCTTGGTTCATTTCATCATGAGTAGCAGCTCGGGTTTTTGGACCGTCCGAGCTTGTTGTTTGCAACTGTGAAGGCGCTGTGGTTAGAGCCCTTTGGCGAGCCGCGCCTTCCAGATGCAAACAACTGGCTCGGAATGGTGCGTTCTTCCCGATTCCTGAGTGTGGATGGGTCTCCTCTCATCTCTGTCTTCCTTCCGGGCTGATGGCTTTTGATGGATATCAGCCCGGGGGAGTTAGAGATGGGGGGAGTGCCGATCTGTTCCCGCCCGGGGCCCGTAGTTGGCAGAATGCCGATAGGTGTACGGGACCCGGGGGGGCGCTCGCCGAAGGCGGCGCCTCAAAACTAAATCAAAATTTTTTTCGGGTTCTTTTTAGACATAGGTGGGGCGTCCGAGGGTCCGATCGTCCGAGCGACGTGGCGCTATCTGAGCCGCCGGATGCTGACACGCATCTCGAGATGGGCGCTTTCTCCAAGAAAACACTATCTTGTCGTTTAGTGCTCTCGGCGAGATCTGGACCGTCTGATGGAGATCGAGCGCGAAAGTTGACGGAGAAGAGAGTTTTCCCCATTTACCAGCTCGGGAAGGCACTTGCACGGATTCCGAACGGACTCTATTGCAGCCACGTTCGGTTTGCTCGCAGCTCGGATTCAGATCCCCTCTTGCCGAGCTGGTTGACTTTGTGGTGGGCCTTCGAGATGCTTCGAGAGTAGCCCAAAAGTCGCTCTGGAAGTCCAAGAGACGCCTCATTTTCACTATAAATCTTTACCCCCCTTTGACCAAGTCTTCACTTTTCACTTTTACTCTCTCTCTTCCGTATTTACTTCGCTTCGAGGTCTTTAGCTCCCTGGTGGTGTCGCTAGCTATCGCGGTAGCGTTCCTAGTTCCGGCGAAGTTTCCGACCGTAGCTGTCACTTCAAGGTCAGTCTCTTTCCCTTCTCTCTTTAGGAAAATATGGTTAAGATTTCGGCTGAGACCCCCGCCTCGGAGCAAGCCGTTGGCCGAGGGGAGAAAGAGAAAGGAGTAATGGAGCCGAGCGAGCAGGACGTTGTTCGTCCAGATGCGGAGGGCGGAGTGGCCGAGGTGCCCCAAGAAGTCGCGGCGGAGTCTCGAAAGGGCAAAGCCGTAATTACTATAGTGGAGACGCCGAGGAGAGCGGGGGAGTTCGGTCGGCAGCCCATCGCCGTGTCGAGTGTGGGAGGAGTCCGGGATTATACTGAGGATATCTTGGAGAAGGTTACCCAAGGTACTGCTAAACTGGTGGAGGAGAACGAGCCTAGGGAGCTGACCGAGGTCGATCACAAGATCTCGACTCTTACCGAAGCGGACCTTCATCTGGTCCGAGAGGGCTTCCAGATCCCTCTCGAGTACGTGTTGCTCCTCCCTGGGCCGGGGTTCCGAGCCAACACTAGGTCCTCTCCGGACATATGCGTCTTTCCGGTCGACTCCCTCATTGCCGGTCTTCGCTTTCCCCTCCACCCGTTCGTGGTTGACGTCCTGGTTTGGTATGGTTTGAGTCCCGCCCAACTGATGCCGAACACATGGCAGCAAGTTGTGGCGTTCCTCCTCCGATGCCAAGAGATCGGCGCCAAGCCGACCATGTACCTCTTTCGAAGTCTCTTCCGACCTGTCCGGCCGAGAAAAGACGAACAGAGGTTTTATCTTTCGCCCCGGACGGGCGTGAAACTGATCGAGAATCCGGACTCGATCAAACACTGGAAGGACAAATACTTCCTCGTTCGGAATCTGACGCCATGGGTGATACCGACAGTTTGGGCGGACGGACTACCCAAGCGCACAAAGAAGGACGTTCCGCTGAACGCTGCAGAGACCGAGGTCCAGAAGAAGATCCTTGCTCTGCCGACGCTTAGCTGGAAGGATATCACCGAAGAGCATCTGTCCCGTGGGGGTCTCAGTCCGATCGACCCTCGTACGCTTCTGGTATTTATACTTCTCTCTGTAAAGTTTGTAAAAAAATTTCTAAGTTTTTTCATTCGACTCTTGCAGAGACCATGAAGCTCGATTACAAGGCTCTGGTGGCGAAGGGCAGGTCCGAGCAGGAGAAGAAGAAGAGGCCGTCGACAGCGCCTCAGGACAGCCGAGCTTCGAAGAAGGCCTCGGTCGTGAAGGCAGCTGACCAACCGAAGGTTACGGTCCTGAAGGAGGGGGAGATTGAGGTCCTTGTCCCTCCGGCAAAGGTCGCGGTCCCCGAGCAGGGGGGGTCGTGGACCTCGATCCCTCGGCCTCGGCTGCTCCTGCTCCTACCCCGGAGGCGGACGCTCCTGGTCCGTCGAGCGGTGGGTTCGGAGTGGCTGATGCGCTGTCCCTCCCGGTTCCGCCCCTCACTTCCGACGCGGAGAAGATCTTGACCGAGCGTCACAAACAGATCTTCGTCCCTGATTGGCAGGTGATGAACGTCGACGGCTTTTTGGGCGACGGGAACATCTGCATGGAGGCAGTGAGGCACCTGCCAACCCCGAAGGACCGAGCGACCCTGAGGGCCGGGATGGCAGGGGACAACGTGATGCAGATGGCCCGGAGCACTATGTCGGTAAGTGTGTCGAGCCCTTCTTCATTCATATTTTTTCCTTGGAATTTTTTCTAAGTTCTTGGGCTCGGGTTTTAACGCGTTCTTCTCTTCCAGACCCTCTGCCACTTCAGTTGGCTGGTCGAGGAGTTGGCGAAGAAAGATCAGGAGAAGGAGAAGGAGAGGACGGAGCGCGTTCGGGTTGCGAAGCGGCTTGAGTCCGAGCTGCTTCTCTCGACGAAGAGAGTCGCCGAAGTGGAGGACCTCGAGAAGAAGCTGGCCGACGCCATCCAATTGTCGAAGGATACGGCGGCCAAGCTTGAGAAGGAGGTGGCCGAGCTGAAGGAGGAGCTGGCCAGCGCTCGGTCGGGAGCAGAGAAGGAGGTTACCGAGCTGAAGGATGAGCTGGCCAAGGCTCGGTCGGAAGGGGAGACTGCTCGGAAGAGAGCCGAGAGGATCAAGGCCAACCACCTGAGGAAGGTGAAGAAGGTGAAGAAGGCCGTGCAAGAGGAGGCCGCGCAGCACATGATCCAGAATATGCTGGACGCCTACGGCCGTGCCCTGACCCACGTAGTCGCGAAGAACCCGGGCTTCGACTCGTCCTCCTACGACTTTTACGAGCCCGTGGAGGGGGAAGAAGGGATCACCGAGGGTCTACTCGGTCCCGACGGAGAGACGGAACCCGCCGAAGGTGATGGGGAGACCGAAGCCGAGGGCGAGGAGGAGAAACTCTCCGAGGAGGAGAGCTGGAGCGAAGGCGGGGGCGAGGGTGACGGCGAGGACAAGGCAGAGGGGTCGACGGATCCGAGCGGCAAAAAGGTCGACCCCTGACTCGGTTGTCTCCCTACTTTTCAGTCTTTTTGGTTTTGTTTTCTTTTTGTAAGCCTTATTGCGGACTGGCCACCGCCTTTGTTTTGAATGAAAAGTATTTTGTTTGGCCAAAAATTTGTCCAAGTGTTGAGCCTCGGACTTAGTGTGCGTTTTGGGAGTTTTGGGCGTAAATTTCTCCAACTGTTGGGCCTCGGATTTATCTCCGCTTTTCAGGTGGTGTATGGTCCGGTCACGGAGCTGGTCTTCCTTCGGAAGGAACTGGCCAATTTGAAGCGTGAACTTTCGGACAGCCGGCAGAAGCGGTTTCTCCTGCTCGGCCAGGCGGAGGAGGTCAGGGCAGTTCTGAGGAGGAACTGTCGCGAGCTGCATCAACTCCGGAAGCGCTCCCAGGGTCCTGGTTCCGAAGGAGAAATTGAGCGGCTTCGTGGGGAGCTTAAAGCCGCCGAGCAGAAGAACGACGATCTTTTGGCCGAGGTACAATACTTGGAGCTATCGGAGAGGGAGTGTTCGGCGGAAAGGGAGAAGATGGCCTCCGAGCTGGAGGGAGCTTTGGCCGAGCGTAAGAAACTATTGGCCGAAGTCGACATGCTCAGAAGGATCACAATAGATAGGGGGATTGAGGTCACCCACTATCGGCGGCTTGCAACTGATAGCTCCAATGCCTCGGGCTCGTTGAAGGCCCCTCGATCGAAGAAATTGGCGAAGGACGTTGTCTTGAGGGATCGGATTATCGAACTGGAGGAGGAGATCGCGTCGCTCAAGCCTGCGCCGGAGAGGGCTAATGTCCGCAGCACGTCGTGCACTCGCGAGGAAAGTGAGAGGGGGATCACGTTTTATGAACTCGCGACGCGCCCGCTAACGACCAGGCGGAGTCCGGCTGACGCTCAGAGCAGCGCGGCTGTCTCGTCGAGCGGGGCATCGGTCGGCGCGGCTGTTAGGACTAGCAGTGAAGGGGGGTCGCGCTTCGTTGGTTTAGGGTCGAGCTCAGAGGGTCGGCCTCGTTGTCCTCGCGTTTCCCTAAACCGAAGCATTCCCCTTCCGAAGAGGACTTGATTATGTCACTTTTCATTTCTGTTGGCCGTTGTAATAACCTAGTTGTAGGGTTGGTCGACCGTCTGTAACACTATTATGTCTGAATGCATAAAAATTCTGAAAAACTCTCAAGTGTTTGTCTTCGGCATTGTATTGAAACTGCGTTGTTCGTTTTTCTTATTTTTCAGCTTGTCGCGGCGATCCATGGATCAGACTCCGGGCGTCCGAATGATGACTCCGCATCCGAGGCGACCTCTGGGACGGTGGTTCTGAGCCCCAGGAGTGTCGATCTGAAGCTACGCCGAGCCGAGGGCGAGTGGAGTCACCTTTCGTTGGTCCTCAGTCTCCGGGAGGCCGAAACACAACGCTTGGAGAACAAGATCGTCGAGCTGAGCCCCGTAGGGGAGGACGAGGACTCGCAGACCGCATTCAGCAATGCTCTTCGGGTCAAGAGTATTCGGCACATTCAGTCGAAACTTATTACCGAACGGGACGACTTGCTCTCGGAGATGGGACACCTGCGGGCGGAAATGGCGAAGCTTCGAGGAGAGGCGGAGGAACCGTCTGCCGAGGAGGGCGAACAAGATGGAGAGGATGCATTTTTATGAAAGACAAGTGTAGTTGGTCGGGGGTTGTATGTTTTGTTTGCCGACACTTTTGTAATGGTCTATCTTGTACTGTACGCCGATATTTAATAAAATTCCCTTTCGTTGTTTTGTACGTCTGTCTTTGTTTATAACTGTATTGGCCGTGCCGAACTATCTGAGCTGAGCGTGTCTACTTAGCCGAATGGATCCCCAGGGGTGCGGCGATTTGTCGCTTAGTGGGTCTGACACGGCGACGTTCTCGAGAGTGCTATTTTGACGTGGCGAGATCTGAGCCGTTGAATGTAAGCGCGAATCTCGAGGCGGCTCGTTTTCCAAGAAAACGTTATCTTGTCGTCTTGCGCGAGTGGCACGATCTGAGCCGTCTGATCGAGATCACGCACGAAAGTTGAGGGGGAAGTGTGTTTTCCCCGTTTACCAGCTCGGGAAGGCACTTGCTCAGACGCCGACCGAATGTGTTTGCCTTCGGACCTCGGCTGACAGTCAAGAGTGGTCGGGACACGTGTTCCGGACCTTAGGCATAGTCCAACGGCTGTGGGAGCAATTCCGAACGGCGATCTACCCCTGGTTCGTCCGGAGACGAACCGAGGAGGTAAAGTCGAGCCGAGTGTTGGACTCCGAACCATCGGTATAGTTCAACGGCTGTGGGAGCAATTCCGAACGGCGATCTACCCCTGGTTCGTCCGGAGACGAGCCGAGGAAGTAAAGTCGAGCCGAGTGTTGGACTCCGAACCATCGGTATAGTTCAACGGCTGTGGGAGCAATTCCGAACGGCGATCTACCCCCTGGTTCGTCCGGAGACGAACCGAGGAGGTAAAGTCGAGCCGAGTGTTGGACTCCGAACCATCGGTATAGTTCAACGGCTGTGGGAGCAATTCCGAACGGCGATCTACCCCTGATTCGTCCGCAGACGAACCGGGGAGGTAAAGTCGAGCCGAGTGTTGGACTCCGAACCATCGGTATAGTTCAACGGCTGTGGGAGCAATTCCGAACGGCGATCTACCCCTGGTTCGTCCGCAGACGAACCGAGGAGGTAAAGTCGAACCGAGTGTTGGACTCCGAACCATCGGTATAGTAAGAGGGGAGAAAAGAAACAGTCAAATTCAAAAACAAAATGGAACTTTCTTTATTTGATATTTGACGGCGAACCGTTTTACATAGTAGAATTCATGGAACAGGTTACAAGTTAAAGGAGAGGAATGGCGCGACACCTCGGATTACTTAGAGAGGCGCCGGGGCGCTCTCTTGGTATTTCAGGAGGTGATCGGCATTCCAGGTCCTCAGGAGCTCTCTACCATCCATGTCCTCGAGTCGATATGCCCCAGGCCGAACAACTTTTGTGACTCGGTACGGCCCTTCCCAATTCGGAGCTAGCTTGCCCTTCTGACTGGGGAGGGATATGGCTAGCTTTCTCAACACCAGGTTTCCTTGCTCAAGGTTGGCGGGTCGGACTTTCTTGTTGTAGGCTAGCTCGACTCTCCTTCTGTAATTCTGCTGCCGAATCGATGCCCTTTCCCTCAGTTCATCTATCAGGTCCAAGTTCCCTCTGAGTTCCCTGGCATTCTGCGCTTCGTCATAGGCGATGAGCCGAGGGGAAGGAATTCCGACCTCGAGGGGTATTACGGCCTCGGCCCCATAAGTAAGGCTGAAAGGGGACTCTCCAGTGGGCGTCCGCTTGCTTGTGCGGTAGTTCCACAACACATTAGGGAGTTGGTCGACCCACTGTCCTTTGGAGCACTTGTCCAACCTCTTCTTGATCCCCGCAAGGATCTGCTTATTAGCATTCTCGGCTTGTCCGTTCGACTGGGGGTGCGAGACGGACGAGAAACGCTGTTGAATGACGAGGTCGTCGCACAGGGTTCGGAATGCTGAGCCAGTGAACTGGGTCCCATTATCTGTCACGAGGACGCGCGGGACGCCGAATCTGCATATAATGTTCTTCCAGAAGAACTGCACCACTTTGTTCTCGGTTATCGTGGCGAGGGGCTCGGCCTCGATCCACTTCGAGAAGTAGTCGATAGCTACGACTAAAAACTTGAGCTGACTCGGAGCTGGAGGGAAAGGCCCTATCAAGTCCATTCCCCACATCGCGAAGGGGATAGGGCTCGATAGGGAGGTGAGGTTGGCTTGAGGGAGGCGTCGGATGCTGGAGTGTCTCTGGCAGGAGCCGCACTGCCGAACGTGTCGCTCGGCGTCTTGGAGAAGCGTCGGCCAGAAGTACCCATAATTCAGAGCTTTTCGGGCCAGGGACCTAAATCCCGAGTGTGCCCCGCCGATCCCTTCATGAAGCTCCTGTAGGGCATATTCGGCCTGATCCGGAGAGAGGCATCGTAGATATGGTCGGCCGTCTATTTGGGAGAAGGAGCGCTTGTATAGGATGCCCTCGATTAAGACATAGCGCTCGGCTCGGGTTCTAACTCGGCGTGCTTCTTTGGGATCTTGAGGCAGAACTCCATCCCTTAAGAATTCCACCAGTGGTTTCATCCAATTGTCCTGCAGCGCGACCGGCAATGTCTCCATCGAGCTAGGCGTCTCGTCTTCGATGCTTGGCTTGGAGAGGACTTCGATCAGCACGGTCTGTTCAAGACCCTGCAGAGAAGACGAAGCCAATTTGGAGAGAGCATCGGCCTGTGAGTTCTCCTTCCGAGGGACACGCTGGATGATGGCTTCTTCGAACCGACCCATCAGACCCCGGACCTTGGCGAGGTACTTAGCCATTCGCTCATCCCGGGCCTCGTACTCGCCCAAGACCTGATTCACAACTAGTTGGGAGTCACTGTGGACCCGAAGGCGCTGCGCCCCAGCGCTTCGTGCGAGTCCGAGGCCAGCTATGAGGGCCTCGTATTCCGTCTCGTTGTTCGAAGCCTTGAAGTTCAGGCGGATTGCATACTGCAAGACGAAGTTGTCAAGGCCGTTTAAGATAATCCCAGCGCCGCTTCCTTCACTGCAAGAGGACCCGTCCACGAAGACTGTCCAAATGGGGGGCCATTTGGGACGTGGCCGACCTCAGGGATGGTGGTCTCTACAATGAAGTCGGCGAGAGCCTGAGCCTTAATTGCCGTCCGAGGCTGATAAGTGATGTCGTGCTGACTCAGCTCTACGGACCATTTCATCAGCCGACCCGAGGTTTCTGGCTTGTGGAGGATCTGCTTTAGCGGTTGATCGGTGAGGACGATGACTAAATGAGATTGGAAGTAGGGCCGAAGCTTCCTTGCTGCCATGACGAGGGCGTAGGCTATCTTTTCTATCCTCGGATAACGGAGCTCGGCATCCCGAAGTACCTTGCTCACGTAGTAAATAGGCCTCTGGGTCCGGTCCTCTTCTCTGACCAGGACAGCGCTCAGGGACTGCTCGGAGGCTGCCAAGTAGAGGAAGAGAGGCTCGCCTGGGACCGGCTTACTGAGCAGAGGGGGGTTCACCAGATAGGCTTTCAGCTAGTCGAACGATTCTTGCTGTGCCTCGCCCCATTCGAATCCCTTAGCGCCTCGGAGTGCTTTGAAGAAGGGAAGGCACTTTTCCCCTGACTTGGAGAGGAACCGACCAATGGCGGCGAGCCGACCGGTGAGCTTCTGCACCTCTTTGACGTTCCGAGGCGGGGCCATGTCTAATATGGCTTTGATCTTTTCGGGGTTAGCTTCAATTCCCCGCTGGCTCACCATGAAACCGAGGAACTTGCCTGAGGAGACTCCGAACGCACTTGTTCGGGTTTAGCCGCATGTTGTACTTCTTCAACACGCCGAAAGCCTCTTGGAGGTCGGCTACATGGTCGGTGCCGCGGATGCTCTTGACGAGCATGTCATCAACGTACACCTCCATGTTTCGGCCGATCTGATGCTGAAAGACCTTGTTGACGAGGCGCTGGTAGGTGGCGCCCGCGTTCTTTAAACCGAACGGCATTACTCGGTAGCAGTAGAGGCCTTGGTCGGTGACGAAGGAGGTCTTCGGGATGTCCGGAGGGAACATCCGGATTTGGTTGTAGCCCGAGAAGGCATCCATGAAGCTGAGGAGCTCATGGCCCGAGGTGGCGTCGATTAGGGTGTCGATGTTCGGGAGGGGGAAGGGATCCTTCGGACACGCTTTGTTGAGGTCGGTGAAGTCGATGCATATCCTCCACGAGCCATTGGACTTCTTGACCATTACAACATTCGACAGCCACTCGGGATAATTCACCTCCTGGATGAACTTGGCCTTTAGCAGCTTATCCACTTCCTCCTTAATTGCCTGCTGTCGCTCGGGAGCGAACTTTCGCCTCTTCTGCTGAACCGGTTTGCACCCCGGTTCGACGCTTAGGCGGTGGACGAGCAAGTCTTCGGAGATGCCGGGCATATCCGCGGCCGACCAAGCAAATAGGTCGCGGTTATCCCGGATGCACCTTACCAGGTCGGAGAATAGCACGGTCGGCAAGGACTTGCTGACGAGGAATTTTCGGCTCGGATCCTCGTCGGAGAAGAGTACTTCTTCTAACTCGTCCGCTGGCTCGGACGTTGGGCGAGCCTTCGGCTCGGGGATCTCGAGTGTCTCGAGCGAAAGCACTGGTCCCCCGGTGGAAGTCATGTAGCACTTCCGAGCTGTTTCCTGGCTTCCCCTGACTTCCCCTACCCCCGAACGAGTGGGGAACTTCATCTTCAAGTGGTATGCCGAGGGGACAGCCTCAAGAGCGGCTAGGCCGGGGCGGCCTAGGATGACATTATATGCTGCCGGGACGTCGACGACCATGAAGTCCATCGGCTCCGTCCGGGTAGTAGGGGTGCTTCCCGCAGTAACGTCTAGGGTTATCACCCCTTCGACGGTTACCGGGACCCCCGTGAACCCGTGTAGAGTGTATCCGGCTGGCTTGAGACGGTCTCGGGACAGCTGGAGGCCCTGGAAGGCCGAGAGGAATAGGATGTTGACCGAACTCCCGTTGTCAACCAAAATCCTCTGCACCTTGAAGTTGGCCATGCGGAGGTCGATGACGAGGGCATCACAGTGAGGGGTTCGGACTCCTTCGAGATCGGCGTCGGAGAAGGACACGGGCACACCGAAGCCCTTGGGAGGAGGCGCGCTGTGGACCGAGTTCACCTCTCGGACGAAGGCTTTCCGAGACGTATTAGAGGAGCCGCCCATGGGGCCCCCGTGGATCATATGCAGAACCCTTTCTTCTTCGAACTCAGGTGTTACTTCGCGCCGCTCAGAGCGCTTGTTAGCCCCCCGAGGGGGAGGAGAGTTCCGATCTGTCCGATCGTTAGCCTTTACGAACTTGGCCAACTGCCCCCTTCGAATGAGGGCCTCGATCTCATCTCTCAGAGCCCGACAGTCATTCGTCTCGTGCCCGTGGTCTCGGTGATACCGACACCACTTGTCTTTGTCCCTCCTCTTCGCCGGTTTGTGCATCCTCGGGGCTGGAGGGAGGACCCCCTCCTTCTCTACCTCCATGAGGATAGTGGAGACATTAGTTGTGAGGGGCGTGAACTTCTCGAACCTGGGGGGAGGGCGACGTTGACCGCCTATGTCCTTCTGAGCTTTTTTCGACCCTTCCTCCCCCGTCGCCTTCCTTTTCGATCCTGCGGAGGGCCCTCCGAAGCTGGGAAGGGCTTCGGCCTCTTCTGCTCGGATGTACTTCTCGCACCTCAGGAGGAGGTCAGCGAAGTCATGCGGAGGCTTCTTGGCGAGGGATGATCGGAGGTTGGCGTTATGGACGTTCGACTGGAACGCCACGGTAGCCACGGATTGGTCCAAGGAAGCTATGGACCGGACTTCTGCGGTAAACCTTTTCACATAGTCCCGTAGCTTTTCTTCTTTCTCCTGCCGCAGGTTCAGTAAGGAAAGACTCGTCTTCTCGGCTCGCCGGCTGCTCACGAAGTGAGTGATGAACAGTGTCTCGAACTGTTCGAACGAGAAGATGGATGAGGGGGCGAGCCTAGAATACCATTCCCGAGCCGACCCCCTGAGGGTGGCGGGGAAGGTCCTGCATAGCACTGCGTCGGAAGCTTGGTGGATAAGCATCAGTGTCTTGAAGCTCTCGACGTGGTCGACCGGGTCGGATTCCCCTGAGTATGTTTCAAACTGCGGCGGTTTGAAACTCCTCGGAATGTGGGCCTCCATGATCGACCTTGAGAAGGGAGGTCGGCTCGGACGGAAGGTTCCGGCTCGGGACTCTTCTTCCCTGTCCATACGGCCGATGCGCCTCTCCACCTCATGGATACGGCGGATGAGCGCGTCGTCCCTCCGCTGGTAGTCGTACGACCCTCCGGACTCCTCTTCGTAGGAAGGGGAGTGTGGACTGCGGCGCCGGTAGTCCTGGGAGCGCCGAGGACTTTGTTGCCGTTGCTGTCGGCTGGGAGCCGGGGAAGGACTCCGGGTTCGGCGCCGGGGACTGGGATCCCTGGGCGGCGTCGGAACCCTCTGAGCATTCTGGTCGTTCTGTCGGAGATTGAGGGCCTGCAGAACGGTCTCTTGAAACTGGAGAAACTCGGCTCGGCTGATGGGCATGTCTCGATCCCTCGGATGACGCCGATCCCTGGGGGACCGGGACCTTCTCCTTCGGCGCTCAGGGGACGCCGCTCGGCCTCTGCGCTCCGGGGACCTTCTGTCGTCCCGACGACGTGGCGACCGCTCACCTTGACGCTGGCGGGAGGCTCCCCCTCGGGCCCGCCTCTCGTCAAGATGAGTACGGAGGTCGTCGTCCTTATGGCGGTTTTGGAGTGTGATGCGGAGGTCGGGGTGATGGGAAGCCATCGAGTCCGAGGACCCATTGTGGACCGAGACGTGGCACGGATTGGCAGGCTGCTTTTCGGGCCGAGCATTAGGACCGGACGGGCCGTTGTTGGGCTGCTGCTGAGGATGAGGAGGAGGCGGGACCTGCTGGGTCAGCGGAGGGAGGTTGGACTGAAGGATAGGGTTGACCAGAGCTTCATTCGCCGGGTCGGTGGGGTTGCCCCCACGGTTCGACCCTCTGGATCTGTTCTTCTTCGGCGGCATGGCTGCAGAGGACGGCGGAGAATGGACTGAGACTGTTCGTGTGGTGTTCCCACAGACGGCGCCAATCTGTTACCGCTGATTTCGGTGTGGGGGTAAACAGATAGAATTTGTGGATCCGAGGAAAACCTGAACAGCTTACTCGGCCTACTTGCTCCCGCCGCTACCTGCAAAGAAGTGCGAAACACCGGGGTTGATTCCGGCGACGCACCCTCCGACGCTCTTGTCAGTAATCAGCAAAAGATTAAGAAAGAGCTTAAGGTGGTGAAGAAGTGATTAACCTGGTCATGGAGGCAGAGGGGTTGTATTTATAGTCGCCTTTGGAACGATTTGGAGCCTAATTTCCTGCCTAACAAATAGGAGAAAAATCCTCCTATTCTGTTTTAGGAAGTTAGGCCTTGATTCCCTGGTGAGAGCTAATCAGGTTTGTTGATTTGACCAAATCAGTGGCCTGATTCTCCTCTTGGTGGATTGGGCTTGTATCGGGTCGGGACCCGTACCCAATTGAAGTGGATCTATTCGCGGGTGGTTGGTTCTGTGAGAAGGAGGCCCAATACCCGTTTTGGATCCATCTGTATGTGAAATTACCTTTTTACCCCCGTGCTTCAGGATTCGTGCTCGATCTGGACGGTCCCGATTTAACCCCAATTTTAGCCATATCAACAGTTACTCTCCAATGGAATTATTTCCATTGACTTTGTGAGGTCACAGGATAACTTAGCGGATCCATTTACTAAGGGTTTATCCAGAGAGAAAATTAACTGTGCATCGAGGGGAATGGGGTTAAAAGCCTAAAACAATACGAGTTACCTTATACAGAAACCTAACCTGGCGACTGGAGATCCCACGGACCAGGTTCAATAGGACAACCAGTTATGAGTAACTCAAACAGTAATGCATTTGGACTCAGGTCCATCTCATTCCTAGGGTGCGAAATAAATGCATGCCTACAGAAGTATTAAAAGGATAAGCTATGCTTTTAATGACGTCCATATCTTGAAAATCACAAGTGGAGTATTGTAGGGTACTCTTTATGGATGCGGTCACCTATGTAAGTGTGAGCTGGGTCGGCTCTATGAGAATTTTGAAAGGCTGGAGTTCTCTAAAAACACTCGCAGAACTGAGATTTGTTCAGGACCAAAATGAACACAACCGAGAGATTGGATGTGAAGAACACAATGTTGTGTAGAGTTTATTGCTTGGGTATACACTAACGGCTGACGGTTCAAGATGAAATATTTCACCGATTAGCCAAGTATGTCCGATAAACTTTAACTAGGGAAGGTTCAAAGTGAAATATCTACCTATCCACGATGCGACACTGTTTCAAATTGCACACCGTGATATGCACCTGTTGTAAGGTGAGAGACGAAAATTTTCATTCATGTGGGGGATTGTTGGAAATCGATTCCATCATATTGTACTCATCAAGACGTACAAAATGATGTACTCATATGTCCAAAACCGATTTCAAATAAATGAAATATTCGCCTCCAAAGTTAGCTTGTTGAAATGAAGAATTGAACTTTTGCTTGATATGTGACATCTAAACTTAGTCCCATATCGGTAAGGAGCAAAAAGCAAATGAAGATATAAGTTAAAAACTGAGCCAAAGGGTTGTGCCCTTAGGGGTACGAATATTTTCTCCGGAGGGAGAACACACCCAACTTGGGCGTCGGTGTGGAACACACGCGCGCGCCCGCCCGGCCCGGCCGGGCCGGACCGGACCCGGACCCGGACCCGGACCCGGACACGGGCACGGGCACGGGCACGGGCTCGGGCTCGGGCCTTGGCCTTGGCTTTGGCTTTGGCTTTGGCTTTCAGTAACTTATTTATTTATTTTTTTTGCAGAAATCCAGCTCTGTTTTGAGCTGGATAAAGGCAGTTGCAACAGTTTTTGTCTGAACAGTTGCAACAACTGTTGCAGCAACTGCCGTCAGTTCTGATCTGATACGGGCAGTTGCAACTGTCGTGACAGTTTGTCTGAACAGTTGCAGCAACTGCCAGCAACTGCCACAGGATTAGGCCTATAAATAGGATAGGATTCTGATCAAATCCATATCCCATTTTCATAGTTCCCTATCTCCTGTATCAACATAGCATATCACATACACTGCCATCATATCTGATCTCGCCCGAGCCTCCATTATTCTAGTGTAAGTTAATGGAGTTCTGACTGTTGTATCTTGGGAGACGACTGCCGTAATAACCTGTGTACACCGTTGCAGAGGCAGAAATTAACGTCTTAAGGACATTGCTTCAACAAGCCTCAGTCTGTATTTATTCTTCCTTCACCATACTCAAGGTCGGAATTGAAGATAATATATCTTCTTTCTGTGCTTTGTGTACAGTGATATACACTGTTTGCGAAACAGTTCCTTTAATTCACATTTATCAAGGTTCGAATTGAAGATTCAGTATCTTCCTTTTGTTCTTTGCTGATAGTGAATTATATTGTTTTCATAACAGTATAAGTACAATTAAATTTGAGTAGAAATTTAATTTGTTGTTTTTTAATTTTACATTAAAAATTAATTTTGTCTACATAAGTTGTAACATAAGTGACAGCTGCAGACGTGAACTTTTATTGTCGTCGAATCTTCTCAGAGATCAATCAATCTGATCACCAAAATAATAATAATAATAATAATAATAAACATTTACCACTGCAAATTTAAGGTTCAACATCAAATGTGAAAAAGATAAGAGTGGCTCATATAACAGACCTCACATCTACGAGTTGTGTCCATCCGCAACAACCCCCCAATGCCTCTCTTCCCATCAGGAAGAACAGCAAGCACCCATGCATATCTGTGTTCCGTGTAAACACCTGCATCGCAAAGTGCCGATCAACATACCACAATACATTATTATACCTGAACATTATAATTATGTAGTAGTAGTAGCAGCAGCAGCAAATTATTACCCGTTTGGGCCGTTTCCCTGTCCGTTCGAGTTGTCCACTCACTTCTCCAGTCCCCCATACAACAACGAAGTCCTAGAATGAAAGCTTAATTTTCAACCCCCAAACCCAACAAAAAAAAAACAAGAAAAAACAAGAAGAAGAAAAAAAAATCAATTAATCAAAAGACATTATTTATAATTTTTAAAAAATATTGATAAACTAATTAAGAACTGAACGAACCTGGAAGGTAACGGTAACGATCTGCTGTCCGTTACGGCAACTGAAATCGGGGACGAACTCTGGGGCTTTGTAGGTCATAGTCAGAGTCTCCTGCGCCTCTTGATCGGCCAACGAGAGGTTGGGGAACGCCTTTTCCCGAAATCGGGAAACCCCTTCTTCAAGAATCGGCTCGAAAACCATCTTTCCATTGCTCGAAGTCTCCCCCATCTCCGAAACCAATTTCTCGCCGCCGCCGCTGCTTCTAGAAAGACGACAGCGCACAGTAGTCTTCTTGTTGGTTCTACTGCAGCATCACAGCGTGGAATCGAATCGATGAGATTGATCGACCGGTTTCGATCGAAGAGACCTGAAGAAAGAGATTGGAAACCATGCATAGACGGAGGTATGTGCTCTTCTCGTTAATCCTTTTGTTAATAAAGAAAGAGAAATACTAATCAATTTCTAAAGTACTGTTTTGGGCATTGATGAGGCAGTGATCTTAGAGAAAGGGACGGCTCAGGGAGATGCCACGTGGGATTTGTGATAGATTGGGAAGATGATATGATGTGATTGGGAACTGGGGGTGCGTTTGTTTTGATATTCTGAATTGAGTATTCTGAATAGAGTTATTCTGAATATGAGTTTAAAAGCTGTTTGTTTATATTGTATTCTGAATATTGATATTCTGAAAGCTGTTTATCTGAAAAAGAGAGTTTAGAAGCTGTTCGGTTATATTTCTAGCTGAAAATTGTATTCTGAAAGCTGTTTTTCTGAAAATGAGTGTTTAAAAGCTGTTCGGTTATATTTCTAGCTGAAAACAGTTATCTGAAAGCTGTTTTTCTGAAAAGAGAGTTTAAAAGCTGTTCGGTTATATTTCTAGCTGAAAACTGTTATCTGAAAGCTGTTTTTTCTGAAAAAGAGTGTTTAAAAGCTGTTCGGTTATATTTTTAGCTGAAAACTGTTATCTGAAAGCTGTTTTTCTGAAAAAGAGTGTTTAAAAGCTGTTCGGTTATATTTCTAGCTGAAAACTGTTATCTGAAAGCTGTTTTTCTGAAAAAGAGTGTTTAAAAGCTGTTCGGTTATATTTCTAGCTGAAAACTGTTATCTGAAAGCTGTTTTTCTGAAAAAGAGTGTTTAAAAACTGTTCGGTTATATTTCTAGCTGAAAACTGTTATCTGAAAGCTGTTTTTCTGAAAAAGAGTGTTTAAAAGCTGTTCGGTTATATTTTTAGCTGAAAACTATTATCTGAAAGCTGTTTTTCTGAAAAAAAGTGTTTAAAAGCTGTTCGGTTATATTTCTAGCTGAAAACTGTTATCTGAAAGCTGTTTTTCTGAAAAAGAGTGTTTAAAAGCTGTTCGGTTATATTTTTAGCTGAAAACTATTATCTGAAAGCTGTTTTTATGAAAAAGAGTGTTTAAAAGCTGTTCGGTTATATTTCGAGCTGAAAACTGTATTCTGAAAGCTGTTTTTCTGAAAAAGAGTGTTTAAAAGCTGTTCGGTTATATTTTTAGCTGAAAACTATTATCTGAAAGCTGTTTTTCTGAAAAAGAGTGTTTAAAAGCTGTTCGGTTATATTTCTGACAATTTTGAATATCAATTTGAAATAATAATAATAATAATAATAATAATAATAATAATAATAATAATAATAATAATAATAATAATAATAATAATAATAATAATAATATATATATATATATATATATATATATAATAATAATAATAATATATATAATAATAATAATAATAATATATATAATAATAATAATAATATATATAATAATAATAATAATAATTAATAATAATAATAATAATAATAATAAATAAATAATAATAATAATAATAATAATAATATATAATAATAATAATAATAATAATATATATATAATAATAATAAATAATAATAATAATAATAATAATAATAATAATAATAAATAATAATAATAATAATAATAATATTAATAATAATAATAATAATAATAATAATAATATATATAATATATATAATAATAATAATAATAATAATATATATAATAATAATAATAAAAATAATAATAATAATAATAATAATAATAATAATATTAATAATATATATAATAATAATAATAATATTATAATAATAATAATAAATAATAATAATAATAATATATATAATAATATATAATAATAATAATAATATATATATAATAATAATAATAATAATAATAATAATAATAATAATATATATAATAATAATATATATAATAATAATAATAATAATATATAATAATAATATATATAATAATAATAATAATAATATATATATATATAATAATAATAATAATAATAATAAAGAGAGTAAAGGAGGTGTTTTGGAAATGAGGTGTTTTGGAAAATAGGGGGTATGAGTATTCTGAATATCAATTCTGAATAACACTTAAAACAAACGCCTATTCTGAATAGAGTATTCTGAATACTCTATTCTGAATATCAAAACAAACGGACCCCAACATTTCAGTTCAGGCGGGGGTAATTAATAAAGAAAGAGAATTGGGCTATTAAATAAAGAGGCCGAACAATTGCGTTGGGCTTACTTGCGCGTGAGGCCAACGCAATTATTTTTGTAATTTTAATTGCGTCGGCCTCACGCTCAAACAGGCCCAGGCCCAGTTGTCATCTTTGTGATTTTGCACCTGTGCAATCATTTGTGTTTTTATTTCTGCACCCAAAACTCCAAAAGTGCCTTATTAACTCACCATTAATTTACACCGTACGATGCACGTTTTAATAATTTCAAAAAATAAAAATAAAAACTCTGATGCAGGAAGAATTTGAACCGAAAATCTTCTTTATATTAGTTATGTACGTGCGTTGCACATGTTGTTGGTAGAATGACACTAAGGTCTACTCCCATTATAATATTATTACTAGTAATTTACACGTGCGATGCACGTTTTAATAAATTTAATTTTTTAAAAGTAAGAATTCAGATATAGTATGGGTTTGAACCTGCTTCTTTATATTAGCTATGTACGTGTGTTGCAAATGTTGGTAGATTTACAAATTGATAGATTTACAAATGACACTAAGACCTTCTCCCATTATAGTATTCTCCCCCATGATAGTATTAGAGATTAGAGATAAGAGCATCCACAATCGTTTTTCTCATATGCTATAAATGGCAGCTACAGTAATAGCAAATAAGATCGATCGCTGCAGTGGTCGTTTGCTATATTGTTTCTCATTTTATAGAAATAAGCGAGCAACGGTATATGATATACCGTCTCATTGTTTAAAATAAATTAAAAAAAGATAATTACTTATTAACTATTAAACTATATTAATTAACTAAATTAAATAATATAATAATAAGTAAACCTAATTAATTAACTACCTAAACCTAAATACTACTCCTAAACATACCCAATCAGCATTAATTCTCCACTGTGCCCTTAATTCACGGACGGGGTATCATACCCTGGCCGGGGTATGTTTCCCCGTCTGAGGGAATATTAAAAAAAAAAAAAAAAAATTAAGTGGAGAGACGGGGTATCATATCCCGGAGGGGGTATGATTCCCCGTCCGACCATTTTTTTTAAAAAAAATTAATTAAAATTAATTAGACGGTATATGTTCTTCCGTCTCACTCGATTAAATAATTATAAAATCGGAGCGACAGGATATGATATCCCGTCCTTTATAATTTGAGAAATGGTATTTCGTTTCTCATATTTGAGAAACAAGAATAGAAACTTTGCTATAAAATGGCAAAATAAAAAATCGTTGCAGACGTTCGTTTGCTATAATATGACAAAATGGCATTTATAGAAAACGACTGTGGATGCTCTAAAAGAGATTAAATTTGCCACCGACTGACAGTGACATACAGCTGAGGCACTGTTACTACAACTGTGCAGAAGTAGGAAATATCCGCATATTTATTCCAGAAACAACAATTGTATACCCATCTGGTGCTTCGGTGATAAAGTAGCTTCGTCTATGCCAGCTGGCATATGATCACGCAAGTTAAATTATTGCGGGCACGCATCCTCAGGAGATCCAGTGACTCGGTGCCTTCCTATTTACTACTATTTGATATTTAAAAAAATTGCACAATTAAATAAAGGTAATGCTTTTACAACCTTATTATAGATGGCATACTATAAGTGAAAGATATGGTGGCATACTATAAGTGAAAGATATTTATATTGTAAAGTAGGTACGGAATAGTTAGTAGAAACATTCAATAGTATTGTGAATTATTTATAGTATCTCACAATTCAATATTTTTATATTCATTCAATTATAGGATCTTCGCCTAAGCAGATAAAACACTCCATAGTTTTAAAGATACTACTTATACATTGATTGGGAAGATTATGTAAGTATTAATTATAGGAGGACAGATGTGTAGTTCAACAATTTATTATTATGTATAAATATATATCCTCAAAGATAACAAGAAAGCCTTTCGGCATTTAAAAAAGATGAAACATAATAAGCAAAAGAGAATATTAAAAGTTAAGAAATATATAATATTTTCCCTTTTTGAGAAAAAAAAAACAAAAGAAAAAACATAATATGCTCAATAAGAAGTTCACGATGTGATGTGCACAATCTTTCCATGCCAAATTCCCCGTCTTTAAAAGAAGATTGAAACAAACAACTGTGGTAAATTTTCACCACAATAGTCATTACATTGACATTGCATACAGGTTGAGGTCGAATACAGTTCATTCATCTTAGGAAAACTTGTACAATTTAAACACCCTTTGCAACCCCAAAGAATGAACGAGCACCTAAACAGGATATAGCAAACACGCAATTCTGCGACTTGTTTTTTTTATATCAGAGAACCGAATGTCATTGTTCTTTCCAAATACGACCAGTAACCCTCAGCTTCAGTTCGTTCCCATCTCCACCAGAGAAGAAGAGGGCCATGTTGCGATGAATGACCAGTCCATCATAATTGTCTCTGACCTCCTTGTGGCTGTCTCTTATGTTCCTAGGTGCACCTTGCCATATTAATTTACGCCCGTTTCCCCCCACTTCCAGGCTGTAACTGAACTTGTTTGCTTCTTCCTCCTCACCCATGAATCTCAAGAATGCCATGTACACAGGAGCCGTGCCCATGAGGAATGCCTCAAAGTGGAGACAAAAGTGTTTGCCAAAACAATTAAAAACCTGCATTAAGCGTATATGACCGTAGTTTTATCAAAAAAGAACCATATATATATATATATATATATAAAAGATGTTCAGTAAAACTGGCCAAAAATGGAGATGAATAGGGAGTAGTACATTCTTCCATGAGCAGTAGGGGCCAAGATGGGACCGACCGACACATCACTCATCTTTGAATGTGCTGTCAGCTCTGACACTATATACTTTCTCATTGATTTCAGTTAAACAAAAACACCAAAATCCCTCCGCTTAAAATTCTAAACTCAATAATTTATTGTAACGTCAATTGATACCATGTACTTTCGGGTCGATTTCAATCTTTTTATAATGTGTTAAAGATGTCTTGGCCAAGCCTGCCTCCATTTAGAAATTATGAACCCAAAGATCAGGCCAAGCTGCCGAATGATTTCATTAATTTGAATGCTCTGCTCGGCCTTATTTACATAGCCGATTATTTGTACACAAGAAGAACAGGGGGAAAAAAATCACTATAATAACTGGTTCATTAAAGAGAAACTTGACGACAGTCGGCAAGGTATGAGACTTGGTTTGAAAACTCAGTATCGGGATTAGGCATCAGTCTTTCATTTAATACTAATATTAGACATATCATAAATATTGGTAGGAATTAGTCCGTCAGTTAACTACAAATAATGTTATGCTCTTTGCGTCGAAAATAATGAACATGTAATACAGATAGCATGAAAAACTGTCCATTGAGATACTCAAACAAATAAGAATAAGACTACCAAAATTCTTCCTAATCTCCACCAATAGATTTGAAGTAAACAAAGTGACTTACGGTGAGCATCCAAGTGGCGTTCTCGACTCCATGAGGATTGGATTTGACATAACGATGGTTAAATGTGCACCCATCATGCATATCAACTTTATGATCATTTTTCAAGTGAGTTACAAGCAGCGGAATGTCGCCTGTTACAAGGCACTCAGATCCGGCGTATGGACAATTATAGGGCCGAAATTGGCACAACTGTTCGTGCTTCAGTTTTCCATAGTACGGAAATATTCCAGAGCATCCAAGGTTATGATATCTACAGGGAAGCTCGAGTGCCTCAGCAACTTTCTCAAGAGCTAAGCATCTGATGTCGCCAAGTTCATGTCGGCAAGTAGGACAGTGGTTGTGTACTCTGAGCTTGCAATTTGAACAAAGGGTATGACCATTTGGGCACTGCAAAGAAGAGATGCATTGATCATTCTCTCCTGGTAAATCTAAACAGTACAGGTAGATACAATCATTTCCTATTTGTATGATTTTAAGATTCAAAACAACATTGAAATTACCACTATAAACTAAACTTAGCATATATTACTCGATTATCGTGTACATTATGTACTATTAGCTCTAACTATCCCAGATTCTCTGTAAGTTATCACACTATGTCCTTCATATGGTGTGATAGTTAAATAATAATAATAATGCCCCAAACTCCTAGGTGGGTGGGTGGGTGGGTGGGTGGGTGGGTGGGTGGGGGTGTGTGTGTGTGTGTGTGTGTGTGTGTGGGGGGGGGGGGGGGGGGGGGGGGGATGGGTAAACTTCAAGTGTGGGAGATATTCCATGACTTCCATACATAACAGAGATGACAGATTAAAAGATACGGAATAAAATGTCAGAAAGTTGTGTTGGCCGTTATTCATTAGATAGTAGATACATAAGAAAAATGGCCAGAGTATATCTACAACCACACTGACATATAGAAATGTTCTAACCAATGGCATTGGTGCAGTATGGAAACTTTGTCAGCAATGAGCATGGTCAATTTCATCAAAGTATAACAAGATAGGAAAAATATATACTAGTTAAGGTCATAATTTTTATTGAATGCCTATGGTACATCACACTCAACAAATTTTGAAGTCCCCTGAGAAAACCAACTTTAATTGTAATCTCAAAGCTATTAGTTTAGATTCTTGTAGAAGATACGAATAAGCATCTTGGAGTTTAAACTTTAAACCAGCCATATAACATACAAAAGTTCATCGACCACCCTTTCCCATCAAAACGGGATTAGTATAGAAGAATCTCTATCAACTTGACATGAAACCACTAGAGTTGGTACCAAACTTACAGCTAATTAAGGAACTATGAGGGAAGAGCCTTGCCATAAAATCTTCATTCCAGTCGATGGAATAGACCAACAATTTTGACATGTTCTTAATTAAGCTCATGCAACCAAAAGCAACCCTCTTAATACTCCTAATCTACAAAAGGGTCTCAACAAAGAAGTGAGATGGAAAGAAAGTTTTACTCTACCGAAGTCAATATTCAATCCTGAGGAGGAACAGATTCACTAGCCCAGGAAGACTATACCCCCATTTTAGCATGTAAATTTTTTTTTGTCATCGACAAGTAAGGCTTTCATGTGAAAACAAAATCATACTAATATTTGCCACAGAGTTACATACACAGCCCAATTCCTGAATTATATATATATAACACGAATTGAATTTAAAAGCATTATATAGAAGTATCAATCATAAAATCAAAGAATCCATATAATCAGCATATCTACTGCAGGGACAATGGAGCAAACCTGATGTATAGGAGGATACATGGAGTTTGTACAGACCGGGCACTCAAGAAGCTCATGCACACCACTTGAAGAAGACACAATAATAGCTTCAGCAACAGAAAATGAAGAAGGCTTACTAAGCGGAATATCCCCAACTTCATTTCTATCAATCTTCGACTGCTCCCTATCCTCCCAAGTATGAGATTCAGACACATCCAAGCATATACTACTTCCCGGGGGGGCCATAGCCATTATCACTCTTCAATTATATTATATATCTTAACCCACCAAATTTTCAAATGAACATATCACACAAAAGAATTCCCCAATTCACAGCTCAGCTCAGCTCAGCTCAGAAATTTATCATCATATTTCATCTCAGAATATTATCACTGCATAACCTTTATAAATAAATAAAAAAATATTGACAAAACATGGTTAGGATTAGGTGTTAATTCGAATCATGGGCAACTATCAAATACTACTTGCACAGCACAGCACAGCACGAAAATCAAAGCATGAGAAACAACCATTTCTATTCTAATCACGATACCAAATACAGTAATCCGAGGATGAATATACCTTGGAACCAAATCTATTTGAATTGAACTAAAAAAATACCCATTTCACAAGTCAAACACACTAATCTGAGGAGAAGGAGAAGAAGAAGAAGAAGGGAATGAATATACCTTGGAACCAAATCCTCGAATCCTCCCTCGCCCAAATCCACAATACTCCAACCCTTCAAATAGATTTTTTATCTTCTTTTGATCTTATTAATAAAATAAAAAAAATAAAATAAAAATACGAATAGTATAATAAATATATATATATATATATATATTTAATTAAAGAAAAAGGAAAAGAAATTGAGATGTGATGATTGGGTTGTCTTGGCCCTCGCTGTCCATTCCATTTGAAGGTGAATTGACTCAAAGAAGCAGCACCGATCGAGAAGTAGATGTCCTCACGGTTCCCATTTATCCTTATTCTATTTTATTAATTATTTAATTTAATATTTAAATTAATGTAAAAGAATTAATAAACTACTAGGAGTACTGATTAATGAGATAGTTTGTCAAAACAATTTTCTTTTTTTTTAATTTGTCACAGAACAAACATGACTTTATCACCAAACAAATCCGTACATCATGTGCAACTTCAAATCTATTTATCAATACATACGTTGCACGGTATAAATTAAAAAAAATTCCTCTTATTTTTTTGAAAAAATACGTATATCGTCCGTTTAGCTTCAATATTTTAAAAAAATTAAGACATTCATCACACATGCTAATTACTAAAAAAATCCGTGCATCGCATGTGCAACTTCAAATCTATTTATCAACACGTGCATCGCACCTACAAATCAAAGTTTTTTATAATTTTTTTTTATATAAAAAAAACGTGTCGCCCATCCAGCTCCAACTTTTATATTAAAAAATAAGGTGTTCATCGCACGTGCTAATTATTACCGACTTACATATATCGCACGTTCGATTCTAACTCTTTATTAAAATGTACATTGCACGTGAAAAATACTAGTAATTTAATAATGGGAGTGTTTCAGTTGTTGCAAAAAAGTAGTGTAGCTTTGATAAGATAGGATGCCAGAAGAATCTTCGGGCGTGGTCGATAATGGAGTTGGAAAGGACACCCGAATCCGATTATTTCGATCTTATTTATGTCTGGACAGGTCAAGCAGGTACTAGAAAGAAACTGCGCATGGAGGGAGAATGATTGGCTAGACTTGGCAAATGCGGTGTTTTAGAATCTCTTGCTACTACTTGGATTTGTATTTTACTTTTGATTGAGGTTGCATTAGTTAGATGAGATACGAGACGTATCTACTTTTGTAATCAGTTTTTATCTGTATTTTATATTACTTTGTTTCGTTTACATATCATTAATAGAACGATGGCAATGCCATCTTTATTCTATTAAAAAAAAAGAGAGAGAGAGAGAGAGAGGACGGTTAGTCTTTAATTTAATAATATTTATGCGTTCCTGGGTCATGGGCTCACATATGTCCAAACATATCAATCATATGCACGATGAAACCTCCGTTATGCTTATGTAATTGTGTTTGTACGAGATCAGCGAAAAAAATATGTGCGTACCAAATAATAATTTGTCTTCTAATGAGCATTCACAATTGCTTGCTATGTTTGCCAATTTCTCATTTTTTGAGAAATGAGATGTTGCAGTCGTTTACTATTTTGCCATTTTATGGCGAAGTAGCTACAGTAGCTTCTCATTTTTCGGAAACCAAATTGCGATTCTCAAATTATTAAAGACGAGACAACATATTCCGTTCCTAATTTTTTTCAATTTTTTATTGGGATCGGACGAGACAACATGTTCGTCTGATAAAATTTTTTTTAAATTAAGTGATAGGACGGTCAGGATGAAGAAAAGAAAAAAAAAAAAAAAAAAAAAAAAAACTCGGACGAGACATGTTGTCTCGGCACAAGCAAAAAAAACTTGGACGAGACAACATGTCCCGTCCAGCTTTTGGGGTGGGTTTTAGGTTTAGTGGGTAGTTTAATTAGGTTTTATGTAATATTATATTATTTAATTTATTTAATTAAAATATTTTAATAGTTAATTCGTAATTAATTAATTCTTATATAAAAAAACTAACGGACGAAACATCATGTCACGTCTTTCTCATTTTTTTAGTAAAAATATAGCAAACAACCACTGCATACAATGTCCCTATTCTCTATTACTGTAGCTGTCATTTTGTAAAAAATGACAAACACCATTGTTGATGCTCTAACTTCTGTAGTTATTATAAGTGATAGCTAGCTCACAAACTTGTGCAATGTACATTGATACAAGAAAATAAGGGAGAAAATAGGAACTTTTTTTAATACTAAATTTTTAAAAAACCCACCAAAGTATTAATCATTTTTTAAAGTTTTTTATTTTAAAAAAATCGCACTCAACTATATTATCTGTTGCTGCTGATTTTGGTGTGGGAGCAAACAGATAAATTTGTGGATTCTTGGAGAAAACAATAAAGCAAACTTGTTAACCTGTTGGCCTTCACCAATGTGTTGACTGGTTTCTTGCCACTGTCGTTGACCTGCAAAAAGTGCAAAACACCGGAATGGATCCCGGCGACGCACCCTCCGACACTCTTGTTAGTAATCTGAATGATTATAAAAGATCTTTAATTGGAAAAGCATTGATTACCTTCTTATGGTGGGGGAGAGGGGTATTTATAGTTGCCTTCGTTTCGAGATAAGAACAAATCTCTACTACCTGGTGTGGATGGATAAAAGTGGTTAAGACCTCCTCTTATGGATAATTATGAATCTAAATTCTTTTTTATCCTTCTGAACTGGTTTGTAACGGGTTAAGACCCGTACCCAGTAAGGCAGATCCGTTCATAGGTTATTGGACTTTGAAGAAAGACCCAGTCCCCATTTCAGACCCGTTTGTAGGAGAAATTACCATTTTACCCCTGAGTTTTAAGATTCGTGTCCAATTCGAATGGTCCCAATTTAATCCCATTTTTAGCCATATCACGAGCCACCCACTCCTGGAGACTGAGTTCTACAGTCTTTGAGGAGTAGTTTTGTTGTTCTAATGAGGTACGGAATTTTATCGGAGTTCTTAAGGGAGTTCGGATCTTGCTCGAGGTGTAACAGTGTTATTCTGAGTTTGTAAAATGCCCAAAAATATCCCCAGAATTTTTTGGATTTTTTGTGATTTTTTTCCAGATTTTTCTGAATTTTTCTCATTTTTTTGAATTTTTTATTCATTTTCCGAATTAAATAATTAATTATCGAAAATTTTAATTAATTATTCTAATTTAATAATTATTATTTTCAGAATTTTTAAACAATTTTCCGAATTAAAAATTATTTTTAGAATTTTTAATTAATTTTTTCGATTTTTAATTAATTTTTCGAATTTTTTAAATAATTAATTCAAATAAATTAATTAATTAAATATTAGCTGGACACGTGGTGCGTTTCTGGACGTCGATCATGATCAGATAGTGCGTATCACAAAGCGGAGCATTTTCTGGACACGTGGCGCTAATCTGTGCATTATCAGGTCGTGTCACGAATTTTGAGATGATCTGACGGCTCGTGTGCCTTGGCAGCATTTTTCTCCACATGTGCAGTCCGGTGCCTCGGTAGTTCGGCACGCGGCGCCGACCCATCAGAAGACGCCACGTGGCGCGGTCAACACAGGCGTTGACCACCACGTGCCACTGTAACTTTTTTTTCATCGTTGTTCGCTTTTTCTCTGCTCTTTCTCTTCTTCTTCATTTTCTCCTTCTCCGCTCCAGCTTCGATTCTCCTCTGCCTTCTACTCCTCCACTTCTTTTTTCGTCGTCAACTTCGAAGCTCAGAGGCACATGGCAGGAGGAGCTCGGCGCGGAGCTCGGAGGTGCTCGACGAAGGAGTCAGAGCTCGCAATGTGGAGGTCGACGGGGAGCTCGAGGATGTCGAAACTCGGCATTGGAGATGGAGCTCGGCGGCGGAGGCCTTGAGCTCAGTGATAGGCTTGGCGATGAGAGTTTGCGAAGGAGAGGTGGAGCTAGGCCCTGTTGTTCGGCGAAGGAGGGGAGTTTGGCGCTGTGGGGAGCTCGGTGACGTGGAGACGAGCTCGGCAGCGATGGGTTCGTCGAGGAGAGAGTTCGACAAGGAGGGTGTGCAGAGAGGAGCTCGGAGACAGTGGGCGAGGAAGTTGTAGCTTCGGCAACGGAGCTCGGAGATAATGGAGCTCGAGCTCGGCATGGGGAGCGCAGCAAGGTTCGGCGAGGCGCGAGGAGGAGAGCTCGACGGAACCCTCTTGAGGGCTGTGGCAGAGCTCGAGCTCGACGTCGATGAGGAGGTGGTTGGTAGGCGAGGAAAGGAGCTCGGCGACGGGGAGAGTTGGGTTCTTCTCTTTTGGTTTTTTTTTTTTTTGCTTGGCGCCAAAATTTGAAGGATAAGATGGATGAAGAAGGGGTACGGGTCAGATTGTGGGTAACGGATCCAAACTCGACCCGTTAGCCTCTTTTTCTCTTTCCCTCTTTTGCTTTTGGGCTTTCGTTCGACAACGGGTCCGAACCTGACCCGTTAACTTCTCTCTCTCCCTTCTTTCTTCCTGTTTTGGTGACTGTTGTCCAGCGAATCCGAGCACGGATTTTGAGGTAAACTTTTTGTCATTTGCGGTTCGATGGCTCAGTAGCTCGGATTTTAGATCCGAGCTGCGTGGCTCCATCTGGACGGTATGGCGCAAATCACGAGGCATGAAGGCGTGGATCACGAGAAAACATGATTTTGTCGTTTTGTGGACGTGGCGAAATCTGAGCCATCCATCAGGCGTTGACGTGAACATCTGAACGATCTGATGGTCCAAGGAGCTCGGAGGTGTTTTTTCCCCAATACGGATGTCGGTGCCGCGGTAGCTCGGGGGCGTCTTTCTCCGAATGGGCACCTCGGTAGCTCGGCACAGCTATGTTGAGATCCACTTTTCCGGTGCTACGAAGGTCCGATCGGGGCGTGCGACCCCTCGTTTCGAAGCTAATTCGAAGATCTACAACTTGTTTTTAGGAGTGGGTTGAAGAATCACCCTTCTTCATGGTCAAAATGGCCCTACAACATCCTTGTCTTCATGAAGTTGAAGAGTGTTTTGGTCTTCAGAATCTTCGAAGAGGAGCTCCACTCCTAGGGGCGAAGAAGATGGGCTAGGAAGATCCTCGTAAGAGCCATAGGAAGATCCATTCTTGGAGGTGAGTGCAAGGAGTAACTCTAGGGGAGAGTTTTGAGCTCCGAACTCGCTTAGAAGAAGCCCACTCGGGAGGCGAGTGGGACGAAGGGCTTGGTTCTAGGAGAGAGCCATTTGGGAGACAAGTTTAAGGAGTAACTCTAGGAGAGAGTTGTGCTCCGAACTCGTTGAGAAGAGGTCCGCTTTGGAGGTTAGCGGAGCGAAGAGCTTGGCTCTAGGAGAGAGCCATTTAGGAGATGAGTTTGAGGAGCAACTCTAGGGAAGAGTTTTGAGCTCCGAACTCGCTTAGAAGATGCCCACTCGGGAGGCGAGTGGGACGAAGGGCTTGGATCTAGGAGAGAGCATTTGAGAGACAAGTTTGAGGAGCAACTCTAAAAGAGAGTTGTGCTCCGAACTTGTTGAGAAGAGGTCCGCTTTGGAGGTGAGCGGAGCGAAGAGCTTGGCTCTAAGAGAAAGCCATTTGGGAGACGAGTTTGAGGAGCAACTCTAGGTGAGAGTTGTGCTCCGAACTCCTTGAGAAAAGGTCCGCTTTGGAGGCGAGCAGAGCGAAGAGCTTGGCTCTAGGAGAGAGTCATTTGGGAGACGAGTTTGGGGAGCAACTCTAGGGTAGAGTTTTGAGCTCCGGACTTGCTTTGAAGAGGCCCACTCGGAAGGCAAGTGGAGCGAAGAGCTTGGCTCTAGGAAAAAGCCATTTGGGAGACAAGTTTGAGGAGCAACTCTAGGAGAGAGTTGTGCTCCGAACTCGTTGAGAAGAGGTCCGCTTTGGAGGCGAGCGGAGCGAAGAGCTTGGCTCTAAAAGTAAGCCATTTGGGAGACGAGTTTGAGGAGCAACTCTAGGAGAGAGTTTTGAGCTCTGAACTCGCTTAGAAGAGGTCCGCTTTGAAGGCGAGCGGAGTGAAGAGCTTGGCTCTAGGAAAGAGCCATTTGGGAGACAAGTTCGAGAAGCAACTATAGGAGAGAGTTGTGCTCCAAACTCGTTGTTTAAGTTGAGACTCAACAGTTGTGGGAGCAATTTCGAATGGCGAACCACTTCTTACTCGCTTGGAAGCGAGTAGTTGAAGAGGAATCGAGCCAAATTTTGGACTCCGAACTTGTCGTTTAAAGAGATTCAACAGTTGTGGGAGCAATTCCGAATGGCGAACCACTTCTTACTCGCTTATAAGCGAGTAGTTGAAGAGGAATCGAACCAAGTTTTAGACTTCGAACTTGTCGTTTAAAAGAGAGAATTAACGGTTGTGGGAGCAGTTCCTAATGGCAAACTACTTCTTACTCGCTTATGAGCAAGTAGTCGAAGCGGAGTCGAGCCAAGTGTTGGACTCCGAACTTGTCGTTTAAAAGAGAGAATCAACGGTTGTAGGAGCAGTTCCGAATGGAGAACCACTTCTTACTCGCTTATGAGCAAGTAGTCGAAGCGGAATCGAGCCAAGTGTTGGACTCCAAACTCGTTTTTTGAGCTTAGTAAGTTGTGGGAGCAGCCATGTAGGAGAAGCTGGACTCACCATTTAATGAGTCATAGATGTGACTCGGAGAGATAGAGATGAAGCAAGAGAATTAATTTTCAATGAAAAATGCTAAGTTTTATTGACATAAACTAAGTGGCCGCTTCAATAGGGCGAGCTATTATTACATGCTTATTGGCCGTGTTACAAGCATCGGCCTTATTGAAAATCGAGTTCCTACTTCTACGATAAGGTGAAGGCCTCTTGGGAGGAGTTTGGTTCCCCCCCCCCATTGGACCTCCTTGGATGAGGTAAAGCACGGCCCCAGGTTCGGAATCTTGGAACACGGTGGACCTTGGTGGACCTTTTCCTACTCTTGTAGGCTCCTCAGGGTGGAAATTTGGCCCCATCTTTTTAGACTAACTTGGTCAGGTTTTCCCGCTGTATGAGTTCTTCGATCTCCTCCTTGAGAGCCCGACAATCATCCATGTCGTGGCCGTAGTCCCTATGAAAGCGGCACCACTTATCCATGTTCCTCTTCTTGCCAGGGGTATTCATTCTAAGGGGAGCGCGGAGTAGCCCTTCCTTTTCCACCTCCATAAGAACTTCTGATATATTAGCAATAAGTGGGGTGAACTTCTCAAAATGAAGAGCCGGGCGGCGTTGGCCATTGCCGTTCCTCTGGGATTTTTGGGATCCCTCTTCGCTCGTATTCTTCCGTTTGTTCCCTAAAGATGATTCCTCAAGAGTAGGGGGGTTGAGAGCCTTTTTCACTCAAATGTATTTCTCACTCCTAAGTAGGAGTTCTGAGAAGTTTTGAGGAGGCTTCTTGGCAAGAAACGCCCTGAGGTCGGCGTTAGTGACGTTGCGCTCGAATGCGGCAAAAGCAACTGATTGGTTGAGGGAGGGAATGGACGGGGCTTCGGCAGTGAAGTGTCAAACGTAATCCCTTAGGCGTTCACCCTTTCTTTGGTTGAGGGTCACCAGAGATACACTTGTTTTCTCGGTCCGGTGGCTACTCACGAAATGAGTAAGTAAGAGCCCTTCGAACTGATCGAACGAGAAGATGGCGGCCGGGGTGAGTCGAGAGTACCATTCTCTCGCAGGCCCATTCAGCGTGGCAGGGAAGATCTTGCAAAGGATGACGTCTGAAGCATGGTGGATTATCATGAGAGTTTTGAAACTCTCTATGTGATCTGCGGGGTCTGACTCCCCGGTATGCGACTCGAAGTGAGGCAGCTTGAATTTTCCTGGGACGGGGGCCTCCATGATGGTGCGAGAGAATGGAGGCCTGCTCGGGCAGAGGTTTATCGCCCGTTGCTCTTCTTCTCTGTCAATTCGGCCGAGGTGCCTCTCCATCTCGTGGAGACGGCGGTAAACCGAGTCTTCTCGTCGATCATATCTTACCGAGCCTCGGGAATCATCTTCATACGAGGGTGGACTGGGTCTACGACGATGGTAGCTTGGAGATGGACGAGGACTGGGAGTGTGAAGGCGGCTTGGGGCAGGTTCAGGACTAGGTGCCCGTTGCTCGTGGTTTGGAGAGGCGTTGAGGGCCCACAGAACGGCCTCTTGAAAATCTTGGAGCTCTGCCCTTGTGACTGGTGCCTCTCCAGCTTAGCGATGTAACACCCCGAATTTCGAATAAGGACAAACTCGGGATTTCACAGGATCTTTACTTCACTTCGTACAATTTTACAAGGAAAATTTAAAACTTTTCATTCACAATACATCAGAGTTCAATTACAACTTGGTTTTGCACAGCGGAAGAATGAAATTTACAATAAAACATTTACAACATCTTTAAAATAAAACAACATCAGCATATCCACTTTATAGCTCCATGAATGGTCCTTTACCTGCATGTCAATCTGTGGGCACGTCAGTTACTTACAACTGACGAAATGTTATACACGGCTATCCTCTCTATGCCGGGAATAGTATAACGATCTCATACTTTAACAAATCACAAAAGATTGAATGAACATATAAAGTGTCAAAAGTGATTATTCTAAATATAAGTGTATGTCATGCCTTAATGCCTAATGCATACCATTCTACACTAGGATGACACTAATGCACACTTATTCGGATTCTATGCATCCCATACTACATAGGTCCGAGGGCAAGCGCCTACGTTCTTCACAATACAGGGCTCGATCCCTCGCCATGAAAACTACCCGGTAGCAAAACAAAGTTCAGACTATTCCACGAATGTGAATCCCAGCCTTGGAGTCCACCAACAGCTGTTATAACAGATTCCACATCGTACGAACCGTCCCGTATGTGACCCTCTTGCCCAGTATATATATATATACATTGGAGACGGTAAACACAAAATCCATCCGTCCGACTACTCAAGATCCCGGAGTCCACCGCTGACCCGTCCTCATAGTCCCGGACTAAAATATAATAATCCGTCTCCCACAGGGCAACCTCAGTCCACCAACTGGGTCTATAGTCTCGGAGTCCACCAACAACTATATAGAGCACCCCACTTACGTTTCCCTAAGTTTACTACATCTTCACTTATGTGCCTAAATTTTCCTAAGTTCAAGACATGAATAATCTCCACATGTAGAATTAGTTGTTACCTCCTACCGAACTTAGTCAACAAATACGAGATGGCTCCATAACCACATCTCAAAATCACAACTCAACATTCTTTTATTTCAATAATGCCGGTACCGAGGTCTTACTAACTCAAAGTCATAAGCTTTCATGTACAAGAAACATGGGTACATATACCCTTTAATAATCATGTCTGAAACTTAGGTAATTTCATCTTTCATCTTAATCACAAAATAATCAAATCTTTTCACTATTCATGATCTATTCATTTATTCATCATCTTTATAAGCAAAATGATTCATCTCAACTGCATAATTTCATAGCATGAAATTTTTGATTAAACTCAAACTCATACAATGTGTCTCAACCACAACAATGAAAATTTTAAACAGAATAAGTATACAATCTTTTTCAAAGAATTCACTTCACACAAACACATTCTTTTCTTCCAAAAATATAAATTTTATTAAAATTTAAGTAAAAGAATTCACTTTCCATCTTGATTCCATGAAGAGTTTCAAACAATATTTTTAGCACACTTTATATCATTCTATATAACCATTTAAAGTTTCCAAATGTTATTGTAATAGAAAATTTTCATTCTGACTTAAAAGAAACCAAAACAAAAAAAAACTTTATATCATTCTATATAACCATTTAAAATTTCCAAATATCATTATAATAAAAGAAAACTCCATTCTGACTTAAAAGAAACCATAACAAAAAAAACTATATCATTCTATGTAACCATTTAAGATTTCCCAAAAAAAAATTCATTCTGACAAAAGAAGAAAAAAAACTGTTTAGAACCCCAAAGTCAGAGGTAAGGATTCGAACCCATAATCCGTAAGAAGAAAGCCCAGACACCAAGCCGATAGGCCAAGTGCTCCCACATGACTAAAGTACACATGGTCTTTTAAATACCCAGACTCTGCCTAAATATTCCCTGTTTAAAAATTTCTCTTTTCTCAAAAAAACAATTTACGATCCCAAATGTCGAACCCACACACTCTAAAAATTATTCGAGAACAGTATACTGAACTCTAGGGCAACAATAAGTTCATACAATTGAAAATTTCTACCGCGTGAAGAGTAACTCAACTTTCGCTATAATTTGGGAAAAATATATTTTTCTATGCCCATTAGCAATAAGAAAATATTTCTCTTTTTTTTTTTTTTTTTTATGTTTTCTTATTTCCTGTCTGTGCGAGTCATATGCCTTCTTATATACAACCCATTATAATTTCAAATGTGAATGCCAAAGATTCTGTTAATAGATGCTATGTGCTGGTAGGTATAAAATGACCACTTAAGATAATTAGATAGAATTCACTAGTGCATCAACCAACAAAAACTAAAAAGAAAGGATAAACATACTGTGTGAATTTATACTCTTGACTTCAAGTAGACTAATATCGGACTTCACTGTCTACACAAAAATTATATATCTTCTCAACTTTTCTTGCTACTATTCATGATTCATGAATTGTTATTTCACTTTCATAATATAGTTATTCTATTTTATTACCTCAAAATTACTCATTTACCTTCATTAACATGCACATTCTAAGAATTAGAAAGTAGGAGAACACCCACCTTTTGTTTGAAGGTTGAAAACTACAAATGAATTGCTCATTCTTACTCCTAGCAACTCCTAGTCCTCTTCTCCTCCTAGCAAATGCTCCAAGCAAGAGATCCTCCAAGCACAATAACTCTCTTTCTTTTTCTTACACTCTTTTCTTTCTTTCTTTTATTCTTCTCTTTTTCTTCTTTATTTTATTTTTTGTGTGAAGAAGAATGAGAAATGAGTTGCTATTTATAGGACAATGCTAGGGACTATATTGCAAAATCTCCCACCTAATAACTTCTCATTTTAATTCTCTTTTTAATTATCCATCTCTTCATTTCTCAACTCCTAAAACTCTCATCTCTTCACCTCCCCACTTCTCTCACACTAACTCTCATTCACTCTCACATTCAATTCAAAACCTCCCCAAAACTTTAACTCACATCTCTTCACATCCCAAACCTATCCACAGGGAGTCTGTTAGTTAGTAATTGGTCTATTAGTTAGTAATTGGTCTATGTGTGCGAGTATAATAACATATGTACAAATTTGAACTGAATAAATTTGGATACATGTGCACCTTTACATATGAATACGTATTTAACCTTAATGTATAATAAATACAAAACCCATGATACATGTTCTACTCACTGAGTTTCTACTTAAAATGTATTTGGTATCATCTGCTAGTGTGATCTGCTAGTGTAATAACACATGTAGAAATTAATAGATACATATATATACATATATAAAATTATGCCTAACTTTACATTTTATTCAAAGTATATATATACTATCTATGTATACTATGCATACACTATGTGCACATATTTGCATGATATTTTACCAAAAATCAAAAATATATTATGCACAAATAAAATAAAACACACTCCAAAAAAATTTATCGTGAAAACGGATACGCTTAAACACGCGCACCGAAATACGTGCGTCGCACGTAAAATACCGAAATACGAAAATTGACTCTATCAACGGAAAAATATTAAATACAATGTAAGGAAAATTATTTATTAATTTATATATTCTATGACGTAATTACTACGTGCGTAGGAAACACGTGCATCGCACGTAAAATATCAAAATGCGAAAAATTAATTTTATTGATAAAAATTATTAAATATAATCGAAAACAATATAACCAAAATTATATTTACCAATTTATATATATTTCATGATGAAATCACTACTCGTAGAAAGCACGTGCATTATACGTGCAGAAAATTGAAAAATGCATTTTAATCGAAATAGGGGAAAATAAATTTTCGTTTTATAAAATAGATTTAAATACATAAAAATAAATAATTTAAACCTATAGAAAATATTATACGTAGTGGTGGAAACACGTGCATCAAAATACGTAAAAAGCACGTAAATTTCAGGGATTGAAATATTATATTTTAGTTGACTGAAATCAATACGGAAAATGTATAAATAGTACGAATTCAAAATATGTAGTGAAATACATTACAAAATATACGTGCGTAACACCCAGGGGCAAAATTGTAATTTCAATTTTGCAGGGTGTTACAAGCGATCCTTATATGTGGCTCGGCTTACTGGAGAATGAGTTCTCCGCCGATGATGCTGAGGGGACTCTCTTCGCCTCCTCGGGGAAGGGGATCTTCTGGTCCTCGGTCGGGGGGGGGGGGGGGGGGGGGGGGGGGGGGTCCGGACTCTTTTGAGGCTCCTGGGCGCTCAGGTTGATGGACTCCCCCAAGGGCTCGCCATCCATTCAGGCGAGTTCGGAGGTCGACCCCCTTTTGGTGGTTGGCAATCACTTAACGAAGATCCCGTTCGGGAGGACTTTGAGAAGCCATAGATTCAACTGAAGGATTGGGAACCGCGACATAGTCATGAGGAGGATGTTGCTTCGAATGACTCTGACGGGAGCCCCCTTGGGCAGCCCCCCGAGACCCTGGAGGGGCCTGTTGAGGAGGAGCACCTTGAGCTGGAGGAGGGGGAAGAGGAAGAGAAGTGGTTCTTCGGCTGGAGACCGCTGTCTTCCCCTTCTCTTTTGGATGCATGGCTTGAAACTAGTCTCGCTGATGAAGTTAGTTCGGGTTGCTTTTTCGTTCCCACAGACGATGCCAATCTGTTACTGTTGATTTTGGTATGGGAACAAACAGATGAATTTGTAGATTCTTGGAGAAAACAATAAAGCAAACATGTTGACCTGTTGACCTTCACCAATGTGTTGACTGGTTTCTTGCCACTGCCGTTGACCTGCAAAAAGTGCGAAACACCGGGATGGATCCCGTCGACCACCCTCCGATGCTATTGTCAGTAATCTGAATAATTATAAAAGAGCTTTAATTGGAAAAGTATTGATTACCTTCTTATGGTGGGGGGAGATGGGTATTTATAGTCGCCTTAGGGATCCGTTTCGAGATAAGAATAAATCTCTACTTTCCGGTGTGGATGGATAGAAGTGGTTAAAACCTCATCTTAGGGATAATTATGAATCTGAATTCTTCTTTATCCTTCTGAACTGGTTTGTAACGGGTTGAGACCCGTACCTAGTAAGGCAGATCCGTTCATGGGTTATTGTGCTTTGAAGAAAGACTCAGTCCCCATTTCAGACCCGTTTGTTGGTGAAATTACCATTTTACCCCTGAGTTTTAAGATTCGTGTCCGATTCGAACGGTCTCGATTTAATTCCATTTTTAGCCATATCATTATCAAAAAATCCACATTGACGGAGTTAACTTCTGTTAGGGTTTATGTCACATGCATTGCACTTATACAATAGTTCAGTGAGATTTTTTTTAAACATCTGATTAGTTAAGTGATGTTTTTTTAAACACAAATGAAAGATGAATGTGGATTTTTGACATAAATCTTAACGGAAACTTAACTCCGTCAATGTGAAATTTTTGATAACATAGTTGAGTGCGGTTTTTTTAAAATAAAAAAAATTAGTGGGATTTTTTTAAAGTGACCAATACCGTAGGGTTTCTTCAAATTTAGCCTTTTTTTTTTGTCACTTGATGTTCTTCCTGTGCTATAACTTAATTAATACCCCAGTAAACAATAAATAAAGACATACGGTAAAAGTTATGTGATTCAATTGAAAGAGTATGTCCCCGATCAATAGCAATCAATAACCTTATTGTCTTCTAGTTACCTTAATTATCTATATTAATCATGATGAACAGTCATCATCTACGTACGTACTGTATCAAGTCAACTAGATTATTAGCATGTCCACATATACATTTCTTAACGACGATAGTAATTAAGAAGCTCATTTATCCTTATGAATCTGGGTCATTTCTTTTTATTACTAGTATTTATGATGTTTCTTTTTTTTTTCTTTTTTTCTTTTTTGGTGCTAAACTTACGATATTTCCTATAGATTTATTCAAAGAACATTTGCAAGGTAAACCTTCTCTACGAATCACTGAGAATGCATATATTTGAATATTGTTGGGCTTCCCTTTTTATTTTTTTATTGAATAATCTTGGAAGTTCTTTAAGTTTACTTCCTTTTAAATCATTGACTTAATTTATGTTGTACTTGGAAATATATTTAATTTTCTGCTAAAATAAGCTCAGCTTCCTATACTATCTCTTTTCCCTTAACACATAAGAGTATAAATTGTGATGTGTCTGTTCACAAAGTAAACAAATAATTTGGATCAGAAGGTATGTCTATTGTTTTTATTCCTGTCTCGTTTTCTTCTAAATTATTAATTTTGTTGTTCCGGTATCTCAGTTATATTTACTTCTTTAAAAGTGTTAGACCTTCTTCATCGTTTAGTATTATTATTCATTGTTGTTTTCATGTATTGGATGCTCATTAATTTTCATTTTTATAGGTTTTTTTATATATATTTTCAGTGAGCAATAAGTGCAAGAAAGATCGATAATATATGGATTCATCAAGCGGCCCAAAGTGTGCAGTGGCAGATGCCTCACAACTTTCTCAGCAACCAAACTCTGAGGGCACATATAATTTCGTAGAGTCATGTTATTTATGTAGGAAGAAACATGTGGAAAATGTTGCCATCTTCATGTTTGGGTAAGATATTGTCCAGTATACTTCAAATTTACATTATAATAAACTAGTAATTTACATGTGCAATGCACGTTTTAATAATTTTAAAAAATAAAAATAAAAAACTCTGGCATAGGAAGGACTCGAACCTGAAGTCTCATTTATATTAGTTATGTACGTGCGTTGTACATATTGGTTGATTTACAAATGACACTAAGGTCTTATCCACTTATAATATCAGAGATTTTTTTAGCTAAGATTACCTCCATAATAAGAAATCTTGTAAGTCGGGTATTACACATCCTTTCCGCCTAAATATCATCAAATGCTTGTTCCACTAATTATACATTTAAAAGACAAAATCGAATTTTAACTATTGGGATATGAATATGTGATGCAGCGATCGATCGTTCTGTTCTCCTCAATGTCGAGGTGCGGTAATGGCGTTAGAAGAGCGAGGAAAGGCAGCAAAGAAACCCTCACAATCTTCTGTGACAGAAATCACCAAACGCCGCAAAATTGATGAATGACAAGTTAGCATGGATTTGGACACTCTCTCTTCAGTTATTTACGAGTATTATTTTAGTGCTATAGTTTCAACTTGGCAATGATAAATATTTATTTTGAATGAATGATAGAGAATGAAATTCAAAATTGTTGAGGAGGAGATTGAAAGTGGAAGTGGTTTGTGTGCCGCTTGCATCTTATTCTTTTTTTGATCGTTAAACGATGGGACCGGTGGGTTGAATACTCCGCATTTCATTAAAAAGATTTTAACAAAACATACAACCAAAAATAAGACTTATGAAGTTCATATCCCAACATGCTGTGCCCTGGAACTCATACACCCCAACCCACAAACAAAAAATACAACAAAATCTAATCCTACTGATCGGCCGACCGCGTCCAAGTCAATTTCTCGTGCCAATTTGAGCTCACTCTCTCTCAGTCCCTTACTTGTACACCGTTTATCCGCTCCGCCGCTTACACGGACACCTCCGTCGCCCCATCAGTGACTCATTCGTCAACTTCAAGCACCATATGAGAGACTGCAGGCACTCCACCAATCTGACCACTCCCTGTACAGATTGAGTCCTGGTTCTCATCCCCTCGCTTAACCCTCGTTGACTCTCCCTGGCACCTCGCAACGAAAGTAGTAAACCGTTTATCCGCTTCGTCGCTTACACGGATACCTTCGTCGCCCCCATCAGTGACTCATTCGTCAACTTCAAGCACCATATGAGAGACCGCAGACACTCCACCAATCTGACAGCTCCCTGTACAGATTGAGTCTTGGTTCTCATATCCTCGCTTGACCCTCGTTGACTCTCACCGGCACCTCGCAACGAAAGCTGTCATCTCCCCTGACTGCTCAATAAACGCCACCACCACCTCCAAGCCCCCTGACATGAGAGAGACCTTAGACACCCCTCACTTTGACCTGAATAGAACAAAGTAGAGCCCAAACTATAAAATTGTCGGACTACCGTCACCCCACCAACTAGGGTACATTTTCTTGCTAATTGTAAGTGGATTGTAATTTGGATATTAGGAAAAAAGAAATTTGGATATTAGGGAAGCAATATTGGAGGAGGAAGAGAGGAGGAGGACCCCCCCCCCTCCCCCCTTGTTGGTTTCGGACCGGGAGGGAGAGAAGAGGGGAAGGGAAGAGTTTTGGCCGGGCGGGAGAAAGGGAGGACGGTGGTCGGCGGAGGGAGGAGTTGGGCAGGCCGGGAGGAGGGGAAGACGGGCGGGTACCGGAAGTGAAGGAGGAGAAGGGGACTACCAAAGGTGAAGGAGGAGAGGCAGAGGAGGGGGAGGAGGGGGAGGAGAAGGGTGGGCGGGAGGGGGTGGAGGGCTACCGGAGGGGGGTAGGAGGTAGCCGTAAGAGGGGGAGGGAGGAGAAAGGACAGATGTGGGAATTTCGAAATCGCCCAAAAATCACCCTCCGGATTTTCGGGAGAGATTGGGGTGGGGGGGAGGGGAGGAGGAGTAATTGATCAGGGTTTTTTGCCGCTTGCATCTTTTAACCGGCTTCTTATATCTCTAACTATTATAATGGGAGAGATGGGGTTGGAAACAAATAAACAATTTCTTATTCTTTTTTGTATGTGTGTCAACACGTGCAGCGCACGTGTTGGTAGTTTTTTTTTGTCCTTTTCATTCCCCTCCACGTGCATCGCACGTGCATGATACTATAACTATTATAATGGGAGAGATGGGGTTCCAAACAAATAAACAATTTTTTAATTTTTTTTGTATGTGTGCAAACACGTGCAGCGCACGTGTTGGTAGGTTTTTTTTGTCCTTTTCCTTCCTCCTCCACGTGCATCGCACGTGCATCATACTAGTAACTATTATAATGGGAGAGATGGGGTAGGTAAACAAATAAACAATTTTTTATTTTTTTTTGTGTGTGTGTCAACACGTGCAGCACACGTGTTGGTAGTTTTTTTTTTGTCTTTTTCATTCTCCCTCCACGTGCATGATACTAGTCTCTTTAACCACTTCCTTTAACCAGCTTTGTTCAAAAAATTATAAAATTATAATCGATTCCAAGCTGCAAGCCTATGTCAAAGTAAAGTTGAAGTCAATACTACATGAGTAAAGTTTGTAGACAAGTTGTCTTTAGCATCAGAGACAATTGTTGAAGGAAATTAAAAAGAGCAAATCTATGTCAAGTTGAAGTCAATACTACATGAGTAAAGTTTGTAGACAAGTTGTCTTTAGCATCAGAGACGCAATTGTTGAAGGAAATTAAAAAGAGCAAATCTATGTCAAGTTGAAGTCAATACTACATGAGTAAAGTTTGTAGACAAGTTATCTTAAGCATCAGAGACGCAATTGTTGAAGGAAATTAAAAAGAGCAAATCTATGTCAAAGCAATTTTTTCACTAGTCAAATAATAACACCTTACCCTTTTTTTTTTTTTGGCATGGATAAGTAACAATGTAAGATAGAGAGCCTTGCAATATGCACATAGAGTTACATAAACATCTTTATGATTCTAAGTATAATTGCTTCAAATTATTCATTCATTCATTCATTCATTCATATACCAACACATTATCTGCAGGAAAGCCAGGGAAATAAATGAGACCACTATACGAATCTGAAGTATTCCAATCTAAATCTATTACACCATCTCTAAACTTTGACAGGTATACATACTTTGAAGCTGAACCAAACTAAGATCTCTTAAAAAAAGGAGTTGCAGTTAGTACTTTACACAAAGTCCTCCAACCCATCAGGTGATAGGGCAGTAGATACTCGATATATGCGCAGCCATGAGATTGCCCAACTAAAGCATAGTATTTTTTCTTCACAAGAATAGGCCTATATATGATGATTTTGACATAAATAATTTTTACAAATTCTGGGGACTCTTTTCACTGCCTACTTTATTCACCTGAAAACTCGGAACTTCTCAGCAGTTGCTATATGCTAATGACAGGCCTCTTAACAGCAGGGCTGCCCATTTTAGCTCTCGGCCTTCCAATCGCTTCCAATATCCTACTGAACACCACCTTCACTGGGACACATGTAACCAGAGGAGCCCCACCATCTGGTTCGATCAATCCATCGAAAATTTTGCTCCTGTTTAATTTCGCACCTCCATTTCCTCCACCAAGTGAGGAAAGTTTCCTCGTCTTTTGGCTTGCATTGTTTACTCTCTGCAAAATCTTCTTCTGTAACTTGCTGGGAACAGTTGACCTTCGCGCATGAGAGATGCTCTTCTTTGCTAACCTTGCTTGATGATTGAAATGACCTGCGTAAGTTTTTTTATGCTGGGGTTTGGTTTCTTCATCTGAATCAAATGATTCTGCCGGACTAGAACGAGGATTTCTATGCATCATGGTTCTTTTGGCAGTTCTCCCAAAAGCAGGTGGACTGTAACTTTCATCTAAACCAACATTATATTTGGAACCATCTTCCAGTATCTCAATTTGGACAGGGTGCCCTACAATTTGTTTGCCATTGAATCTACTCATTAGGGAAACGAAAGGAACGTGCTCGCCCTGGTGGCTAGGGTTTTGGACCTTGATATCAACGTCTATCAACATGGGCTCCATGTCATCAGGGAGATGACCAGAGTAATCCAGGTCGAATTGCTCAGCTAACTCCTCCCAGTATGGCCTTCTAACAACCAAATGAGAATCATTGTCAGAATCATTGAAGGTATCATTGTAAACTCTTCCCCAGTCTTTAACTCCTTGAGGGGCAAAAGGAAACCTTTGGGTAGAAGAAACCAAGTGTCCTGATTTAAAACTGCTTCCATTGGTGGAACCATTGCATTTATTAGTGAAGGGAAGCTTGCCATCCATGAGATCAGCGGGCCTCTTTGCAAAGTTACGAATATTGCGCTTACCCTTCATATGCCATTTGGAAACACCTGGATCTGCAGATGCGTCCATCAATTGGTCCTGGGGGTGTAAGAGGGGTATGTAACCAGTAAGAGGTAACCCATTATTGTTCAGATCTCTGAAATTTTCTGATGCTTGAGGGTCACAATCTTTGGATCCAGTCAACTCTTCATGAATTACATCTGAAAACACAATGAATCGCTTAGAAGGAGAGGAAATGCAATTTAAAATACATGAAGGAACAAATGAGGTTAACAAAGTAGGAAGAATTTTTTAATTTTTAATTTAAATGAGTTTATTGAAGGAAAACGAGTATTCCAGGGAAAAAGTACTACCATAATTCAATCTATCTTTTTGGGCCTAATTTTTTAAGCCCGGAGAAAAATCGGGTCGGGTTCGGGCCTAAGTTTTAAACTTCGGGCTCATGCTCGGGCCCAAGCCTATATGGGTCCAGCCCAAACTCAGCTCATTGCCAACCCTAGCGAGCACACACAATCATTTTCTCATTTAATGAACCCATTCGATTTAAATTTCCAACATTCATAGTCATATACAAACTACTTGTCAAGATAGTTTGGTTTGGCTTTTTTTTTTTCAAAACCCAAAAACGTGTTTGGTTAGGGTGTTTTCTGAAAAGAGTTTTCACAAAACTCCAACTTCAGTCATTCTCTCTCTACACGAGCGCAACCTTACATTTTTAGAAAAGCATTTTTGAAAACTCCAACTTGTTTGGTTTGGGTGTTTTTAGAAAACTGTTTTCAGAAAACTGTTTTCAAAACAACAAACCAAACGCACTTGGGAGTTTTTGTCTTCTGTTTGAATAATGTTGACTAGAGAAGTAGGTTGTTGTTTTGACTCATTCTTCTGTTGATTACCACGTTTTTAGTTAGCATAAACGAGGGCTGCATTGTAGCTTTTTGTCAGGATTGTAAAGGCTATTTAATGGCCAAAGTTTGTTTCATTCTAAATCAAGTCATTCCCAGATTGTTTGTGTTTTGCTTTGCTTGAGTTCTTAGTTCTCAACATTCTTGTATCAGAGCCGCCCCCACTCTGGCCTAAGAGAAAAAGTAGCCGACTTTGAGTGACTTGCAAACAGAGAGAGGGAAGCATGACGAGTGAAGGGAATTTTGTGCAGCCTGCAATTCCCCACTTCGATGATCATTATGACCATTGGAGCATGTTGATGGAGAATTTTCTCCGATCCAAAAAGTACTGGAGCTTGGTGGAGACAGGTTACGCAGAACCAGTGGAGGGAGCAACTGTGACAGAAGCGCAGCAAAGAAGGCTAGACGAATTGAAGTTGAAGGACCTGAAAGTAAAGAACTATTTGTTCCAGGCCATCAATCGAACCATCTTGGAAACCATTCTTCAGAATGACACCTCAAAGCAGATTTGGGATGCTATGAAGAAGAAGTATGCGGGGAATGCAAGAGTGAAGCGGTCAAATCTTCAAGCTCTTTGCAAAGAGTTCGAAACCTTGGAGATGAAATATGGTAAGAAAGTTTCAGATTATTTTTCCAGGGTAATGTCTATGGCCAATAGAATGAGGATGCATGGTGAACAAATGGTAGATATTACAATTGTGGAGAAAATACTTCGATCTTTAACACAAATTTAAATACATTGTTTGTGCTATTGAGGAGTCGAAGGATATTGACACTCTATCCATTGATGAGTTGCAAAGCTCGCTCATTGTTCACAAACAGAAGTTTAGATACATTGTTCGTGCTATTGAGGAGTCGAAGGATATTGACACTTCATCCATCTATGAGTTGCAAAGTTCGCTCATTGTTCACGAACAGAAGTTTCATAAGCATGATGGGGAAGAACATGCCTTGAAAATAACTCATGAGGTGATATTAGGAGTAAGAGGTCGTGGTCGAGGATCATTTAGAGGAAAAGGCAGAGTATAGGCTGTCAGGTCTTCGACAAATCCATTGTTGGGTGTTACAAGTGTCACAAGCTCGGACACTTTCAATATGGGTGTCTGTGGTAGGGTAAAAATGGCCTGAAGGTCCAACCAGGGCCCAATACAACTCTCACTCAAGAAGGGTAAAAATAGCAATTTAGTCCGGCTTCGAACCATTACAGGGTCGGCGTCGAACCTCAAGTGCACCCCCACAGAACCGGCCTCCTCGTATCCGGCGAGCCTCAGTGGTCCTCGGTCTCCGATCCGTAACAGCCCCACAGGCCGTCCCCCCTCTCTGGCGAAGCAGGGGGATGACCTGACACCACCTAGGCCCTCCGATTCTCCCAGAAGCACAGAAGACCCACGATCAGCCATGTCAGCTCCAAATACCACCCAGGGTTTTGCCACGTCAGCCCTATACCGCTCCTGGTATGACCACGTCTGCCCTAAACCCCCTGGGCCCTCTGCCACGTCAGGCCCATGGGCTTTCGGGTCCAGACCCGGCCCCCAAGCGGATCCAAACCCGATTGGGATTCTCTATAAATACTAGACCCTCACCCACCTTTTGAGGTAATCAATCTTTTTCCACTTAAATTCACCTAGTTATTGCTACTCTCTCACAGAGACTGACTAGATCGTCGGAGGGTCCGCCACCGGGACAAACCCCGGTGTTTCAGGACCGTCTGCAGGTACACAAGACCTCGGATCCGAATCCTCTGATCCGAGCCCAGATCTCCGAATCACCCCGAGGTTGCCTCAGGTTCCGCCCGGTCAGCCAAGGGTCGGCAGACGAGCAGCTTTCTCCTTCAAATACAAATTGAGTCCGAACTCACACCTGGTGCATCCACACGTCTCCCAGAAATAAACCGCATCAGGTTAGCGCCGTCTGTGGGAACACTGCTTCAGAAGCCGACCCGAGCCCGACCATCGAGCGACCTCGACAGCCGAACTTTCATGACCTCCAAGGGCAAGGGGGCCGCCTCCTCCGTCAACCGACGGGACACACCCCCACCAAACACCAATGCCGGGCCACGCGCATCAAGGCACAGAGATTCCCATCAGGGATCCCGGCGGAGCGCCACCCGTACGGTCCAGCCCGACCTACGGGGAGTAATCGTCAACCGACAGATTAGCCGCAGCAGGCGAAGGGCCGCTTCCAACCCGGCCCCGAACCATCCAAGACCGCCGCCCGAGGGACGGAGATCGGCACTCAGCCGCATCGGAAGGCAGCCTCCAGACCAACCACACCGGGTCGAGGGAGCCCCCGTCACTCACAAGGAGTTCCAAGACTTCCGGAGAGAAATTCTCGGGGCCCTCCGACGGACCCCCGGGGAGGAAACCCTCCGCTCCCAAACAGGGTCGGATGTCGAGACCAGCGCATCGCGCCCTTCAACAAACCAGCCAGAAGACGATGGCATACTCCTAAGACACCTCCAAGAAATGGAGGATCGCCTCGATCATATGGGAGACGGCGACCGACGGGCGGCTCAGGGGTACAGACCTGTCCAACCTCCCTTCTCCGCCCCCATCCTCCAAGCGGAAATACCAAGGAATTTCCGACCACCTCAGTTCGAAACCTACGATGGCGAGGGAGATCCCGCTGATCACATGGAAGGTTTTAAAACTCTCATGATGATTCACAGCGCCTCGGATCACCTGCTATGCCGAGCCTTTCCCGCCACGCTTCGGGGTCCGGCTCGTGAATGGTACTCGAAACTCACCCCCGGCTCCATTTACTCCTTCGACCAACTAGAAGGCAATTTCCTCGCCCACTTCGTCACCAGCCGGAAGGCGGAAAGGACTAGCGCTTCTTTACTTGGGCTCAAGCAGATAGAGGGAGAATCCCTCAGAGTGTTCGTCCGGAGATTTACCACAGAGGCGAGGTCGGTCTCCTCTCTTGATCCAGGCGTCGCCTCTGCGGCCTTTCGGCACAACGTTCGTCATGAACAGCTGAAAGCTTCTCTGGCGAAGAGACCCCCCATCGACTTTCCCGATCTCCTCAACCGGGTCGAGAAATACATTAGGGCAGAAGAGGCCCTTAACCCCGAAGATACCAGGGAGGCCATCGGGAAGGGAAAGCGGAAGGTCGAAGTTGTCGAACCACCAAAGAAAGCTCCGAGGGACGCGGGGGCCGTGAAGAAGGTCCCGCCGGTCCCCCGCTTCGAAAGGTACACTCCCTTGACGCATGACGTATCCGCCATCCTCTTAGAAATCGAAGACAAAGGCCTTGTCCGACTACCCCCCCGATCTAATAACAACAAGAATCGAGATCAACGCTTCTACTGCCGCTTCCACAGAGATCACGGGCACGAGACCGACCAGTGCCGAGCCCTGAAAGACGAAATTGAGGAACTCGTCTCACGAGGGTTCCTCCGACAATTCACCCGAGAAGGCCGACGGAATCGGCGAGACGATAGGAACCGGAGACTTTCGCCTCCGAACCCTACGTCGACCCACCCCCGTGATCAGGATCTCGGGTCCGAGGGAAACGCAGATACGCCCTCCATCTTGCACTGAGTCCACGAGGGGCCGATGGGAGGAGGGTCAAATGCACCCCGAAAAACCTTCATCCTCGAGGCGAATGCTGTCCAAAACAACCCCTCGTCCAAGCCGCAACCGGGGCCAGTCACCTTCTCAGGAGAAAACCTCGGAGACGTTCACCTACCCCCCTGCGATGCCCTCGTCATCAGCCTCCACATAGCTAACTGTGAGGTTCGCCGAATCCTCGCGGACAACGATAGCTCAGTTAATATTTTCTTCCTCAAGACCTTCGAGAGCCTCAAGATTACCCGATGGAAAGCTCAAGCCCGCCGGACACACGTTACATGGACTCTCCGGCGCCCCTGTCATAACAGAAGGGATCGTTACCCTCGACGTCACCGCAGGATCGGCTCCTGTCGAAAGGACCGAATCCATGGATTTCATGATTATCAACGTCAGGGCGGCTTGCGACGCCATTCTCGGCCGATCCGGACAGAACTCCCTCCAAGCGGTACCTTCAACTTACCATCTAAGCCTCAAATTTCCCACCCCCCAAGGGGTCGGCATTGTCCGAGGAAACAACGAAGCAGCGCGGCCATGCTATATAACCACCGACAGAGGGGGTGCATCCCCTCTCCACGCCGCTGAACTCGAGCCCAACAGGGAAGGCCTGTACCGTGTAGTCGAGGTTGTACGCCCTGGCACGTACCGACTGGCGGATATAGACGGCCGGCTCATCAGCCGACCCTGGAACGCCGAGCATCTAATGAAGTTCCTGGAGGAGCGAACCTAGGTTCTAACTTGGCTAGTGAGTATAAAACCCTATTGTAAACTTTCATGTGTAAAGGGCGGCTTCGACGACCGTTCCTATCTAGTATGAGAGAAATCTCTTTTGTGTCAAACTTCAAATGACTCGGCAGATCGGCATCCGAGTCTTCACTCCGGCATCAGTCCCAGCGTCTCGGTAGGCCCAATCCAGGTTCGGACCAGGGGCTCTTACTAAGGCCCCACGTTGATCCCTCGCGGATCGACGGAGCCGAACCACACCACCGACGTCATTCACCGCACTCCTTAACAGAGCAAAGGAAGAAAAGAATTCTTTATTCATGCTCCTTTATTTGGCTAGAAAGAACAAACAAAGACTATTTCCGGACCACTCCCCTCATCTCAAACAGAAGAAAGCCGCCGTCTTAGGGCCCCTCGAGTCCAACCAAGGGCGGGACCACTCCGACCGAACGGCTAGAAACCCTCTCCTCATCGTGGCGTTCCCTGGGCTCAGCCACGGTCGACATACCAGCCACAGAGCTCTGGGCATCCACTGGTCGCAGGCGCTCCAGCAGGAGCAGCGCAGAAGGAACCCCCTCCGCTCGCCGATCCACGGAGGAAGATGACGAAACGCCCAACATCGTCTTATAGCGGTGTATCTCCATCTCCTTCTCCACTATGACATCCCGAAGTAGCCTCTCGGAAGGGGGCTTCTGCACCGAGGCGTTCGACGTGGTATGTCCTAGCCCGACACCCCCGAGATCCCGGTCCGCCATCGCCCTCCTCAGCCGGCTCGCCTCCTCACTTAAGGCCTCAGACTTATTCCAATAATAGTTAAAGGCCGCATCAGTGTCGCGAGCCCCCTTTCGATAGCGAACCAACGTGGCCTCCAGGGCTTCAACTTTGCTCCGGAGCCACGCCACGTCGGGGCGATGGGGGTCCACCTCGGGAAGAAGAGCCGCAACCTACAAGAAAACCAGCCAACTCAAAACGCATAAGCAAGGAGGACTGGAAACATCCGGAGTCAGAACACTTGGCCGGTCAAAAATCCATTGTTATAAATCGAGTCCCTTCTTACAAAAAATGCGGTGGCCAGTCCGCGGGAGGCAAATACAATCGAAGGAAGGAAATAGAAAAACAAAAAATTATACAACGTGTTTTCCCACCTCAGCGTCGGCAGGCGGGTCCACGAGGGGGTCGACGAGCGGAACGGGAGCAGACCCTTCGTCGCCAGGGGCCTTCGGTGTTCCCTCGACCTCCATGTCGTACTCGAAATTGGACAGATCAAGGGTCGGGTAGAAGTGCCTCACGTGGCTGATTGCCTTCGCATAACACTCATCTTGAGCATTGATCATCAGGAGCTGACTCGTCTCTGTCAGCTCTTTCCGCTCCTTGGCAAACTCCTTCTCCTGAGCCGCCATCTTCTCCGCCCACTCCCCCTTCTCCTTGTCGAAGGCCGACTTCATCTCTTGCTCCCTCTTCTGAGAGCCTTCGAACTCTGTCTTCATCTCTTTCGTCTCCTGCTCGGCCTTGTCCGCCCGGTCGCGCTCCCGCTTCAAAGCGGCCTCGTAAAGGCCCCTCACGTGGGCCCCCTGCACGGTCGCCTGTAGTCACCGAACACAACTGAGGGAACCTCCTCTACAAAGCAATCACGGGACAAAAGAGGTTGACAGACTTACCAGCACATTGGCCTCTGCGAGGCGAGTATACGCCTCATCCAGGGTCTCGGTCTCCATCTCCAAACGATCCCGGGGGGTCGCCAACTTACCCGCCACCTCGACAGCTTGCCGCCCTCGGGTCAAACAGTCTCCCTCGCGGATCGACCAACTCGGCACCCACGGTCGCCGAAGCCTCTCCTCTATCTCCGGATCCACCAGAGGGACTTTCCCCTTATCAAGATCGGTGACCTTGCCCGGGTCCGGACCACTCTGAACCACCGCGTCCTTGACCGCCTCCGAACGAGTCCTTTTGGCCCGCGGCTGAACAGGGGCCTCGGAAACCCCCGGGGACGACCCCCTCGTCTTCATCTTCTTCCTGGCCTCCTCCTTCTTCATTTCGAGCCTTTTCGCCTTGATCGACTCAGGGTCCATACCTGCAAAAAGATCCAGTAAGGACAATGAGCACAGAGGAACAACGAAGACAAAAAGAAAGAAACAACTACATACGTAGATCGGTCGGGCTCAGTCCGGCATTCACCAAGTGGCCCTCGGTCACCTTCGCCCAGTCGATGCTATATGACAAACGGAGGCGCTCAACAAACCCCCACTCCTCGGCGGTCAGGTCCCTCGGCTTCGGCGTTTTATAGCTCGGCTTAGAGTGGTTCCACCGAGTAGGGATGTCCCAAGATTCCTCACTCCGGATCACCAGATACTTCTTCTTCCACTCCTTGATGGAGTCCGGATGACCGTGGACAACTTTCCCCTTGCCCCGGGGCGAAATATAATAGATACCCTCAGCCGACGAGCCGATCATCATCATCGCTCGGAAGACATTCAGCCGTAGAGGTACCCTCTGCTCCTCACACAACAACACGAAGCAGACAATCTGCTTCCAAGAATTGGGTCCGTACTGCATCGGCGCCAAGGTCGCCCAATTCAACACCTCACGGATGAAAGGGTGAACAGGCAGCCTCAGACCGGAGATAAAGGCATCAACGGGGAAGACGCAATACCGATCCGGCAGAGGATCGGTCGGTCGAAGAGTGGAGCTCGGCAACATGAGCTCATAGCTGGACCCTATATGGTACGCCAACCGCAAAGCCTCCAAATTACCTGCCTCCAGAACGGTCGGAAGTGCGTCCATTATCACCCTCTTCCGGCTCGGCGACGACGGTTGGACCCCACACGCCTCCTTGTCAGAAAGATCGTCGAGGTACCAACGGAACGGCTTAGGCTGTACAGATGACCCTGTCCCCAAGTTAACAGGCGCCTGACTCGAGCCCTCTATCCTCGACCCCTTCTTCTTCGAAGCCCTCTTTTTCTTCTTGGTCCGTTCCGGGGAGGGGGTAGATAATCGCCCCAGACCTGTCGGCATGGAGCTCGAGCCCACGCCCCGACCTCCTACCTGGGCCCCTTCGACCTCCCCCTCCTCAGAATCACTACTCTCCACGACAAAAAACCTTCGAGACCGCAGCGGCTTCACATCATACACTGGCTGATCGTCGCCTACAGACTCCCCCTCGAGGTCAGACTCCTCCCACGAAGTCGGTCTGGAGGCGGGTTTTGCGTTCCCCCCAGACGTCGACGCCGACGAACCAGACTGAGCCCTGTCCATCTGCGCCTAAATTAAAACAAACTTACTAACAAACCGGGGGCCGCTTCGGAAGAACGAGCCTGGTACAGCGAACGGTAGGGACGAAGACTGAGGTATTGGGAGATTTTTGAGAAAAAGAAAGAGGCGAATAGGAAGGGAACGATAGGAGGGGAGGGGGGAACATTTATAGAGGGGAAAAACGACTCCTCGATTTCTGCAATCACTGTTCACCGATTGACGTGTAGCGAGTACCTGGAAAGCCACGCCACGTCCTCGAAACGTGGGCCGCTGACGTCATCCAGTGCCAAGCTGGCAACCAGACACAGGGGTCGGGCCGGATAAAATACTCGGCAGAAAAATTTCCTCTTTAAAAAGATTTAAGGCAACAGGGCTCGGTCGGCTCCCCTCTCACCTGCGAACAACTTGGGGCTTACAGCCTCGGCAGCCGAAAACCCCAAATCGTTCCCGGGTGGCAGGAAAGCCACCACCGCCTGCGCCCTGGGTCCCAGAGATCGGTCGGCCCCTCTCTCACCCTCGAACAAATCGGGGCTTAAGGCCTCGTCGGCCCAAAACCCCGAATTGTTCGAGGGTAGGAGGAAAGCCACCATCACCTAGAACCCTAACAAAAAAGAAGATCGACCAGCATATCCGAGGCTCTTCACCCCCAGATCCAGGACACGGTGGATACCCCTCCCGTCCTGATCTTTCTCGGGCCAGACAACCGTATAGGGGTCGTCTGACCCGAAAAAAGATCCGGACAGCAGAGTCTCTACCGATTCGAGGCCCATTGGCGCTACAAAGTTTATCAGAAGAGAGACGCCCGCCGAAGCAGACACCTCAGGTGGCCATTGAACCACTCTTGCTGTGATCAAACCCGCTAAGGGGCGAGAGGTATTTATAGCCTCTCCCTAAGGACCAGCCTTTATGACATTGGGAAAGCCAATCAACGGAAGCCCATGCACCACCTGCGTTCAGGCTGGCGGCGTCATTTAATGCCCCTAGAAAATTGGAACATCACCCGGATCCCGGAAGCACCATCAAGACTCCGCTAAGGCGACAGGCCACGCGGTTCAAACCTTCTTCTCAGGAGGATAACAACGACTCGCCATCACCCTTGCCGACACATAATCCCTCGTCATCTCGAGGTTCGGTCGAGCACCAGGGCCTTCTTCTCAGGAAGAATCACCGGCTCGCCATCACCCTTGCCGACACGTAATCCCTCGTCTTCTCGAGGTTCGGTCGAGCACCAGGGTACTCTTCTCAGGAAGAAAACAACGGCTCACCATCACCCTGGCCGACACATAATCCCTCGTCATCTCGAGGTTCGGTCGAGCACCAGGGCCTTCTTCTCAGGAAGAATCACCGGCTCGCCATCACCCTTGCCGACACGTAATCCCTCGTCTTCTCGAGGTTCGGTCGAGCACTAGGGTACTCTTCTCAGGAAGAAGCAACGGCTCGCCATCACCCTTGCCGACACATAATCCCTCGTCGTCTCGAGGTTCGGTCGAGCACCAGGGCCTTCTTCTCAGGAAGAATCACCGGCTCGCCATCACCCTTGCCGACACGTAATCCCTCGTCTTCTCGAGGTTCGGTCGAGCACCAGGGTACTCTTCTCAGGAAGAAGCAACGGCTCGCCATCCCCCTTGCCGACACATAATCCCTCGTCGTCTCGAGGTTCGGTCGAGCACCAGGGCCTTCTTCTCAGGAAGAATCACCGGCTCGCCATCACCCTTGCCGACACGTAATCCCTCGTCTTCTCGAGGTTCGGTCGAGCACCAGGGTACTCTTCTCAGGAAGAAACAACGGCTCGCCATCACCCTTGCCGACACATAATCCTTCGTCATCTCGAGGTTCGGTCGAGCACTAGGGCCTTCTTCTCAGGAAGAAACAACGTCTCGCATCACCCTTGACAACACGTAATCCCTCGTCATCTCGAGGTTGGGTCGGGCGCCAGGGTACTCTCCTCCGGAAGATTCAACGACTTGCCATCCCATTTCCACGACCATGAACACTCCTCCCCGGCTAGCTCCCGCACCCCCGCAGGAGTGGGGGGCTTGTGTGGTAGTGTAAAAATGGCCTGAAGGTCCAACCAGGGCCCAATACAACTCACTCAAGAAGGGTAAAAATAGCAATTTAGTCCGGCTTCGAACCATTACAGGGTCGGTGCCGAACCTCAAGTGCACCCCCACAGAACCGGCCTCCTCGTATCCGGCGAGCCTCAGTGGTCCTCGGTCTCCGATCCGTAACAGCCCCACGGGCCGTCCCCCCTCTCTGGCGAAGCAGGGGGATGACCTGGCACCGCCTAGGCCCTCCGATTCTCCCAGAAGCACAGAAGACCCACGATCAGCCATGTCAGCTCCAAATACCACCCAGGATTTTGCCACGTCAGCCCTATACCGCTCCTGGTATGACCACGTCTGCCCTAAACCCCCTGGGCCCTCTGCCACGTCAGGCCCATGGGCTTTCGGATCCAGACCCGGCCCCCAAGCGGATCCAAACCCGATTGGGATTCTCTATAAATACTAGACCCTCACCCACCTTTTGAGGTAATCAATCTTTTTCCACTTAAATTCACCTAGTTATTGCTACTCTCTCACAGAGACTGACTAGATCGTCGGAGGGTCCGCCATCGGGACAAACCCCGGTGTTTCAGGACCGTCTGCAGGTACACAAGACCTCGGATCCGAATCCTCTGATCCGAGCCCAGATCTCCGAATCACCCCGAGGTCGCCTCAGGTTCCGCCCGGTCAGCCAAGGGTCGGCAGACGAGCAGCTTTCTCCTTCAAATACAAATTGAGTCCGAACTCACACCTGGTGCATCCACACGTCTCCCAGAAATAAACCGCATCAGTGTCCTAGCTGGGACAAAGAAGCTAATTATGCTGAGCTCGATGAGAATGAAGAGATGTTAATGTCATATGTGGAGCTAAATGAAGCAAGAAGAGAGGACGTGTGGTTTCTAGACTCAGGATGCAACAATCACATGTGCCAAGACAATACCTTGTTCAGTGATCTCAACGAAAGCTTTAGGCAGATGGTGAAACTGGAAAATAACTCGAAGATGTCGATGATGGGAAAAGGTAATGTGAGGCTGAAAGTGAGTGGTTTTGTGTATATGGTTACCGAGGTGTTCGATGTGCCGGAGTTAACAACTTGTTTGAGTATTGGCCAGCCGCAGGGAAGAGGGTTAGCAATTCTTATTCAACATGGCAAGTGTCATATTTACCATCCAGAGAAGGGATTGATCATCCAAACAGAGATGTCAGCTAATAGAATTTTTTTTCTGTTAGCTAAGTCTCAACCGAGAAAGGCAGCTTGTTTCCACACCTCTCAGGATTTGCCTCACTTGTGGCAATGTAGGTTCGGCCATCTGAGCTATAAAGGCCTAAGAACTCTTCAGTTCAAGAAAATGGTGCATAGACTACCGTAATTCTCTGCCTCCACAACAGTATGTACATCATGCATGGTAGGAAAGCAGCACTGAGAACCTTTTCCAAAGAAGAGCAATTGGAGGGCATCACAGAAGCTTCAACTGATCCATGCAGACTTGCAAGGTCCGATGAATCCCAAATAAACAAATAGCAACAAAAGGTACTCAATATGTTTCACTGATGACTTTACTCGGAAAATATGGATATACTTTTTGGCAAAGAAGTTAGATGCATTCATTACCTATTTACTTGTAAATACTTCAAAAGTCTTGTTGAGACAGAAACAAGGAGTTACATTAAGTGCTTACGTACTGATCGAGGAAGAGAGTTCACCTCACAAGAATTTAATCAATTTTGTAAAGAGGATGAGATCAAGAGACAACTGACAGCTGCATACACTCCACAACAAAACGGAGTTGCAGAAAGGAAGAATAGGACGGTTATGAACATGTTGCGGAGTTCGCTTTCGGAGAAGAAGATTCCAAAGAGTTTTTGGCCAGAAGCTGTGAATTGGGTTGTTCATGTCCTAAATCACAGTCCCACTTTACCTGTGAAAGACATGACTCCGGAAGAGGCTTGAAGTGGAGGTAAACCTTCAGTTGGGCATTTTCGTGTTTTTGGATGTGTCTCACATGTACAAGTACCAGATGCCACGAGAATGAAGTTGGAAGACAAGAGTTTTAGTTGCGTGTTGTTGGGGGTCAGTGAGGAATCCAAAGCCTATAGGCTTTATGATCCAATATAAAAAAGAATTGTGGTGAGCATAGATGTCAACTTTGAAGAAGATAAGTGCTAGGATTGGAATAAGAGTTACGAGGAGATAATTGTTGTTGACTTAGAATGGGGAGACAATGAAGGAGAAGCTGCCATAAGAGACGTCATTGAAGAAGATAGAGAAGAATGATGCAAAGGGAGTGGAGACCGAGTCCTCAAAGCATGTGAATGATACGGGCTCACCTAGCTCTAATGAAGAAGGATATAGTCCTAATGAAGGAAAAATCAGGATAAAACCGGTCTGGATGGATGATTACGAGAGTGGTGAGGGACTTTCCATAGAAGAAGATGTGGCTGACATGGTGTTGTTTGCATCTGCTGATCCTGTGCTTTTTGAAGAGGTAGTAAAGAGTGAGAAGTGAAGAGCAGCTATGGACTCCGAGATGAAAGCTATCGAGAAGAATGACACTTGGTTTTTGACAGATATACCTGTTGGAGCAAAAAGAATTGGTGTTAAGTGAGTTTACAAGACGAAGCTTGACGGAATTGGGAAGGTGGACAAGTACAAAGCTCGTCTAGTTGCTAAAGGGTATACATAGCAGCATGGAGTACACAGAGGTGTTTGCAGCAGTGGCAAGAATGGACACAGTCTGATTGATTATTATTCTCGCTGCACAAAAGGGCTGGGCAATATATCAACTAGATGTGAAATCGGCGTTTCTACATGGTCAGCTAACTGCAAATGTGTTTGTGGAGCGGCCGAGGGGTTATGAGAATAAAAACAGTCCACACAAGGTGTTAAAGCTGAAGAAAGCTTTATACGGGCTTAAGCAAGCTCCCTGAGCTTGGTTTAGCCGTATAAAAGCATATTTCTTGAAGGAAGGATTCGAGAAATGTCACAGCAAGCATACCTTGTTTGTCAAGGTAAATGGAGGTAAAATTCTGATTGTCAGTATCTATGTTGATGATCTTATTTTTATGGGGAATGATGAATCTATGTTTGATGAATTTCAGAACTCTATGATGCATGAATTTGATATGAGTGATCTTGGGAGGATGAGGTACTTTCTTGGTATTGAGGTGATATAAAGAGGTGATGGGATTTATATTTGCCAAAGTATGCTATGGATGTGCTGAGAAGGTTCGGTATGGTGGAGAGTAACCTTGTGCCCAATCCCATCGTTCCTGGTTTCAAAGTGAGCAAAGATGCAGATGGAGTTAAGGTGGACTGAACTCTCTACAAACAAGTAGGCAGTCTCATGTATTTGACAGCTACTCAACCTGATTTAATGTTTGTAATGAGCCTAGTTAGTCGATATATGGGGCAGCCAACAGAGCTGCATTTGTAGGCAGTGAAGAGAGTCTTAAGGTACTTTAAGGCGACAATCAACTTTGGAATTTTCTACAAGAAGGGAAGGAGTGAAAATTTGGTTGGATATACTGATAGCGATTATGCTGGTGATTTAGAAGACAGGAAAAGTACTTCGGGTTATGCTTTTTTGCTGAGCTCGGGAGTTGTCTCATGGTCATCTAAAAAACAGCCTATTGTTACTCTCTCAATAACTGAGGCAGAATTTGTAGCTGCTGCGTCATGTGCTAGTCAAGTCGTTTGGATGAGAAGGATTTTGGAGAAGCTAGGCCACTCACAAGATGGGAGCACTACTGTGTTTTGTGATAACAGCTCGTCGATCAAACTTTCAAAGAATCCGGTAATGCATGGACGACATCGATGTTCATGTCCATTTTCTACGTGATCTTACAAAAGGATGTTGAGTTGGTTCATTGTGGATCCCAGGGGGAGATTGCAGATATTATGACCAAGCCTCTTAAGATAGATGTGTTTCTTAAGCTTCGAGGTTTGCTGGGAGTTTGGCAAGTACCAGAAGTAAACTGATTGCTAGCAATCAGTTTAAGGGAGGGAATGTCAAGATAGTAGGTGTTTCAGTTGGAGTTTTTGTCTTCTGTTTGAATAACCCATGTTGACTAGGGAATGGCTGGAGCCGAGCCGAGCCGAATACCTTCAGGCTCGAGCTCAGCTCATTCACGAAACGAGCTCAGTTTTGAGCTCAAGCTCGGTTCGAGCTGAGCTTTGACCGTATTCGAGCCGAATAGCTCGCGAGCTTAGCCTAAAAGAAAAAAAAAAAAAAAAACCAAACTCGAGCTCGGCTCGTTTACGAAACGAGCTCAGTTTTGAGCTCGAGCTCGGTTCGAGCCGAGCTTTGACCGAGCTCGAGCCGAATAGCTCGCGAATAGCTCGATTCGTTTGCAACCCTACTAGGGAAGTAGGTTGTTGTTTTGACTCATTTTTCTGTTGATTACCACTTTTTTAGTTAGCATAAACGTGGGCTGCAGTGTAGCTTTCTGTTAGGATTGTAAAGGCTATTTAATAGCCAAAGTGATGAGGACATCGGTTCCAGACGATTTGGGCGTTTCTATCAGCGCAGGCATCGTCTTCATCAGCTGTTTTATTCAGTTTAGGACTTTTATTTTATTTCCATTTTTATGTAATCTTTTTTGTAATTTTTAGATTTTGAGAATATTTTGGAGATGTGTTTCAAGATGTAATTGAGCCTATTTAAAGGCCCTGAGATGAATGAGAAAGGCATGCCATTATTGATCAAAAAAACCTGTGTTGAGTTTTGCTCTTCATTTTCTCTCCCTTGTGTGATACAATCGAGATACAAATTAGGGTTTGTGATAAATCCTAATCTAGTTTTAGAATTAGTGATTAGTTCTAAAATTTATCCCCAATTAAAAATCCCCACAAATTTCCCTAAATCCCCAAATACAAAAAAACCCTAACCCTAATTCTCCACACATCAGCCGCCACCCCCAACGCCTCCTTCTTCCTTCCTCCTTCTTCGTTTTTTTTCCCCAAACCGATCTCCAAATCCAACAGAACCCAGAACCCACGCCTTCCTCATCTCTTTCACAACCCCTTCTCCATTAAAACCCAACCCATATCCTCCCTGCCGCTATCCCGAGAGCCACCCAAACCGCCACCACTCTTCGCATACCCCAGCCTCGTCTTCGGCACCGCCACCTCACCATCATCCCAGTCTCCCCTCCATTGCTACTGCCCTCAACCCACAGCCACTCCTCCTCCTTCCCCTCGACAGCAGCCACCCGAGACCCGCTTCAGTCGACCGCCGTCGACCGCCAGCGCTCGTCCGTCCCGTCGTTCGCCGCACGACCGCCAGTCGACCCTGCTGTTGACTTGCCCTGTTGTTGCTGCCGCTCTTCTATTGTTGCTGAGTTGCTGAGTTCTTAGTGGCTGGTCCAAATCCGAGATCTACGCAGGATTTCTTCGCATTCGGTATACTCTTTCCATTCTTACATATTTGTGTTTACTGCCTTATCATCTAGTATATTATCTGATTTGACTGTCGACCACAAAATACTGAGATTGAGTGATCCACATGCTAGATTAGGGTACGAATTGGTATTGCTCTTTTTACTTGCTAACATATAGGGATTTAATTATTGATTGAGGTTGAATTATTAATCGGAATTGTTAGCATAATTCAGTTCTTGAAAATCCATCAAATCCGCTAACTGTTTTAAATTTCTAACTTAGATCAAAACTTTCATATTGGTAAAATTAACCCATTAAAATTCTTGGAAAATTCTCTATCTTAGGGTTGGTTTTACATCACAAAGTTTGTTTCATTCAATATCAAGTCATTCCCAGATTGTTTGTTGATATGGCTAAATATAGAACCAAATCAGAACCGTTCAAATCGGGCACAAATCTTAAAGCTCTCAGGGGTAAAACAGTAATTTCACCTACAAACGGGCCTGAAATGGAAACTTGGTCTTTCTTCAAAGCTCAATAACCCATAAACGGATCTGTCTTACTGGGTATGGGTAGCGACTCGTTACGAACCAACCCAGATGGATAAAGAGTAATTCAAATTCATAGTTATCTTTATGAAACGATTTAAATTCTATCTTATCCAAAAACACCGGGTACTAGAGATTTGTCCTTATCTCGAAATGGATCCCGAAGGCGATTATAAATACCCCTCTCCCCCACCATAACAAGGTCATCAATATTTTTCTACATAAAACTCTTTCATAATCTTCCTAATTACTGACAAGAGCATCGGAGGATGCGTCGCCGGGATCCATCCCAGTGTATCGCATTTTTTTCAGGTTCGCGGCAGCGGCGAGAAACAAGTCAACACATTGGTGAAGGTCAACAGGTTTGCCATATTCGTTTTCTCAAGAATCCACAAATTCATCTGTTTGCTCCCACACCAAAATCAGCAGTAACAGATTGGCGCCGTCTGTGGGAAACGAAAAAGCAATCCAACCTAACTTCATCAGCGAGAGTAGTTTCAAGCCATGCATCCAAAAGAGAAGGGGAAGGCAGCAGTCTCCAGCCGAAAAATCACTCCTCTTCCTCCTCCAATTCAAGATGTTCTTCTTCAACAGCCTCCTCCTCAACAGGCCCCTCCAGGATCTCGGGGGGCTGCCCAGAGGGTCTCCCATTGGAGTCGTCCAAAGCAACATCCTCTTCCTGACCATGTCGCGGTCCCCAATCCTTCAGTGGACTCTATGGCTTCTCAAAGCCCTCCCGAGCGGGATCTCCGTCAAGTAATTGTCAACCGCCAAAAGGGTTTCGATCTCCGAACTCGCCTGAATGGATGGCGAGCCCTTGGGGGAGTCCATCAACCTGGGCACCCAGGGGCTAAGCAGTTAAAATCCCCGATTATGCCCGATTAATCGCTAATCAGAAGCTAAGCGATTATTTTTTTAGCGATTTATAATATTTCAATAGTTAGCGATTTAATCGGAAATAATCGGCCGATTAGTGGTTAATCGGCCGATTTTAAGTGGCCGATTAACCGATTAAATATCTTCCTCTAATTTTCATGCTCGTTTGCATTATTTGGGCTCAATCCAGCCAAAATCCGAAATTCAAAATTCAAACCCTTTTTGGTCCTCGCGCAAATCCAAATCCGACATATCGCCGCTTTCTTCTTCTTCCTCTTGCAAACCCAAACTGATTCTCTTCTTTTTCCTTGAGCAAACCTAAACCTGACCCGTTGTCGCTCTCCCCGTACGGTCGGATACTTGACCCGGCCTGCATCGACACCTCCTCCTTGTTGCTCGCACTGCTCCTCCCCAATTGTTTTTGTTTGATAGAACTGACCTGCAAACCCGACCCGACCTACATCCAGAATCCAAACTCAGCTCAAACCAAGTACTTTTTTTTCTTTTCTCTATAACTATATGTTCTTATTTGATAATCTCATAATAGTTTTATGTTAGAATTTAGTGTTGTTAGATAATGGGGATATAACTTTTTTTAATTATATATATAATGATTTTTCCGATTTAATCCCCGATTATTTTCCGATTAACCGATTAATCACTAATCGCTCCTAGACCGATTAGTTCCAAAACCCGATTTTAACTGCCTAGCCCAGGGGTCTCGAGAGTCCAGACCCCCTGCAGACCGAGGACCAGAAGATCCCCTCCCCCGAGGAGGCGAAGAGAGTCCCTTCAAAGTCATCGGCGGAGAAGTCATACTCCAGTAAGCCAAGCCACACATAGGGACCGCCAAGCTAGAGGGGCACCAGTGACAGGGGCAGAGTTCCAAGATTTTCAAGAGGTCGTTCTGCGGGCCCTCAACTTCGCTCCCAACCACGAGCAACGGGCACCTAGTCCTCAACTTGCCCAAAGCCATCACCACTGCACCTATAATCCCCTTTCGCATGGGAAAGAGTCTAGGGGCTCGCCAAAATATGACTGAAGGGAAGACTCGGTCTACTGCCGTCTTCACGAGATGGAGAGGCACCTTGGCCGACTTGACAGAGAAGAGGAACAACGGGTGAGGAATTTCCGCCCGAGCAGGCCCCCATTCTCCCGAGCCATCATGGAAGCTCCGGTCCCAGAAAACTTCAAGCCCTTAACTTTGAGTCATACAACAGGGAGTCGGACCCCGCCGACCACATCGAGAGTTTTAAAACTCTTATGATGATCCGTCAAGCGTCGGATGCGCTCCTTTGCAAAACCTTCTCTGCCACGGTGAAGGGGCCTGCGAGAGAATAATACTCTCGACTCGCCCCGGCCTCCATCTTCTCGTTCGATCAGTTCGAAGGGCTCTTCCTTACTCATTTCGTGAGTAGTCGTCGGGCCGAGAAAACAAGTTATCTTTGGTGACCCTCAACCAAAAAAAAGGTGAACGCCTAAGAGATTACAGTCGGCACTTCACCGCCGAAGCCCGGTCTATTGCCTCCCTCAACCAATCAGTAGCCTCAACGGCAATCGGGCACATCGTCACTAATGCCGACCTCAAGGCGTCCCTGTTAATAAGCCTCCTTGGGGCTTCGTGTAACTCCTGCTTAGGAGTGAGAAGCACATCCGAGTGGAAGAGGCTCTCAACCCGCCCACTCTTGAGGAGTCATCTTCCGGAAACAAACGGAAGAATACGAGCGAAGAAGGGTCCCAAAAATTCCAGAGGGACGACAATGGCTAACGCCGCTCAGCTCCTCGTTTTGAGAAGTTCACCCCCCTCAATGCTAGGTATATCGGCAGTTCTTATGAAGGTGGACAAGGAAGGGCTACTCCGCGCTCCGCGCTCCCCCTAGAATGAATATCCCTGGCAAGAAAAGAAACAGAGATAAGTGGTCGCTTTCATAGGGACCACGACCACGACACGGATGATTGTCGGGCTCTTAAAGAGGAGATCGAAGAACTCATACAGCAGGGACATCTGCCAAGTTCGTCCGAAGAGACGGGGCCGATCTTCCACCCCGAGGAGCCTACAAGCGAACAGAGAGGTCCGCCGAGTTTCAAGATTCCGAACCAGCGGCTGTCCTCCACTTTATCCAAGGAGGTCCAATGAGGGGAGAACCAAACTCCTCCCAATAGGCCGTTACCCTATCGTAGAAGTAGGTTTTCAATTTCAATAAGGCCGATGCTTCTAACACGGCCAAAAGCATGTAATAATGGCTCGCTCTATTGAAGCGGCCACTTATTTTATCTCAATAAAACTTAGCTTTTTTCTATTATTGCACTTGCTTCATTTCTACCTCTCCGAGTCACATCTACGACTCGTTAAATGGTGAGTTCGAAGTCCAGCTTGTCCTACAGAGCTGCTCCCACAACTTACTAAGTTCAAAAAAATGAGTTTGGAGTCTAACACTTGATTCGATGCTGCTTTAGCCGCTTGCAATAAGCAAGTACGGAGCAGCTCACCATTCGGAATTGCTCCTGTAACTCGTTAACCCCCTCAAACGACAAGTTTGGAGTCCAACACTTGGCTCGATGCCGCTTTAGCTACTTGCGAATGAGCGAGTACAAAGTAGCTCATCATTCGAAATTGCTCTTACAACTGTTGAAACTCACTTAAACAACAAGTTCGGAGCTCAAACTCTCCCTTAGAGTTGCTCATCAAATTTGTCTCCCGAACGGCTCTCTCCTAGAGCCTGGAGGTGAATCTTCGTCATACTCGCCTCCCGAGTGGTCCTCTTTTAAGCAAGTTCGGAGCTCAAAACTCTTCCCTAGAGTTGCTCCTCAAACTCGTCTCCCGAATGGGTCTTGCAATGATCCTCCTAGCTCATCTCTTAGCCCACAGGAGTGGAGCTCCTCTTCGAAGATTCCGGAGACCGAAGCTCTTCTCAACTCGACAGATCTTCATCAAACGGCTCAGATCTTGCCATGTACTCCGAATCTACAATCCGAGCTACCGAGGTACCGAGCTGCCTATTGAGGGAAAACAACTAATTCCTCGTGATTCTCGCCAGATCTTCATCAAGCGGCTCAGATCTCGTCACGTACTTCGGATCTACAATCCGAGCTACCGACAGAAGCAAAGATATTGCGGGCCTATTCTGACCCTCAATACGGGTGATTCTTCAACTGACTCCTAAAGAGAAGTTGTAGATCTTCGAGTCAGCTTCGAAACAAGAGGTCACACGCCCCGATCGGACCTTCGTCGCATCGGGAAAGTAGGTCACAACACAACTGCGCCGAGCGTGAAAATGACGAAAAATATCGCCTCACGATTCGTGCCAGATCTTAATCAGACGGCTCAGATCTCTCCACGTACTTCGGATCTACAATCCGAGCAACCGCGATACCGAGCTGCGTATTTGCGTAAAATCACTAATCCCTCGTGATTCATGCCTGATCGTGATCAACCGTTCAGATGGAGTCACGTAGTTTGGATCTAAAATCCGAGCTACCGATCTACCGAGCTACGAATGAAAGGAAAAACTAATCCTTCGTGATTCGTGCCTGACCGTGATCAACCGTCCTGATTGTGTCACATAGCTCGGATCCGAAATCCGAGTTACCGAGGCACCGAGTAGCAAACTGAAAAAAAAACTCTGCCTCAAAATTTGTGTTCAATCACGATCAACGGACCAGATTCGCCAAACAACAAAAGTGGGGGGGGGGGGGGCTAACGGGTCGGGTTCGGACCCGTTAGGGACCCAAACCCGAACTACCTCTCTCCGTTTACCTCTTCTTCTCCTTCACACTTTCCCGCCATAAACAGAACCCAAAACTCCCATGCCGAGCTCACTGTCGAAGCTCCCCACAACTCTGAAGCTCCGCACCTCGACCTCCAACGTCGAGCTCCCCCTCCATCAACGAGCTCGCCAACCTCCAACGACGTTAAGAACCACTCCACCATCGAGCTCAACCCCATCTCCCGTTCGCCGAGCTCCTCGCCTAACTCGCCCAACTTCAAGTGCCATTCTCTCTTGAGCTCCCCTCGCCGAGCGCGAATGCCGGGCTCCAACTCCAAGCCACATCCTCGCCTCTGAGCTAGGCGGGCACCTCGACCAAGGCCAGCAATGGCCAAGACCCCGCCGAGCTCTCCAACCGGTGTCGAGCTCCGACCTCGACACCATCGTGCCATCGCCAGCTCCTTCCCCAAGGGCTCTGCCATGGCCGAAGCTCTGTCATCGAACCCACAATGCAGAGCTCGAGCATCTCGAGCTCCTCCTTCGTCGACCTCTAAGCTCGACACCACTTCTGCTCCGCCGAAGCTCCGAGCTCAGATTCGCCAAACCTCCACTCCACAGAACTCTCGTCATCCTCTTCTTAAAAACCGAGCACCAACCTCCCATGGCTTCATCGAGCTCGACACCACTTCCGCTCCGCCGGAGATCCGAGCTCCGATCTAAGATTTGCCAAGCTTCCACTCCACAGAGCTCTAGTCATCCTATACTTAAAAACCGAGCACCAACCTCCCATGGCTTCATCGAGATCGCCCCCTCCGCTCATTAGCTCCGTCGTCAAACTCCGAGCACCAACCTCCCATGGAGTCATCGAGCTCGACCCCTCCGCTCGTCAGCTCCATCAATCGAAGCTTTTTCGTATGCCGAGCTACAAACCGGGATTCGACGTTTTCTCCGACGAGCTTTCTCCTTGCCAAGCTCCCCGCCTTGCCGACCTCCATCGCCAGCTCCCTCCTCACCTCTAAGCTCGACCTCAACGGTGAAGACGAGGGGGATAGGGTGAAGACGAGGGACGGGTTCCTTGAAGTCGAATGGGAAAAAGTGCGTGGGTTCAGAACAGTCGAAGACAAAGAGGAGAGGAGGAAAGCAGAGAAGGAGAGCAGGAGAAAGAAGAAGAAAAAAAAAATTGCCACGTGGCGGTCAACGTTGACCGGCCACGTGGCAGTGTCTGGTGGGTCGGCAACGGGTGCCGAGCAACCGAGGGACTGAGTTGCACATTGGAGAAAAACGCCCTGCTTTGCGATGCGCGCTCTCTGATTGTGATCAACGCACAGGATTGTGCCACATGTCCAGGTATTTATTAATTTATTTATTTATTTATTTATTTATTTGAATTAATTATTTTTAAAAATCCGAAAAATTAATTAAAAACCAAAAAATAATTAAAAATTCTAAAAATAATTATATTGAATAAAAAATTCAAAAAATGATTAAAAATTGGAAAAAATTCAGAAAAATCTGGAAAAATCACAAAAAATCCAAAAAATTCTGAGGATAATTTTGGGTACTTTACAAGCTCATATTGACACCATTACACCTCGAGCAAGATCCAAACTCCCCCGAAAACTCCGATAAATTCTATTAGCCATTGAAAACGGACAAAACTACTCCTCAAAGACTGTAAAAATTCAGTCTCCAGGAGTGGGGGCTTGTGATATGGCTAAAAATAGAACCAAATCGGGACCGTTCAAATCGGGCACGAATCTTAAAGCTCTCATGTGTAAAACGGTAATTTCACCAACAAACAGGTCTGAAATGGAAACTGGATCTTTCTTCAAAACCCAATAATCCATAAACAGATCTGTCTTACTGGGTATAGATAGCGACCCATTACAAACCAACCCAGATGGATAAAGAGTATTTCAAATTCATAGTTATCTCTATAAAACGATTTAAATTCTATCTTATCCAAAAACACCGGGAAGTAGAGATTTGTCCTAATCTCGAAACGAATCCCTAAGGCGACTATAAATACCCCTCTCCCCCCACCATAACAAGGTAATCAATATTTTTCTACATAAAGCTCTTTCATAATCTTTCTAATTACTGACAAGAGCGTCGGAGGGTGCGTCGGAGGGATCCATCCCGGTGTATCGCACTTTTTTCAGGTTCGCGACAGCGGCAAAAAATAAGTCAACACGTTGGTCAATGTCAGCAGGTTTGCCTTATCCGTTTTCTCAAGAATCCACAAATTCATCTGTTTGCTCTCACACCAAAATCAGCAGCAACATTTGTGTTTTGCTTTGCTTGAGTTCTTAGTTCTCAACATTACCATGGCACAAAGAAGATAATCAAAGTTGTACAAACTACCGTGGGACAAAACTTATGAGTCATATGATGAAACTTTGGGAGAGAGTGATCAAGCAAAGATAAGAAAGGAAATGATAGTCAGACAATCAATTTGGTTTTACACCGACGAGGACGACTGTGGAAGCTATATACATACTAAGACGATTGATGGAAAAGTATTGAAAGAAGAAAAAGGATCTTCATATGATTTCTATTGATTTTGAAAAGACTTATGATAAAATCCCTAAGGAGATTCTGTGGTCAGTTTTAGAGAAACAAAAAAGGTTGCCTAGTAGTTATATTTATGGCATCAAGAATATGTACGATGCATAGTAACATGTGTAAGGATGAGTGGAGGAGAGAATGAGTCCTCCCTTATTACCATATGCTTGCACCAAGGGTCATCCTTAAGTTGATATCTATTTGTTTTAGTTACTGATGAGGTAACTAGGCATATCCAAGATGAGGTTTTATGGTGCATGTTGTTTGCACCAAGGGTCATCCTTAAGTTGTTATCTATTTGTTTTAGTTACTGATGAGGTAACTAGGCATATCCAAGATGAGGTTTTATGGTGCATGTTGTTTGCAGATGATATAGTTGTTGATGAGACTCGAGAAGCATCTAAATTAGAGAGATGAGAAAAACATTAGAATCTAAGGAATTTAGAATTAATAGGAAATAAACAGATTATAAGTAATGTAATTTTAGTAGAAGTATGAGAGTTGTTGAAAGTGTTGTTTGCATTGAGGACCAATTACCTAGGAGCAACCACTTCCGTTATTTAAGACCGATCATTCGTGAGGATGGGGAGATCGAGAAGGATGTTAAATGGTGAAATAAATCTGGAGTATTGTGCAATCAGAAGGTACCATTGAAATTGAAGGAATTTATTTATAGGATAGCTTAACTACGTGTTATGGACTAGAGCTTTGGGCGGTTAAAAACAACACGTCCAAAAAATATGTGTAGCTGAAATGAGGATGTTAAGGTGAACGAGTGAAAACATGTTTAAGTACAAAATAGAAAATGAATGCATATGGAAGAAAGTAGAGGTTGCCCCAATTGAAGATAAAATGTGGGAGAATCGATTAAGGTGATTTGCACACATACAAAGAGGACCGATAAATGCCCCAAGTAGGAAATTTGATGAGATTGAATTTAGTGGAGCAAAAAGGACTAGGGGTAGACCGAAACGAACATGAGTAGAAGCTATTAATATGAATTTTATATGTGTTAATTTAACAAGGAAGGTGGCTCACAGAGTCACAGTACTGTTAAATAGTGTTAAATGGGAGAAGGTAGAGTTAAATAGAAGAAGGATTCATGTAACTGAGCCAAGAAATTTGGGATAAAGGCTTTGTTGGTGTTGTTGTATAGTCATATACTTCCCAGTAGTAAAACTAGAAATAAATCCTAAAAAAGTATGAATTTTGTTTGTAAATCAGTCATCATATGACTGTAAAATGGAATACATACCTATCATGTGCACAGATGTATATGCAAATGTACCCAACATTCTCGGTCATATAGTGCTAATATATAGTTTTCACTTCAATGGTGAGTACTAAGAAATGATTTTAAAACAATAATTAATAAAATTTAGCCTTTGCTGATCATAACATAATTCTAGGAAACATAGATTACCTATTCGACTAGGATCAGTCACAATGCGACTTTAACTTATTTAGTTGGAATTGCACTAGGTAGTTAAAATCGGATTTTGGAACTAATCGGTCTAAGAGCGATTAGTGAATAATCGGTTAATCGAAAATAATCGGGGATTAAATCGGAAAAAATTGTTATATATATATACTATATTTTCCCGTGGGCACGTGCCTACGGCACGTCTTCGGAACGATACAAAACACGAAAATTCCTGTAAACAGTAAAACAACAATTATGTAGCTCAAGTTTGAATAGTATGCAATAATTTGTTGTAAATAAAAGTCCATGTTTACAGTAGTATATGTTGAAAAATAATTATAAATGGGGGTGTAAAATCTAACTTGTTAGAACTATAAGTGTGGAAAATGATGAAATTTAACTGTTGAAGAGATATTTGCTATTTTCAATATAACATGTGCAATAAAAAAAACATAAAAATTCTGAAAATTTACAAACCTGAAATCTTAAAATCTAAATTTCTAAGTAAATAAAGAAAGAATGAGAGAGAGAGATAGGGAGAGAGAGAGAGATAAATATGAAAAAGTGAAGAAATGAGAGATAGTTTTTTAGGTTTTTTTTTTGGGGGGGGGGGGGGGGGGAATGTGTTTTGTGAGGTTAGATCTGGGCCTTTAATTTTGGAGGGATTGAAGGTGAGCCACTTGATAGCTTTCTTTGTGTTTTATTATATAGATATATATATATATCCTCATTATATAGCAACCCTAAATCCTAACATAAAACTATTATGAAATTATCAAATAGGAACATATAGTTATAAAGAAAAAGAAGAAAGTATTTGGTTTGAGATGAGTTTGAATTATGGATGTGGGTCGGATAGGGTTTGCTGATCGGTTCCATCAAACAAAAACAATCGGGGAGGTGCAGCGCGAGCAGCAAAAGGAGTAGGTGCAGCAAATGCGGGCTGAGTCAAGTATGCGACGGTGCAGGGGGAGCGACGGCGGATCGGGTTTGGGTTTGCTCGAGGAAAAAGAAGTGAATCAGTTTGAGTTTGGGTTTGCGCAAGGAAAAAAAAGAAAATTAATTTGAGTTTGGGTTTGCGCGAGGACCAGAAGGGGTTTGGATTTTGGAATTGAGTTCGGGCCGGTTTGAGCCCAAATAATGCAAACGAGCATGAAAATTAGATGAGGTGATTTAATCGGTTAATTGGCCACTTAAAATCGGCCGATTAACCATTAATCGGCCGATTATACCCGATTAAATCGCTAACTATTGAAATATAATAAATCGCTAAAAAAATAATTGCTTAGTCTCCGATTAGCAATTAATCGGGGATTAATCGTGCGTAATCGGGAATTTTAACTGCTTATTTTGCACCTCATTCTACTAGTTACTACTAGGTGTTCATTTATTTTAAACAAATTCAATCCAATCCATCATTTGTTTCATCAATTATCCACCAAACTTTTTCTGCTTTGTAGTATCAATCAGCCACCTCCAGACATCTTAGAATATAATGAACGGCACATGAGATCATTAAGTGCTTTCTAACACTAATCTGCCCCACATTAGTAATTTATTCAAGTATGTTCACATATTAATTAAGACTTTCCATAGGCTTACAATTCAAAAATTAATTGGATTGGGTCTATAAAAGTAGAAAGAAATGGGTTAAAGGAGCGGGGAGAACAAGCTGAGATGAAATGTGTTAGAAGATGGGATAGAGACTGAAGAGAACAAACTGAACTTGAAAGTAATTAGTTAAGGATAAAAGAGAGATTTACAGGACATACAGATTGATATTTATATAAATATGGAGAAATGTGTGTCAAGTACCAAGATTGATGATGAGATCAAATGAGCATTTGCTGGATAATATGACAAAGAAGGAAATTGTACCTGAAAATATTCAGGAAGGAACCATAATGAAGTTATGACTGTTATATTTTAACTAGTAGAGATCAGCTAATGGTGCCTGTTCGTCAATGCTTGTGTTTAAGCAGCCAGAGATGACATTTATAAAGCATCAACTAAACTAAAATTGCTCTGCCTCAAGAAAAAAAAACAGGATAAGTATTCAGAGTCAAACAAACAACTTTAACTAGTACTAGTAAAAATGAAACTTAGCTTCATTAGGCACCACTTACAGGCCTATAAGCAACTAGAATCGAAATACAGCTTTAATCCATCTAAAATAGTTTAATAAAAATGTATTCCTTAACATTAGTTGTCAGTTATATGATCAAAAAAAAAAAACATTAGTTGTCAGTTCGTAACTAATCCTAGCCCCAAAATAAGAGAGAACTACTACTCAGGAACAGGACCAGAAAACCAATAATTTTCATTTATGACAAACAAAAAAGACGATAAAAATGAATTGTAAAGATTGTGAACTACCTGCCGCTGACTTTCCATCTTCCTCCATGGCAGGCTCCAAGTAGTGAGTTTCGGACGAATCAGATTCGGTCTCTTCAGCCAACTCAGAAGAAGATGAGCGTTCCTCTGGCAAAGGACTAAGATGATCAGCAGTTCCGAACGAAGTTGCTACAATGGGCATATCTTCACAAGAATGCACATCGTTATCCAGAGAATCATTTGAACTGATAGGAATGTAGACACATTTGCTCCTTTTTGTGCAGATTATACCATCAGCGTGGTCCCTTTCTCCATCCACTGAAATGCCACCAGTGTCAAGGTCAGACTGGAAAGAATGAGGAACTGGTAATCTTGCACTACTCTGTAAAACTTGAACAAGTGGGCGCCGCTTATCACGTTTTTTAACAAAACTATCTACATTGTTACCACCTTGTGATCTTTTCCTTTTAATTGCCAAAGAACTGCTGCTGCTACCAGTATGACTTGCACTCATACCACCCCCATCAACAACAGCATCCACATTATCATCAGCAAGTTTGCAAGAAGTCTCCCAAGTAAAATACTGAGAGAATTTTTTCTTAGGTGGAGCAATCCTAAGACCAAAATCTTGCAATCCTCTCATCCGAGGAAGGGTTTCAGGATTTTCATCTTCCCAATTTGATATCTTACCAGATTTTCCTGTATGAGAATAAGAAGAAATGCCCTTATTCTCTTCCCCCCATGATACAACTGCTTTTCTTGAATTCGTATGAGATTTTTTATTGGCAAATTTACTAGAAACTCCAGGCACATCATCCCTGTTGTAATCATTTGAAGAAGTAATATTCAAGTCTCGTCTATGAGAACCTGAACTTTTGTTGCCTATACCATTAGAAACTGTCCCACGTTGCAGATGTACCATCTCTAGTTGTTGCTTCTCAAGCTCAAGAGCATGAAGAATAGCATCTTCCCTACGTGCATATTTCTCCCTTTTCCTTATTGGAACACCCTGGGAAGCTTCAGCCCTTTCAATACAAGAATCAAACTCCCCACACCGAAATGCCTTCACACGTTTAGATTTCTCCAAATTGTACCAATCCCTGTGCAAAGGATCCAAAAAGTACGGTGTTATAAAGAGGGAGAGAAAAAGCTTAATGTCTTTTGTACAATTTTGGTGAAGTTTCTTTGTAAGCAAAGTACAATCAGGAATAATAGAACTATGATGAAAGGAAAATGCCGGATGTTTTTTTTGATGTACGACCAAAAAATATGGACTGCAGAAAGAAAACGTGTGGAAAAAAATACACATCTATAACTAGTCAAGCAAGTAGAAATGAAAATAAAATTTAACTGAACAAGTACATGGCTTCAGAAGCAAATATCTACTAAACAAGCAGGAATGGTATATGTATCATCTTATTTCAATGAAATATTTGAATTTGAACACCGGTAACAACACAAGTAGCTAAGAAGTTCAAGGGCTTGGATTTTCCTTAATTAATATAGAGGCTGCTGAGGATTAACAAAGGCATGCAAATTATTGACATCAAGACTAAAAATACCTTGGACATGCAATGCTTAAGATGTTGGACATGCAGATTTGTAAGTTCAATAGCAAGTACGGGAAACTATGAACCCAGGGATTAAAAAAAGAGTAATATTACATCCACTACCAATCTCACTACCGTTATCTTCACTGCCTTAGGTGGCACACTCATATTGGAGAGTTCCCCTACCTACTATCTCTTCCCTTATATCTTCCCTCACCTATTGGGGTGGCATGTGTGCCACCTAAGGTAGTGAAGAAAAATGTAGTGAAACTGGTAGTGGGTGTAGCATTACTCATAAAAAAATGTAACGCTAGTTATAAACTTATAATAATAAACCAAATAACAGTGAGGCAGAGAAGCTTCGTGATAGGCTCTTAAGTTTTTCAATTATGAGATTAGTCTTGATCTAAATCACAAATTTGAAAGAACAAATGAAAACTGTGATGGGGATGCGTGAAAAGAAAATTGATGCAAATTGCACTTGCAAATATAAATTATTTTGTGGTTGTTGGATCATACTATGTTAATTAAGGGATTTTATACTGAATACTGATTGCCACTTTCAATCAGCCTAAATTTTAAAGCAGCAAATAGAGTTATCCCAATTGATGATAAGATAGGGGAGGAAGGGGAACTTGGTTAAGAAAGAGAGCATGAGGAACATTGACAAATAAGTGTGCCATGAATATAAACAAGGATAAGTTGTGAAGCATATCGAATTTACAAAGAAAAGAAATCCTATATGCAAATTTAATGAAGGAGATGCTGCTTGTTCAAATCCAGACGAGGGTGTAAATGGATAGCCAAAATAGACTAATCTACACCATATCCAGATCTGTATAGCTAATAATCACCTCTATAAGGTGTTGGATAAAAGAGCAAAAAATGAGCAACTATACACAGCTATTCAATGCACATATTTGAAACACCAACACTATAACATGAAAAAAAACTTGGAAAGTTAATAATCTAAGTTCTTTTTTTCCTGTTATTGACCAGCGTTCCTCGAATTGAAGATGCCCAATTCACTACTTTATATGTTTTTTTTCCAAAACACAGTGACCATAAGATTCAAATTCAATATAGAAGATAATCTGTCGAGCATTGCAAATTAAGCGCTGTTTAGAAATAGAAACAAGCTAAGATACCTCTCATTACGTATTTTGGAATCTTTTCAACATCGATACATCTAGATGAGTCTAAACTCCACACCAAAACTCGCCTTTTCATGCCTTACACTCCCTCTTTTCCTCTCTCCTTACCTTTAACTTTCTAAACTTCAACCAAATTTTAATCTATATGAAAACTACCAATGGTGATCATAACCATGTATATCACTTCTAGTAGTTTCTCAACTAATCAGCAGATCAAACATAATCAAACACTATCAAGAATGGACTTTTTGAAATAAATCAGAGAGAGAGAGAAAGAGAGCACTCACACACTAGCATCGTCTCTTCCTAAAAGTTTGACCGGCGTTCCAGATCTCGGCGACAAGACATGCGAAGCAGAGAGCTCCTCCGGTCCAAGAATCCGCCCCGGCCACCACGATCCGTTCCTCCTCCTCACCCAAACGATGGTCCCCACCGGGCAATCCGACCCGATTCCCCCTTCTTCTCCGTCCGAAACCCCCATCTCAAAACCGGATCCGACCCGACCCGATCCGATTCGAAACCCTAACCAACTAGTTTCAACCCCCTGAGAAGGTGAAAGCGCTTAGGATTCTTGCAGATCTGATCGAAGAAACCCTCACTGACACTGCAGTTTCCATTCAAGCGCTGCTGCTGCTGCGGGGACTGCAGGATCTGAGGATCTTCTTCATTCCCTTCCGTTCGTCGTCGTCGTCGGCTTCTCCGTTCCTTCCTTTTTATGCTTCTCAGGAATCGAAGATGATTCTCCTTTAAGATTCCTTCTTTATTTTATTCTGTATTTTTTGGGGGATTTTTTTATTTACTGGCAAAAATAATTAACAGTAATGAATATTGTGTTTGTTTTGGAAATGGAAATCAAAAGGGCCGTGAGTGCATCGCGTCGGTGCTGCGTCTCCTCGGGTTAGCTAATAAACCAAGGTTGGACTGGTGTTGTGGTGGTACGGCGGTTTAGGATATTCTAACGTGGGTGGGAGAGGGATGGCCGTTGGATGGAGATGTGATGTCATTGTTTTGATATTGGACACGTGGGGTGTCACGAGGAATTGATGCGCCCGAGGGTACGCGGATTCGGATGACTGGCAACTCATTTCTGATGGCTGGACCATCTTGGGCGATTCGATCTAGGTCGGTTCTACTTACAATTTTGACACGTGCAAACTATGTACGTTTTCAGAATGATTCAAATTAATTATGGGTTTTTCCAAACTGGTCCCCAATAATTATTGAAATTCAATATTAGTCCTTGCTAATTTACTATTATTCCATTGATCAACTTCAAAAGTGAGTAGTTTTTGGTTCAATTGTAACATCATGGATATTCTCATCCACTGAACCTAAGTGATGCGGTTTGTTTTTGGGGTGTGACTGCAACAGGTGTGACTTCTTTTAGTTTGTATAGTGAAAGTTGCGGTACTGGCTCTGGTCCAACCCTCGGTTTGGGGACCAGCTCGGGAGTAGCAGGAGTGAGGTGGGAACCGGGTGCTCGGCTCGGATCCAGCAACTCGGCTTGGATCTGTGGGCTCGGCTCGGTCCTCGGTACCTGCACACTGTCGAGAAATACCGGGAGAAGTCCCGGCGACAGGCCCTCCGACGATCTAGTCAGTCACTGGAAAAGCAACAGTAGCTAAGGTTCAGGGGAAGGAAGTTTGATTACCTTTTCAATGAGGAGGGGGTCTGGTTTTTATAGGCAGGAGAAACGGGTCTGAGACCCTGCTGGGCTGGGTCGCACCCGTTTGCTCGTGGGTCTGACATGGCAGAAGCCCATATGGCTCTGGGTTGGCCTGATGATCACAGAAGTGCGGTTTTTTAGGGAATCTGGTGGCCCAGGGGTGGCCACATCATCTGACCCATATCAGGAGCCTCCCACTCCTAGAGGGCTGGGTAATCCAGCCATGTAGGGGTGATTTGCCTCTGTAGGAATAGTGAAGCGGTGTGTACGGCGAAAATGTGGTTCGTATCTTCCTGAAGAGGTCAGCGGGGTAAGATGAAGGGGACCCCTTTTGAAGATATTAGGGGCGCCGAGAGCTGAAAACATGGGGTCGTGAGCCGAGCGGCGAGCATCGAGGGCCGAGCCTTCATGAGCTCGGGTGACGAGGCTTGTCGTGGGGTGTCGAGCCCAGGAGCTCGTCCGTGGGAGCCAAGAATGGCTCGGAATGTCACCGACCGTCGAGCCCCCCTGCTTGAGATAAAAGCTATAGGGTTGCTCGAGATCACCACCGAGAGCCGAGTCCTCATGCATGTTGGAAAGGCTATGGGGGGCGTCGAGAGCCGAAAATAGGGGGTCATGAGCCGAGGGTCGAGCGTCGAGGGCCGAGCCTTCATGAGCTCGGGTGACGAGGCATGCCGTCAGATGCCGAACCCAGAAGCTCGTTTGTGGGAGCCAAGCATGGCTCGGAATTGCCACCGACTGCTGATCCCCAGAGCTTATTAGAAAATCTATGGGGTGGCTCGAGGTCACTGCCAAGCACCGAGCCCTCATGCTTGTTAGAGTGGTTATGGGGGGTGTCGAGAGCCGAGAATAGGGGGTCATAAGCCGAGCGTCGAGCGTCAAAGGCCGAGCCTTCATGAGCTTGGGTGACGAGGCTTGTCGTCGGATGTCAAGTTCAGAAGCTCGCCTGTAGGAGCCAAAGTGGCTCGAAACGCCACCGACCGTCGAGCCCCACTACTTGAGGTAAAAGCTAGGAGGTGCCTCGAGGTCACCACCGAGCTCCGAGCCCCCTATACTTGTTGAAAAAGCTATCGGATGGCTCAGGGTTACAACCGAGCTCCGAGCCCGAAAACTTGTTGGAGAAGCTTTGGTATGGCTCGAGGTCACAACCGAGCTCCGAGACCAAAGACTTGTTGGAGAAAGCTTTGGTATGGCTCGAGGTTACAACCGAGCTCCGAGCCCCAAAACTTGTTGGAAAAGCTTTGGTACGGCTCGAGGTCACAACCGAGCTCCGAACCCCAAGACTTGTTGGAAAATGTATGGCTCGAGGTCATGACCGAGCTCCGTGCCCCAAGACTTGTTGGAAGCTTTGGTATGACTCAAGGTCACAACTGAGCTCCGAGCTCCACGACTTGTTGGAAAAGCTTTGGTATGGCTGGAGGTCACGACCGAACTCCGAGCCCCAAAACTTGTTGGAAAAGCTTTGGTATAGATCGATGTTACAACCGAGCTCCGAACCCAAGACTTGTTGGAAAAGCTTTGGTATGGCTCGAGGTCACGACCGAGCTCCGAGCCCTAAAACTTGTTGAAAAAGCTTTGGTATAGCTCGAGGTCACCACCGAGCTCCGAGCCCCAAGACTTGTTGGAAAAGCTTTGGTATGTCTCGGGGTTACAACCGATCTCCGAGCCCCAAAACTTGTTGGAAAAGCTCTGGTATGGCTCGAGGTCACCACCGAGCTCTGAGCCCCAAGACTTGTCGGAAAAACTTTGGTATGGCTCGAGGTCACAACCGAGCTTCGAGCCTCAAGACTTGTTGGAAAAGCTTTGGTATGACTCGAGGTCACGACCGAGCTCCGAGCCCCCATACTTGGCATAGAAAGCTCTAATCAATTCCGAACATTACGGAATGAAGAGGCTTAACTTGCTCCTCTGTCGGGGGAGAAAGGGGGAGAAATGGTAAAGAAGAAAGTGCAGTACTTGAGCCGTTGCCACGGGACACCAAGCCATTGTACCTACTGACAAGGTCGAAGGTAAAACAGGGATTTTACATGTCAGGCTGACGTTATGGGGGTGGAAATCGAGGTATTTGAGATCTTAGTAGTCGTTAGATCTTGATGATCAAGATTGGACGGTAAGGATTCTTTTGCGGAATTCGAGGAGTCTTTCCCCTCCTATAAGTCCCCCACCCCTCCCTTTATTTCTCCACTTCGCACTCTCCCTCTTCATAACAGGAATTTTCCTCTCTTTGCTGTTGGCGACAACTTTTACGATGATCCCTCCATATTCTGGTTAATCAGGTTAGTATTTTGTTTCCTTATGTCGCGCTCTCAGTCCGGTTCCGAGGCGAGCTCTTCGGGTCATGCTGTGGTGGAGGTCGATTCAGAGTCGACGTCTTGGTCTCTGGATGACCCTTCTTCGGAGGAGGAAGGACAGTTGGATTCGATATCCGGAGGTACGAGCGACGTGATTTTTGACGTGGCCCCATTGCGAAGTCGTATGCTCGAAGAGGGGTCATCGGGGGAGGGGACTGACAAGGGGTCTGAGGAGGAGCTTGTCGAGAAGAGGACGATGAAGAGGAGCTTGTCGAGGAAGAGGGCGATCAGGAGGGGGCGAGGAAGGAACCGAGGGAGAAGGCAACCAGGAGAGGGGTGAAGGAGGAGCCGAGGGAGTGGTAGCGGAGGAAGAAAAAGGACTCCCCCCTCTGCCCCCGTTGTCGACTCTGTCTCCGGAGAGGATGCCTCGCCCACGTAAGAGGAAAAGAAAGTGGATTCGGCTGGACAGTCCGAGCACGCCGGATGAGTTCGGACCCAAGCCAGGAGAAGGGCTTGCGGTTCCTCACCCATCCAATAGGAACCCAGGGTCGATCAGGATGTATCCTAACAGCATTGAGGAACTTGTCCAATTTACCGCAGGGAAGCGTGGATCTGATCAAACCATGATAAAGATGGACAGCGTTCAGTATGTGCTGAAGGCGGACTACCTGCCGATATTAAGGGCGACTTATTTCATCCCTCGGGAGTTTGAACTACTGATTCCAAGCCTCGGTCTTCGTCCAACCACTGAGTTGGAGAAGATCTTCTGTATGTTTTCCGAGGACGGTTTCGTCTAGGAACTGAGGTTGCCGCTGCACCCATTTATCAAGAGGGTGCTGAGGTGGGGGAGCTGAGTTCGATGCAGTACGGCCCTAACTCGTGGAAGCATCTAGTATTCTTCATCCTAAAGTGCCAGGAAAAGGGGGTCAAGTTGAAGCTTAAGTATTTCCGCGCCGTCTTGGGGGTGAGCTCGCTCAGAATATGGAGGGGATCTTCTATATGTCGCCACGCCCCCACAAGAGAGTGATGAAGGTCACCCGGACTCGATAAAGGCATGGAAGGAGAAGTACCTCGTTGTCCGGAGTGAGACGCCTTGAGAAATCCCCACAGTCTGGAATTTTTTCAAGCCGAACTATAACCCCCTGAGGCGGAGGGACTTGACGGAAAAGAAATGGGCTAAAGTGGATAAAATTGTCGAGGGGCACAGCATCAGTTGGCCGCGCATCACAGAGTTACATCTGGCCCGAACCGGACTGAGCCCAGCGCCCCCTTGCATGGTTTTGTTTCCACTTTCCTTAATTTTCTACCTTCGTGTTAACATTTTTCTTTTTCTTTTTCTCTTTCTTTAGCGATGGACGCGAAGAGACTCAAGACGAGGAATGCCCTTCTGGCTTTGGCCGCGAGGAGGAGAGCCGACAAGGAGAAGGCTGCCTCGGCAGTGGGTTCGGCCCAGGAGGCGGTCCAAGGATCTTTGGAGTCGCCTCCGAAGAAGTCGAAGAAAAGCCACTCGTCTAGAGGGCCGAAGGAGTCGAAGCCGAGCTCCAGTAGTGAGAAGGTGACGGAGGTCTTGAAGTCAGGGACCCCAGCACTTCGCCCTGATGCCCAGAAGATGGTGGGCAAGAAGGGTCTAAGGCCGTTTGCCCCGGACTGGGCGGTTAAGGAGGGCAACACTCTGACGGAGGGCTTGATCGCGGTGGAAGTGGCGGAGAAGCTCATCACGGAGCGCAACTAGATAACTCTGGCGACAGAGACGTCCGAGGTGGCCTACATGAAGTGGGCTCAGGCGCAGGTCGCGGTAAGTATTTGTTAGTTATCAGCTTTGTGCTTAGTATTTATGAGTTTTGCGTCTAACTCAATTCTATTCATCCAGGCGCTACTGTACGGGACACATCTAAGGAAGTGCTTGGAGAAGGAGGTCCAGGTCGAGAAGCGGAAAGCCGAGCGGTTCCTTCGAGAGGCAAAGAAACTGAAGGACGAGTTGTCGGGGGCTCAGGGAGCTCAGGGGATCCTCTAAGCCGAAATGGCTTCTCTGTAGGATCAGCATGCGCGCAAGGTCGCGACGGTTCGAGCTGTGGCCAAGGCGAAGTATGACGAGCTGCAGATGTCCTCTGCGGACGAGCTGATCCAAGCTCAAGACGACGCATACGACCAGGCTAAGGAGCACTTTCTGCACCTCTACCAGGAGGCCAAGATCGACCACCTAAACTATGGGTGGGCGCCTCCTATACTTCCACCGACCCTCGGGGGTGAGGAAGACGAGTCTCCAAAGGACCCTCACCTAGAAAGGGAGGCAGGGGGTGCCCCGGATGCCGAAGATGTGCCAAAGTAATGTAGGATTTTTACTCTTTTTTATTTGTATTTGCTTAGTGCGGATTGGTCACCAGTTTTTGTAACACAATTTTTGAATTTATAAAACAAATTTTTGGCCGACCCTCTGTGACTTGTTGTTTTTAGCAAGCTTTCTTAGTGAATCATTGCTTCTCCCCTGTTTTTGCTAGATGAATGAGATTGCCGGGGCCGACCTCAGTTTTGCCGAGGTCCGGCAACTTCGAAATAAGCCAAAGTCCAAGGAGAGTATGCTGGTTCGCTATCGTAAGTAGGCTCGCGATCGAGAAGCCGTGGCAGACTATTTTATGAACAAGTCTAAGGAGCTCAGCTTAGAGGCGGCTCGTCTAAAGATGGCCCTAACCGACCGCGATTGGGGGAGTGCCGAAACGAACTGGGCTCTGTCTGATGCCTCCACCAGGCGTCAGACCTTCAAATCCTTTCTTCGCGAGGTCGTTGTTGAGAAGGAGCTGGAGATTCAGAGGTTGAAGGTGCTGCTAGGCATTGGACGACCTCGACTTGGCCGTCCGGAGCCAGGAGGCCCCTCTGTCTTAGGCTCCTCACCGACCCTGTATCTGGAGATGGCGAGGCCTGCTGAAGCACAGAGCTCGGTCGCAGGGACATCGACTATGGCTACGCCCAGGATAGGGGATGAGATTGCTGGGGGGCGGAGCCGTTCCGTATGACTCGAGGTGGCTCTTGTGAGCTCGGAGGGTCTGGCGAGGGACCCTTAGGTAGGAGTAGAGGGAGAATTATGTAACCTTTTATAATTTTACTATAACCTTTAAGGGCATTTTATGAATACGATTCGATTTGTCCGACCCGTTTTGACTTGGAAAAAATTAGGATGTTGACAGTCCCTCGAACCGGGCTCCGAACCCCCTGTATTGTAGGAACCAGTATCGAATGCCGTTTCGTCTTCCAATGTCGCTTAATGGGGGGCGTTTCATCCTCCGTCGTTTGGACTTCCCAATGTCATAAATGCGCCTTTCTGGAGGGCTATATAACCCTTACCCCTTCACCAATAGTTCACCAGAAATCGTCTCAATTCATTGTGATTTTCCGTCGTCGGTGACTCTCTTGCCACCCTCTGACAATTAGGGGGTAACAGTTATGAGTGTCGGTTTATCCCCTGTTGTCAGCGGGTGAGAGGTGGGTCGGTCCCGGAGGCGGGGATCGGGGCGCTTGCCGAAGGCGAGTGCCCCCCATTGAAACTTTTGGCCGAGAGCCCCGGATCGGTGGCTCTCCTGCCACCTCCTGACAATTCGGGGTAGCGGCTCCGAAAGCTGTTTACCCCGAGTTGCCAGCGGGTGAGAGGTGGTCGATCTTTGGTACGGGGCCCAGGGCGATTGCCAAAGACGAGCGTCCTAAATCTTAATGAAATATTTTGGGTAGGGGCGAGAGCTGAAATCTTGGCCGAAGGTTCAAGACTTGTGCTTTGACGAAAAATCCCTCGGGCGCTCGGAGGGTCGAGCCCTCTTAACTTTGTGGAGTTATCGGGTTGCGGCTCGGAGGCACTGCTGAGCGTGTAGCCTTATTAGCTTGAGAAAGCTCGGGCGTGGCTCGAGGTCAGTACCGAAGGTCGAGCCCCCTTAACTTGATGGAGTTTTCGGGTGGCAGCTCGGAGGCACTGCCGAGCGTATAGCCCTGTTAGCTTGAGAAAGCTAGGGCATGGCTCGAGGTCAGTACCGAGGGTCGAGCCCCCTTAACTTGATGGAGTTGTCGGGTTGCGGCTCGGAGGTACTGCCGAGCGTGTAGCCCTGTTAGCTTGAGAAAGCTAAGGCATGGCTCGAGGGCAGTACCGAGGGTTGAGCCCCCTTAACTTGACGGAGTTGTCGGGTTGCGGCTCGGAGGTACTGCCGAGCGTGTAGCCCTGTTAGCTTGAGAAAGCTAGGGCATGGCTCAAGGTCAGTACCGAGGGTCGAGCCCCCTTAACTTGATGGAGTTGTCGGGTTGCGGCTCAGAGGTACTGCTAAGCGTGTAGCCCTGTTAGCTTGAGAAAGCCAGGGCGTGGCTTGAGATCAGTACCGAGGGTTGAGCCCCCTTAACATGGTAGAAGAAATTTAAAAAAGTGTAGAAGAAAACATAAAGTTACACTTTGTTATTTACAAAAGGGAATAGCACGTAAGTGTCAATTACAATAGATCAGTTACATAAGTTTAGCCCTCTTCTTCAAGAAATTTAATGAGGTGCTCTGCATTCCAAGGTCTCTTCACAGCCCTGCCCTCGGGGTTGGTGAGTCGGTATGTGTCGGGGCGCACAACTTCGGAAACCTTGTATAGGCCCTCCCAATTGGGTGCCAGCTTCCTCTTTTGGCTCGGGTTGGGTACCGCCAACTTTCTGAGCACGAGGTTCCCGAGCTTGATGTCGGTGGGACAGACCTTCTTATTGTATAACCTTTCGATCCTCTGTTGATACATGCTCCTTCTGATGGTGGATTTCTCCCTGACCTCGTTTATGAGGTCCAAGTTGTCACATAGTTGCGCCAAGTTGTTCTCTTCATCGAAGGCCATGATCCGGGGCGAAGGGAGCCCGATCTCGAGGGGGATCACCGTTTCCATGCCGTAAGTTAGATTGAATGGTGATTCTCCCGTGGGGATCCTCTTCATCGTCCGGTGTGCCCAGAGCACGCTCGGCAGCTCGTCGACCCATAGTCCCTTGGAGGAATTATCAAGTCGTTTCTTAAGGCTGTCAAGTATTTGGTGGTTCGCATTCTCGGCCTGTTCGTTCGACTGTGGGTGGTATACCGAAGAGAAGCGCTACTGGATGCCGAGATCCTCGCAGAACTTTCGAAAATTCTTGCCCACAAACCAGGTCCCATTGTCAATGATGAGTATGTGCAAAATTCCGAACTGGCATATGATGTGTTTCCAGAAGAATTGTTGAGTTTGCTGTTCCGTGATCGTTGTCAGGGCCTCGGCTTCATCCACTTGGTGAAGTAGTAGATGGCTACCACCAGGAACTTCCTTTGGCTCGTTGCTTTGGGAAAGGAGCCGACCAGGTCCATCCCCCACATGGCGAATGGGGTCGGACTGGCTAAAGAATGGAGGTTTGCTTTTGGAAACCTTCTTACCGAGAAGAATCTTTGACAAGGACCGCACTTTTTGACTAGGGCCAAGGCGTCTTGTAACATTGTGGGCTAATAATATACGTGGTTCGGGGTCTTTCTGGCGAGCGAACGACTCCCCATGTGGCACCCGCCAATTCCTTCGTGGAGCTCCTTAAGAGCGTACTTGGCCTCGTCCGGAGATAGGCAGCGGAGGTAGGGTCTTCCCTCCGTCAATGTATGCGAGCGTTTGAAGAGGGTCTCGTTGATCACGTGTAGAACCCCGTATTTTCAAAGATTATTTTAATTATTTGAAAATGAATTTAAATGATTTTTGAGGATTTAATTGATATTTTCTAAAAGATTTATCTTTTGTACACGTGCAAAACACGTGCAAATGACTTTTGAGAAGTTTGGAAATTAAGATTTCTTTATGAAAAATCATTATTTATTATTTGGGAATTATTTACTATTTTTCCAGATTTTTCTGAAATTAAATTGATCTATTTGCAATTTTTGATAAAAGAAGGACCTTTTTGCAAAATTGACATTTTAAGGGTTTAAAGTGTAAAAATGTAATCCTGGACGTTTTGAACAGTATTGGTTAAGATTTAGAAGTATATTTTCTTTTAAATCCTAAATTTAATGAATTTTAGATGAATTTTCAAGAGTAGATATATATATATATATAATTGTATTTTGGAGGGATTGTTTTGCAAATATATTTGGAAACCCTAATACTTGATTCCCGGCCTATATAAGGGAGTTTGCAGCCGTCATTCGCTGCACAACTCAGATCTTATTATACCTCTTATTCTCTTGGTGATTGAAGAAGGAGTCCTTGGATCTAGCAAGAAGAAGGCTTTCCATTGGATCTTTGCAATTCCAAAGGTGAGTGATATGGACTTGTTTTGTTTATGTGTATGATTGCATGCTGTTTTGTTTGATGTTTTCGTATCTTGTATGAAATCGATGCCATGGTAGTTATTCGAAATATGCATGTGAAATCCATGAAAGATTAGTAGATCTCGATTGACAACTACTGATTGCTTGAAACGTGTTAAGATTTAAGTATGGTTTTGATCGGATGTATGCACATCTGGATTTGGGGTTTATAAACAGATCTTGGTTATTGATGGTGAAAGAATCGAGTATTGAGAAACCCTATTGGGAGATTCAAGAATTGAGAACATGAGAATTTAGTATTGTAACTATGATGCAGATCATCTTGAGATTGTCACTTTTAACTAAATACAAGTTAATTTCCAAAGCAATGAATCTTTAGAAGAACATCAGACTTGTTTTCGCATACAGACCTAATTTATGAAAACTGTAGGCCGACAGTCGACTGGTCTACTATTCAGTCGACTGGTACGACCCAGCTGCTGTATCCTTAGTTTTTCTCGAAAATCCGTTCTGGACAGTCGACTTAGACCCTTCTCAGTCGACTGGTACACTTAGAATTTATTTTTCAAAGTTATCGTAGAATTTCTCTCGGGTAAGTCGACTTATGTTTTTATAAGTCGACTTATGTTCTTATAAGTCGACTTATGTCCCCTTTTAAGTCGACTTATGTTTTGATAAGTCTACTTATGATCTTTATAAGTCATCTTATACTTTTGATAAGTCTACTTATGATCTTTATAAGTCATCTTATACTTTTGATAAGTCTACTTATGATCTTTATAAGTCATCTTATACTTTTGATAAGTCTACTTATGATTTTTATAAGTCATCTTATGTTTTGATAAGTCTACTTATGATCTTTATAAGTCATCTTATATTGTTGATAAGTCAACTTATGTTTTTATAAGTCATCTTATACTGTTAGCACTTGGAACGTTTCTTGAGAATTGTTGATAATTGTCTCGGGTAAGTCGACTGATGGTTTTCTTGAGTCGACTTACTGCACTTGTTATAATCTTGGATATTGGTTCTCGGGGCCATCGACTTACTATCGCATAAGTCGACTGGTCCTGAGGAGTTCTTCATAATCTTGAGTGTTCTTTCAGTCTTTAGTTTGTTTGTAGATGAATATGTTCGTCGGTGTAAGAGTCACTACAGTGATTGCATACCGGGTACGTATTCGATCTATACCCTCTTAGTTTGTTTGTAAATGGATATGTTCGTCGGTGTAAGAGTCACTATAGTGATTGCATACCGGGTACGTATTCGATCTATACCCTCTTAGTTTGTTTGTAGATGGATGTGTTCGTCGGTGTAAGAGTCACTATAGTGATTGCATACCGGGTACGTATTCGATCTATACCCTCTTAGTTTGTTTGTAGATGGATATGTTCGTCGGTGTAAGAGTCACTATAGTGATTGCATACCGGGTATGTATTCGATCTATACTATCTTTAGTTTGTTTGTAGATGAATATGTTTGTCGGTGTAAGAGTCACTATTAGTGATTGCATACCGGGTATGTATTCGATCTATATTATCTTTTGTTTTTGTAGATGGATATATGGGTATCCGATCTATGGCATTATTGGTGATCGATTGATTGGACATACATCTTGGTATTGAGATTTATTGATGGTTGGACACATTCTGAGATGTGAGGATTACTGTTAGTTCAGAACAGTCGACTGGTTCGTTAAACAGTCGATTGTACAGTGCAGTTGAGCTGTACTATTTTGAGAGTGATTGATTGATGGATACTTGATCGTTGGTATTGTTTCTCGACTTGACTTCACGCTTGTACTGGCCTATCGTTTCTTGTTGCACATTACATGTTCAGTTTATGTATTTTTGTTCAGTACATGTTGTTCGAGAATTTATGTTTATTGTTTATTTATGTTTGCTGTTTATATCACTCACACCATTTATGGCTGACCCCTTTAGTTTGGGGGTTAGGGTTCAACTCTAGCCTCATGTGTTACAGGTAGCTGCTTAGAGTTGGGAGCTTGGATGCTTGGGGTAGCTTTGGATTTTATGAGTGTTATAATGGAGCCTTGGGTAATTTTGTAAGGAGAAAGGGTTGTAACAGTTAAATGTATTTTAAGGTGTTTTGTATTTCCGCTGCAATTGAAAAAGAATATTGTAATAAGAATTTGGAATAAAATGACTTGAGTTTTTGGTTTATGTATATTGTTACATTGAAGTGGATCGCTGGGAAAGTGCCACGTATTTTCTAAGTTTTATATTAGAAATTCGGGGCGCTACATCACGAACCTTTCCGAGCGGACCTTGGTTCTTCTAGCTTCGGTTCTATCTTGGGGGAGCTCGCCCTCTACCAGGAACTTTCGGATGGGAGTGGTCCGATCATCCGACCGAGCTTCGTTGTTTATACAGAGGGTTTCGGGAAGGTCGATACTCGGCTTTAGGAGAACTTCAATAATCACCGTGCGGTCGAGGCCTTCAAAGGACGAGGAGGCGAGTTTTGACAGGGCATCTGCCTGGGCGTTCTGCTCTCTTGAGATCCGTAGTACCGCGGAACAGTCGAAGGATGTTAAGAGCCGCTGGACCACTGCCAAGTACCGGTGTATTGCCCCAAATTTCCAATATGATAACTTAGAAATACGTGGCACAGTTCCCAGCATCAACTTCATTTATAATAGTAAACATAGTCAAAAATACAAATAATTTTTTTTTCAACTTTTATTACATTAGTCCATTACAAAATACAGCGGAAAAAACAAATACCTTGAATTACAATTTTAAGAGTCACAATCCTTTCGTTGTTATATTTACAAACTAGTTGGACTCATTTTATCTCCTAGTCACTTGAACACATGAAACTAAGAAATCCCAGACTTGTAGATGTGTGTTGTATCATGTATGTGATGATCTTGCATTCCTTGAGTTGAGAAATAGATGTTGCTTGCTGATTTGATAACCACTACATCTGTATTTGTATCACACATTAATCTAGACTCATAATAACCAATTATCATGCAACTTATATATGAAAAACATTCACAGTTGTTGCTGTCCTGAACTTTACTTGCTGTTTCGACTCCTTTAAAATTAAAATCTGAACTTGAGCCCTGAATATGAAATGTAGCTCTAAATGTCTAGTTGTCTATAGCATCCAGAATTTTCGAATTCTGAGTTACGGTCTAGGAGATAGCACAGTTTTACTGTTGCTGTGTCGGTAGTCGCAGATTCACAAAACTGCTGCACCTCTTTAGTTTACAAATTATTTTAACTATGATACCAGTAAGACCAGTAAGTAATTGACTTGAAATTTTTCATGATGTTGCTGGACACCCTAGAGAACATTCCCAAATTTTCTCAGAATTAATTAGTAATGTTTCAACCATGTTTCATATGCATAAACTTAGATTCACAAATTCTGGCTGAACACAAATGCTGTATAATTTGTTGATTTGACACATGTTACCATAACTTTTATGTAATTTAATTATATGCGTTGGAACCGGGCAGGATTCTAGTTTCTAGACCCTCTAACGGGTCCACATTTGCTATCTTGTAGCAACGGGAATCGCAATTTTGGTACAGCAACCTCATGCTGTCCAGATTTAAGATTTTCGTTGTTCTTGATATTTTAATTTGTTTAGATCCTCGAACTTGTATCCTATCTAGCCTAGACTTGTTACATGTTCATGATTATGTTTACTTGACTTGTTTCGCACACTTTCATGCTTACTTGTTGATAATAAAAAATAATAAGCCGTGGTTAAGGGAAAGACCATAGTAGTGGACAATATAGGTAAGTGTACTCGAAAGGGGGCTCGTGCTTCCCGTACTCGGTTCATGAACCTGTTGCACCTTGATGTATTCATGGAGCTAGTTACTTGGCTCATGAACTTGTTGTATTCATGAACCCACCGTGTGGTTCTTGAACTTGTTAGTATTCACAGACTCGCTTCGTGAACTTGTTATTTATTTTCGTATTCATGAACCGTGCTTACTTGATAATTGATACCTGAGTACGCCGTCATATAAAATCCATTACTAGGCCTAAACGAAATTGCACTGACTGTAGCAACCATGTAGTAAAAGTATGGATGCATGAAGTGCTACCTAGATAGTAACAACCACAAGACTTGATACATGAAACTTGAACTTGACATATGCTTTCTTGATACTTGATACTTGATACATGAGACTTAAGACTTAAGACTCGCAACTTGACACTAGATATGAGACTTGATTCTTGTTACTTGTTACTTGACACTTATACTTGATACTTGTCATTTGATGCCTGATACCCTTACATGTTCACTTGCCGCTTACTCCACTATTAGTATTTGTTACTCAACCTGATAACTTGAGTTGTCCTTCTTACTAGCTAGTTTCTTGAATCCCCACTACTTGTTGTATCCCTATTATATTCTTGATTCCCAATTTTGTTCCATATTTCTTGTACTCGTTTTTACTATTTGTGGCCCTAACTTGCACTAAGGGCGTTTCTCTTGTTTTCTCTATTTTTCCCATTTTTATAATTATTAAACAGACATTGGAGACGTGTTGCCTGTTAGAATTTGTGAGCAGACGTTCTAGGCTTCGCTTGGAAAAAATTGCTAATTATCTTGTATTTGAGTTTATTTCTTTTTGTTGCTACTTGAACCTTGTAGCGGGCTATAGTCCCGAGTTTTATCTTTTGTTCAAGATTTGAAAACTATTGAGATATTATTATTTGGTTTCAATTATTTTCTATTGCTTAATTGTAGAACCCCGTATTTTCAAATATTATTTTAATTATTTGAAAATGAATTTAAATGATTTTTGAGGATTTAATTGATATTTTCTAAAAGATTTATCTTTTGTACACGTGCAAATGACTTTTGAGATATTTGGAAAATTAAGATTTCTTTATGAAAAATCATTATTTATTATTTGGGAATTATTTACTATTTTTACAGATTTTTCTGAAATTAAATGGATCTATTTACAATTTTTGATAAAAGAAGAACCTTTTTGCAAAATTGACATTTTAAGGGTTTAAAGTGTAAAAATGTAATCCTGGACATTTTGAACAATATTGGTTAAGATTTAGAAGTATATTTTCTTTTAAATCCTAAATTTAATGAATTTTAGATGAATTTCCAAGAGTAGATATATATATATGTATAATTGTATTCTGAAGGGATTGTTTTGCAAATATATTTGGAAACCCTAATACTTGATTCCCGGCCTATATAAGGGAGTTTGCAGCCGTCATTCGCTGCACAACTCAGATCTTATTATACCTCTTATTCTCTTGGTGATTGAAGAAGGAGTCCTTGGATCTAGCAAGAAGAAGGCTTTCCATTGGATCTTTGCAATTCCAAAGGTGAGTGATATGGACTTGTTTTGTTTATGTGTATGATTGCATGCTGTTTTGTTTGATGTTTTCGTATCTTGTATGAAATCGATGCCATGGTAGTTATTCGAAATATGCATGTGAAATCCATGAAAGATTAGTAGATCTCGATTGACAACTACTGATTGCTTGAAACGTGTTAAGATTTAAGTATGGTTTTGATCGGGTGTATGCACATCTGGATCTGGGGTTTATAAACAGATCTTGGTTATTGATGGTGAAAGAATCGAGTATTGAGAAACCCTACTGGGAGATTCAAGAATTGAGAACATGAGATTTTAGTATTGTAACTATGATGCAGATCATCTTGAGATTGTCACTTTTAACTAAATATAAGTTAATTTCCAAAGCAATGAATCTTTAGAGAACATCAGACTTGTTTTCGCATACAGACCTAATTTATGAAAACTGTAGGCCGACAGTCGACGGGTCTACTATTCAGTCGACTGGTACGACACAGCTGCTGTATCTTTAGTTTTTCTCGAAAATCCGTTCTGGACAGTCGACTTAGACCTTTCTCAGTCGACTGGTACACTTAGAATTTATTTTTCAAAGTTATCGTAGAATTTCTCTCGGGTAAGTCGACTTATGTTTTTATAAGTCGACTTATGTTCTTATAAGTCGACTTATGTCCCCTTTTAAGTCGACTTATGTTTTGATAAGTCTACTTATGATTTTTATAAGTCATCTTATGTTTTGATAAGTCTACTTATGATTTTTATAAGTCATCTTATATTGTTGATAAGTCAACTTATGTTTTTATAAGTCATCTTATACTGTTAGCACTTGGAATGTTTCTTGAGAATTGTTGATAATTGTCTCGGGTAAGTCGACTGATGGTTTTCTTGAGTCGACCTACTGCAATTGTTAAAATCTTGGATATTGGTTCTCGGGGCAGTCGACTTACTATAGGATAAGTCGACCGGTGCTGATGAGTTTCATGATCTTGAGGGTTCTTGTTATTCTTAGTTTGTTTGTAGATGGATATGTTCGTCGGTGTCTTGGCATACCGGGTTCGTATTCGATCTATACCTTCTTAGTTTGTTTGTAGATGGATATGTTCGTCGGTGTCTTGGCATACCGGGTTCGTATTCGATCTATACCTTCTTAGTTTGTTTGTAGATGGATATGTTCGTCGGTGTCATGGCATACCGGGTTCGTATTCGATCTATACCTTCTTAGTTTGTTTGTAGATGGATATGTTCGTCGGTGTCGTGGCATGCCGGGTTCGTATTCGATCTATACCTTCTTAGTTTGTTTGTAGATGGATATGTTCGTCGGTGTCGTGGCATGCCGGGTTCGTATTCGATCTATACTTTATCTTTAGTTTTGTAGATGGATATATTGCTATCCGATCTATGACATTATTGGTGATCGATTGTTGGACATACATTGTGGCATTGGGACTTATTGATAATTGGGCATATACTGAGATGTGAGGATTTCTGTTGGCTCAGATCAGTCGACTGGTTCATTATACAGTCGACTGCACCGAGCAGTTGAGCTGCACTATTTTTGAGGATGATTGATTGATGGATACTTGATCGTTGGTATTGTTTCTCGACCTGGTTATTGCATGTACTGGCCTATCGTTCTTATTTCAGATTACATGTTCAGTTAATGTATTTTTGTTCAGCACATGTTGGTTGAGAATTTATGTTTATTTGTTATTTATGTTTGTTGTTTATATCACTCACACCATTTATGGCTGACCCCGTAGTTTTGGGGGTTAGGGTTCAACTCTAGCCTCATGTGATGCAGGTTGCTTAAAGTTGGAGGCTTGGATTAGCTTCCGATTTTAGAGAGTGATATAATAGAGCCTTGGATAAAATTTGTAAAGAAAAAGGGTTGTAACAGTTAAATGTATTTTAAGGTGTTTTGTATTTCCGCTGCAATTGAAAAAGAATATTGTAATAAGAATTTGGAATAAAATGATTTGAGTTTTTGGGCTATGTATATTGTTACATTGAAGTGGATCGCTGGGAAAGTGCCACGTATTTTCTAAGTTTAATATTTAGAAATTCGGGGCGCTACAGTTTGGTATCAGAGCATGCTTCAATAGTAATAATAGACATAGTATGAAAACCAACCTAGGTGTGGACACTAGAGAGTGAGTACCTAGGTGTGGACATCAGAGTGTGAGTATCACATAGAGTTAAAATATGATGTTTGGTCTGGGGTATGGTTATGGTTTTGCCATAGGACTTTTGATGTGAGTTTGAATTGCGTGTGTGATGCTCTAACTTTTCCCTCGTTTTGCAGTATTCAAAATGGTTGCACCCAGGGGCAGGAATGGAGGCAACAATGAGGACGGATCGGGTAGTTCTCGAGGAGCGAGAATTGACCTTGAGGCTGAATTCGCCAAGGTGTATCAGACCTTGAATGCGCTGATGGCATTCAACTTGGCACTGCAGGCTCAGCAGCAGAATCCGCAGCCAAATCATGGAGCTGGACATGGATTGGTGAACGCCGATCCTATTAAGCAGATTGAATCCTTTAAGAGGATGAGGCCGCTAGTCTTTGAGGGGCAAGCTGATCCAACCGCAGCAGATGATTGGATTAGGAAGATGCAGACGATCTTTGAAGTGTCGGAGACTCCGGCAGCCAGCAAGGTGAAGTTAGCTTCGATGCAGCTAGAGAAGGACGCGGGCGTCTGGTGGGAGTCGCTGAAGAGGACTCTGGGAGATCAGCAGTTGACTTGGAAAGCTTTTCTGGAGGAGTTCAGAGGTCGCTTCTTTCCTCTTGATGTACAGGAGAAGAAGGCGACTGAGTTCTTGAACCTTCAGCAGGGTAGCATGACCGTGCGGGAGTATGAGACTAAATTTGCTCGGCTTTCGCGGTATGCGCCAGAGTTAGTTGTCGACGAGGCAAAGAAGGCCAAAAAGTTTGAGCAGGGCTTGAGGCCAAACTTGAGGTCAAGGATGGTTCCATTGGGCATCAGAAGATTCGACAAGCTGGTCAGGAGAGCAGCTATGACCGAGGAAGATATGGATCAGTCCCGGGTAAAGCAAGAGACCTGGAACAAGAAGAAGAGGCCAGCAGATGATCAGGATGAGAAGGAATTTCCCGTGAAGAAGAGCAAGCCTAGTGATCCAGTGCAGAAGGCACCGACAACTAAGGAAGTGACTTGTTTTTACTGCAAGCAGGCAGGACATTACAGGTCAGAATGTCCGAAGTTGGCAAAGCAGACTTGTTTTCAATGTGGTCAAGTAGGGCACATTCGACAACAATGTCCACAGCTGAAGAAAGAGAATGCAGGGAAAGACAAGGATCCGAAGCAGGGGCGAGTGTTCGCATTGACTGAAGAGGATGCAGGCAATCCAGGAGTATGATCTGTGTGTGCAGGAATTTATTCTTTTGTATTAAGTAAAACTTTATTTTGGAAATAATTGAAGATTGAGTATTTTCTTCATGTAACAAGTTTATTTGGATTTAATGGAATAAAGACAGTTTTATTTGATACTATTTTCTTGCATACATGGTGTCGCCCATTGATTACTAGTCTTAGTGTGGATCTTAAGGTGATTCCAGGCAGGTCTTGAGGTGGCCATCCTTAGTCATGTCCTTTTCTAAGGAGGGGGTGGCCACTGATTCTTGGAAGGATGAGCAGAAGGTCAGAGTGGGATGCAGGAGTTCAGTAGTTGTTGCAGTTGGCTTCCGATGGCAAGTTATCAGAGTTGCACAGCGGAAGATTGATTTTCTGAATTCTTTGCATGATTTGTTTCCTATGTATGATGTGTTTGTTTTGTTGGAATGCATTCTTTGGTGTGATTGTATTTCCTAAAGATTTATGTTTCTACCCATAAGTTTTCAATCATTATTAGTGGGTTGTTCGGACCTTATTAGCCGTAGTTCTGAGGACAGAACTCTTCTAAGGAGGGAGTGATGTAGAACCCCGTATTTTCAAATATTATTTTAATTATTTGAAAATGAATTTAAATGATTTTTGAGGATTTAATTGATATTTTCTAAAAGATTTATCTTTTGTACACGTGCAAAACACGTGCAAATGACTTTTGAGATGTTTGGAAAATTAATATTTCTTTATGAAAAATCATTATTTATTATTTGGGAATTATTTACTATTTTTCCAGATTTTTCTGAAATTAAATGGATCTATTTACAATTTTTGATAAAAGAAGGACCTTTTTGCAAAATTGACATTTTAAGGGTTTAAAGTGTAAAAATGTAATCCTGGACGTTTTGAACAGTATTGGTTAAGATTTAGAAGTATATTTTCTTTTAAATCCTAAATTTAATGAATTTTAGATGAATTTCCAAGAGTAGATATATATATATGTATAATTGTATTCTGAAGGGATTGTTTTGCAAATATATTTGGAAACCCTAATACTTGATTCCCGGCCTATATAAGGGAGTTTGCAGCCGTCATTCGCTGCACAACTCAGATCTTATTATACCTCTTATTCTCTTGGTGATTGAAGAAGGAGTCCTTGGATCTAGCAAGAAGAAGGCTTTCCATTGGATCTTTGCAATTCCAAAGGTGAGTGATATGGACTTGTTTTGTTTATGTGTATGATTGCATGCTGTTTTGTTTGATGTTTTCGTATCTTGTATGAAATCGATGCCATGGTAGTTATTCGAAATATGCATGTGAAATCCATGAAAGATTAGTAGATCTCGATTGACAACTACTGATTGCTTGAAACGTGTTAAGATTTAAGTATGGTTTTGATCGGGTGTATGCACATCTGGATCTGGGGTTTATAAACAGATCTTGGTTATTGATGGTGAAAGAATCGAGTATTGAGAAACCCTACTGGGAGATTCAAGAATTGAGAACATGAGATTTTAGTATTGTAACTATGATGCAGATCATCTTGAGATTGTCACTTTTAACTAAATATAAGTTAATTTCCAGAGCAATGAATCTTTAGAGAACATCAGACTTGTTTTCGCATACAGACCTAATTTATGAAAACTGTAGGCCGACAGTCGACGGGTCTACTATTCAGTCGACTGGTACGACCCAGCTGCTGTAACTTTAGTTTTTCTCGAAAATCCGTTCTGGACAGTCGACTTAGACCCTTCTCAGTCGACTGGTACACTTATAATTTATTTTTCAAAGTTATCGTAGAATTTCTCTCGGGTAAGTCGACTTATGTTTTTATAAGTCGACTTATGTTCTTATAAGTCGACTTATGTCCCCTTTTAAGTCGACTTATGTTTTGATAAGTCTACTTATGATTTTTATAAGTCATCTTATGTTTTGATAAGTCTACTTATGATTTTTATAAGTCATCTTATGTTTTGATAAGTCTACTTATGATTTTTATAAGTCATCTTATATTGTTGATAAGTCAACTTATGTTTTTATAAGTCATCTTATACTGTTAGTACTTGGAATGTTTCTTGAGAATTGTTGATAATTGTCTCAGGTAAGTCGACTGATGGTTTTCTTGAGTCGACCTACTGCACTTGTTAAAATCTTGGATATTGGTTCTCGGGGCAGTCGACTTACTATAGGATAAGTCGACCGGTGCTGATGAGTTTCATGATCTTGAGGGTTCTTGTTATTCTTAGTTTGTTTGTAGATGGATATGTTCGTCGGTGTCTTGGCATACCGGGTTCGTATTCGATCTATACCTTCTTAGTTTGTTTGTAGATGGATATGTTCGTCGGTGTCTTGGCATACCGGGTTCGTATTCGATCTATACCTTCTTAGTTTGTTTGTAGATGGATATGTTCGTCGGTGTCATGGCATACCGGGTTCGTATTCGATCTATACCTTCTTAGTTTGTTTGTAGATGAATATGTTCGTCGGTGTCGTGGCATGCCGGGTTCGTATTCGATCTATACCTTCTTAGTTTGTTTGTAGATGGATATGTTCGTCGGTGTCGTGGCATGCCGGGTTCGTATTCGATCTATACCTTCTTAGTTTGTTTGTAGATGGATATGTTCGTCGGTGTCGTGGCATACCGGGTTCGTATTCGATCTATACTTTATCTTTACTTTTGTAGATGGATATATTGCTATCCGATCTATGACATTATTGGTGATCGATTGTTGGACATACATTGTGGCATTGGGACTTATTGATAATTGGGCATATACCGAGATGTGAGGATTTCTGTTGGCTCAGACCAGTCGATTGGTTCATTATACAGTCGACTGCACCGAGCAGTTGAGCTGCACTATTTTTGAGGATGATTGATTGATGGATACTTGATTGTTGGTATTGTTTCTCGACCTGGTTCTTGCATGTACTGGCCTATCGTTCTTATTTCAGATTACATGTTCAGTTAATGTATTTTTGTTCAGTACATGTTGGTTGAGAATTTATGTTTATTTGTTATTTATGTTTGTTGTTTATATCACTCACACCATTTATGGCTGACCCCGTAGTTTTGGGGGTTAGGGTTCAACTCTAGCCTCATGTGATGCAGGTTGCTTAAAGTTGGAGGCTTGGATTAGCTTCCGATTTTAGAGAGTGATATAATAGAGCCTTGGGTAAAATTTGTAAAGAAAAAAGGTTGTAACAGTTAAATGTATTTTAAGGTGTTTTGTATTTCCGCTGCAATTGAAAAAGAATATTGTAATAAGAATTTGGAATAAAATGATTTGAGTTATTGGGCTATGTATATTGTTACATTGAAGTGGATCGCTGGGAAAGTGCCACGTATTTTCTAAGTTTAATATTTAGAAATTCGGGGCGCTGCAATAATAAATTATTCATGCATGCTTGGCTGTGTGTATCTTGTTATATCCTTGTTGTGATGCTGAGTCGATCCTACAGCTTATGGATGATGTTAAAATCATTCGCTGGGCTTCGTCACGCGCTCGTATTCCGTGTTTTTGGGAAGTAGGGCGTGACAATATATATATATATATATATATATATAGAGAGAGAGAGAGAGAGAGAGAGAGAGAGAGAGAGAGAGAGAGAGAGAGAGAAATCTTCGGTTGCACACTACTTTGGTGAGCACTCACGAACTAGAGACCCTATGAAAAATCCGAACCGCTCATATCGTTCTATATGCCTTAGATAGCATAACAATAAAAAATCAAGTAATTTGAAGTTCATTTGCCCATGATTTACATCATCACAAAATTGTATGGCTGAAAATTCTAACAGCTTTGATGGATGGGCAAATGAACTTCAAATTACTTGATTTTTTATTGTTCAGCTATCTAAGGCATATAGAACAATATGAGCGGTTCGGATTTTTCATAGGGTCTCTAGTTCGTAAGTGCTCACCAAAAGTAGTGTGCAACCGAAGGGGACTATATATATATATATATATATATATATATATATAATCAAGTCATTTGAAATTCATTTGCCCATCCATCATGTCGTTATAAAAAAAATGATATTTAGATATAGAATTTTTGTAACACTTCGATGAATGAGCAAATGAATTTCAAATGACTTTATTTGACATACTTAGACTAATTTAAACGTGTAGATCAATGTGAACGGTTTGGATCATCCATGCAATGTCCGGAAGGGTGAGTGGTCACAGAGTGCTCACGGAAAGGGGTGCTCAATGAAAGATTTTCTTATATATATATATATGAAAGATTTTCTTATATATATATATATATATATATATATATATATATATATATATATATATATATATATATATATATATATATATATATATATATATATATATATATATTAGTTTGCCTAATTCTTTTTCTTAAGTGGTGGATTTCTTTCGGAATCTTCCTCCGATGATATCTTGCCTTCTTTCTTGATCGCATGCCCTTTATTTTGCTTAGTACTTGTACGGAAGAAAGAAAATATTGAAGACAATGTGGCTCGGAAAAAAAGAAATTAAATACGAAATTACATTAACAGACATTTTTTATACAAAGAGGAGGGCATAAATCTAACTAAAGTCTCCATTTTAGCAACGAATCTTGCTGCTTAGTTCCAAGCCAACTTTTGAGATCAAATCAAAACAGCCTAATTTCGAAAAATAAAAGTTGAGATCAACGGTTTTCTTCTAACCCTAAGTTCAATTGAAGGAAAATAATAACAAATTACAATATGGAGAGAGAGAGAGTTAGTTAAGCAATATCTGTGAGTTCTTCTCCCTTTTCAGAAAATATTTTTTTGTTCGTATTTGTGTATTTCATTTAACTCTTACAAGTAACACTTGTTTACAAAACTTCCTTCATTTTCATATATTTTCCATCATGTAAAGTTCTGCGACTATCTTGCTTTTAAATTAAATATCGAAATAACTGAATTTAAATTCCAAAAAGATCATACCTTGTAGGATTAGCCGATTATGATTCATGTCCAATGTTGCACCAGGCCAATCAATGTCACCATCGCCAAATTTATTGATTTTTTTTGACAAATCAACAAAAAAGTACCATTAAAAAACAGTCATTTATGTAAACATTAAAACCATAAGAACTTACAAGATTTCTGTGTGTGATCCCAGAACCCTTAGAACAAGAACCCTAGTTTTCAATTGATTCTAAAACCCTCGTTTGGATGAGGGATTTTGACTCTAGTTTTTAATTGGCTACAAAACCTTAATTTTGAGGATGTAGTTTTCAATTGATCTTCAAAATCCTAATTTCGAAGAGGAACTCCGATTTCCAACTAATTTTGGAGAAAGAGAGAGCAACGGGGAAAGAGAGAGAGAGACGGGTTTGGAATTGGATATTAAGCATTCTATTCGAGGGATTTGTATGATCTAGAATATATCTAAAAATAGAATGTGTGGTCCAGATCTGAAGTATTTTAGGAATTTGTTTGGTCTAGATAAGATCTAAGGTAAAATAAAAATTAGATGTGTGGTATAGATCTGTTTTGAACAGATTTATTCTTGTTTTTATAATAGAAATAGATATATTAGTGTTATTATTATTACTAGTAATATACACGTGTGATGCACGTTTTTTTTTTATATTTTAAAGTTAAAGTAAAAACTATGATTTACACGTATGATGCATGTCTTAATAAATATGATTATATATTTTTAAAAGTAAATGTTAAGATTATAATGAGAGAGTTGGAGTTGCACGTGCATTGCACGTAAGTAGGTAGATTTACAACTCCAACTCTTCCATTATCTCTAATCTCTAATTTCTAATACTAGCATTATACACGTGCTGTGCACGTGGGGAAAATTGGGGATGAAAAGGGCAAAAAAAATCTGCCAACACGTGCATTGCACGGGTTGGGTTATGGACTAAGGCCTTCTCCCATTATAGTAGTAGAGATTATAATGGAAAAATGCCTTAGTGTCATTTTGTAAATCTACCAACATGTGCAATGCATGTATATAACTAATATGAAGAAGATTTCAAGTTCGAATCCTCCTTACGTTGAATTTTTATTTTATTTTTTAAAAAATATTAAAACGTGCATCACACGTGTAAATTACTAGTAATAGTTATTATATATTATGTTATAGATAGATAGATAGACAGATAGATAGATAGATAATAATTTACATGTGTAAAGCACATTTAATATATTTAAAAAATTTAATGTAAAAATTCTGACGTAGGGAGGACTCAAATCTAAGGCATCATTCATATTAGTTATACACGTGCAATGCATACCTTCGGCCATGATAATATTATAGATCAGAGATATTAGAGATTATTAGAGATAGTATTAGAGCATCTGTAGTCGTGGGCTAAATACCCAAATTTTGGAAAAATTTGGAAAAAAATCGCTGCAGTCGTCGTCCAAATTTGCAAAATTTGGGTGAACGATGAATAGTGCCTTGCCAAATATAGCAGACGATTTGGCCAAATGCAAAATATAGCTAACGAACCATTTTCTTTCGTCCGCCAGAATTGACGAAAGATTAAATTTCGTCTCGTAGGTGAGACGTACAAAAATTGAGTTCGGACGAAGGATTAAATACCGTTTGAGAAAGGGGAAAAAAAAATGTGAGAGACGAAGGATTATACATCGTCAATCCTAAAGCCAGCTAGATGCCAAAATCACAATTGACGGGAAGTAATCTTCCGTCCCAGGCCAAAAATTGATTTTTTAATTTTTTTTTTGTCTTTTAGTGTTTAAAATTTAAAAAAAAAAAAAAAAAATGGGACGAGAGATAATCGATCGTCCGGCCATATTTTAGCTTGGAACGACTGCAGCGACCAGCCATATTTTTTATTTCAAAATGCCAAATGCCCAAAATTTAGCTTGGAACGACTACAGATGCTCTTAGAGATTAGAGATTTTTTGTCCCTGGATTTTTTCACGCGGCTCCCCCAAAACTTTTTCTACCATCTTCTGCCCGCTCTTCCGTCGTCTCCTCCGATTCTTCGTCCCAACGAACTCTAATCGGATCCCTCGAAACCCGAATGTCTGCTACCATCCCAGACTGAGAGATACCAACTTCGGAGTCGTACGGCAGCAGATTCTCCTCTATCATCAGGTCCTCACTTTCCCCCTTCCGTCAAATTACAGGGTTTCGAATCATTACATTCATCATATTTAATTTCGATTCGTTCATCATCTTCTCCATCCAAACCCTACCCTAATTCCCCCCCCCCCCCCCCCCCCCCCCCCTGTTTTTTTGTTAGGGTTTCTACAGTATCTGATCAAATCGGATCAATCAATCGATGAGTTGGTGGGTGAGAAGAGCTTGTAGTGAGGGATCGAGATGGATGCCTCCTCTTACAATGTCACAGCAGTTCGGAGGTTCAAGAAGTGGGGTGAGTTTGAGATCTTTACTGAACCCGATTTCGACGAGAAATGGCACTACTCGCAATTTACTGCAAGGTACTGCAAGTTTTTCTTCTAGTTATGGGAACTCTGGTGGTGAAGGCGATTCGATTAGTAGGAGCTGGATAGTGAAGCTCTGGAATGAGGAGAAAAGAAAGATGAATGTTAGAAGAACAAGGAAACTGGGATATTTTATGACTGAGCAATCTCCAGTTAGTCAGTATGATAGTGTTTCTGTGACCCCGAATTCTTCAGACGAGGCAAGTACTAATCTTTGTCCGTATTAAAATTCAGTCGTAAGAATGATTATGGTTGAAATATCCATCTTATATTGGATCGCTCGTTTAGCCAGTTGTGAATTATTATCTGTGGGTACTATTTACAGCCAGTATGTGAATAAGTTCTGGTGGTTGCTTTTAGTGTTCTGTCCACTACATAATTTTGGACGGCGTTTAGGATTTGGATATGTTGAGGTTTGGATGGTAAAGAAACCATGATGTATTGGGTCAAGAAAAAAGGAAGAAAAAAAAAAGGCAAAAGAAAAGAAAAGAAATGAAATGAAAGAAACATGATGAATTATGATTTTTTTTTATTGTGTGATTTGAAACTTGGTAGTAGTAGGAAGGGGTGATTGTAACAAAGACCTTTCCAATTCAGTTTCACAGTCTTTAATTGTGTATGCTTTCATATTTCTCTTAATTTATCATTGCTTTTAGCTATTTAAGGTAATCTTATTTTATGCTTGCCCTTGCAAATACATGTACCTACATGGTATCATGGATGATGAGTGCTTTGTGTAGAGAGTGCACTCTCATGACAAAATGATCTGATCCCAATGTAATTTGTTTATGTGTTATCTGATTAATCACTTTTGTCTTCTTGACTTATAATTTGATGATTTTGTGAATTGTGATATTTTTCTTTCTCATAATTACATCAACCTAACCATAGTTATCTGACTGTTATCTACTTATTCACCTAATTGATGCTTTTCTTTTCTGTATTATATAGGTCAAACTAGCAACTCTGCTTGCTAGGTCCAATTTGATTGTCACTAGAGATGTAGAATGGGCAAACATTATGTTTTCTATTGAGCAGGTACTGTCGCTAAACAACTATACAATTTGTTTTTGTTGGTGTTTGTCCTTGCTGTAATAGCTAGGTTGGTGCTTCAAATGGAACTTCTATAAGCTTTAAAACATATTAACAATTTGTGACAGCTTACAACTCATAACCTTTCTTTATGTGTACTTGTGTTGTATTCTTCTGAAATTATGAAGCTGGGAAGGACCTAAGGTAGGAAAAAAACTGCCGTAATTGTTCCTAGCTACATTTCAGCCCCACATGGTTTAATGTGAGACCTTACATATGATAATGAATGCTAATAATTATATTTCTCAACTTGATTTCTGCTTGGATTGTAGTAATGTAGTCAAGAATATAGAAACATAATGCTAATATTTGTATGTCATATACCCTGTTATTTTTTAATGTAATTCGGTCCTTTTTATTCTCCGTGCACGAAGTGTCAATCCTTGTTTAGAATTTTTTTTGTAGTTTCTAGACCAAGACATACACTAATCCCTGTAAAAATTTACTTAGTTATTTAGCACGCGCATTGTTGACATAGATTAAAAAAGAAAAAAACGTTGATATATGATGAACTTATTGTTTCTAAAGGTATTAAAAGAGAGACAAAATTAGGAAATGATAAAAATATGTTTTGGTAAGAATATTTTAAAGTAATAAACCAATGTAGTGTTGTAAGACTGAAAATCCACATACACTCAAGTTACTAAAAAGGAGAGGGGGTCCAGTTTTTCTTAATAAACAAATAAAAGGAGGTCATCGAGGCAACCCCCTTTCTTCTATTATACCTTTCGAGAGATACTTCAGTACTATGAAAAGGATATTTTGAAGTAGCAGCAAATGAAGTGTTGTAAGACTGAAAGTCAACGTACACATGTTACTAAAAACGAGCAGGGTACAGTATTGTTTAATAAAAAGAGGTCAGTGATACCTGCCGCTTCTCTCACTTTATACTAGTATAAGTATATATTAGTATAAATCGATGTATATAGACCAACATCTAATGTATGCACACATACATTAAATCAGTACTTAAAATTTAGCGGAAAGTTTATAAACCAAGTGCTGACATATATACACATTATGATTCCGTGTTTAAATTTAATGGATAAGTTATAGATCAAAACATGCACACAAAACTTGTCTTTGAGGGGAGGAAAAAACAATAAACCAAGGCCTAAAACACGTTGGGTGTCTTGGGACTTGGGACGATGGATCACCTTGCTTGGTGCATGACATCTATTTTGCATCTTCATACTTAATGTATTTTATGCAAGCCACATTTGATGGTTATATCTACGTGCTGTATATATATATATATATATATATATATATATATATATATATATATATATAAATGATTTTTTTAATTTTTAAATAATTTTTTAAATTACAGGAAAGCCGGTATGTTATAATGGATGCTTGTGATCCACAATCTGTGAGTAACCAGTATCCTCTATTAGACTCACTGCACCTTTATTTTGGATAGAATTTTTTGATTTCCATTATCAGATTTTCAGATTAATAATTCCTTTTCTCTTTCAGCCTGTGGGTTTTATTCATGAACAAAGCAATCTCATCTTTAGGCAGGTATGTAGATTTTTTCTGCATTCAGTCATAAGAATATGAACTTTTTACTGCTGTCTTCAAGGTCTTGTATGAACCTTATGCTGTTGGTATTTCCTTATTCATATATCAAAAAGTCTATCTATGTAGAAACATCTTTTGGGATTTTTCAAATTACATTTCTGATAGGCTCTAAGCATGGATGTACCCTGGGCCGGGCCTGAGCTCACGGGGGCCCGAGGCGAATACCCATAAAAATTAAATTTGGGGCCTCTAAAAAAATGTACAAATTGTAATTTGACTTCATGCGCAAAATACGTATATATATGGGTATAAGAGAAAAATATTTTTTGGGCCCCTAAAAATGCACAAAAATCGGGGGCCCGAAGCGGCCGCCTCTCCGGCCTCTTTCTCAGGCCGGCCCTGGATGTACCTATAGCTTAAACGTTAAAATGGTCCATGTCAAAATCTTGTTTCATGACCTTCATGTCACTATTTGTAAGTGTGAGGTATCCTTTAGAGCTTAATCTCTGGAATCTTCAAAAGGGAGGAAAAGAATCACTTGTATAATGCATTACTTGTTGTTTCTCCTGTAAGATTATGCTGGACTAGGTGGAAGTATGAGTTATATATATGCTTGTCTAGATGAATTCAACCTGCTCTTGTAGTTTCTTCCTCAGTTGTAGTAAATTGGTTGTGTACGCTGCATTTTATTCAATTTTCGGTGTCAATATAAATCGTAATGTCTATAAATACATATTTTTAGTGGATGGAATAAGAATTTTTCTATGGCTCTTCTCCTACTATCTTCTTGTTAATATCTATAGGTTTGCACTACTAACATCTTTCTCAAACTATCCCTTGAGTTTTAAATTGAACTGTTCAATTAACCAACGAAATTAGGAGACATAGGCTGAAGTTGTTGATTCCTTCCAAGAATTGGTCACATTTAAGCTTGGTAGGATGCTTCTACTCAATTATTGATGTCAATTTTAACACTACAATTGTGCAAAACTTCGGTGACCACAAGACTGTGTTACATAAAGTAGTTTTTGATCCGTTTGGCAAGAAAAGCATTAATTTTTTAATTGTTATACTCGTTAACTTTGTCACGTTTGGGTAACTACTTGTTTAGAGTTTTACATCTCGTAAATATATTAAATAGCATGTCGTACAAATTATGCAGAATATCCTTGCTTTATTCACGTGTTCATTATGTGCCATCTATAGTTCATTTCTTTTCTCTATATTTTCAAAGGGCTATAGTTATTTGTTTACTAGTCTTATTATTGCAATGGGTAGTGTCTTTTCATAAAAGTCTTAGTTTCTTCGTAGTTTGTATGAATTTCATTTTGACCATAATCAGAATGCATCTACTGAAGGGCTTACTTTATGTAATCAATTGTGTAGTCTGTGGTTGTTGTATGAACCCTCTTTCTTATTTCATGAGCAACTGAAGATGAATTTTAATTTTCCACATACAGCTTCTTCGTACAAGACGTCCATTTATTGCTCAGATAATTGATGCCATGGGCAACGATATATTTAGGGTAAATTCATTCACCTGGTGCTTTACTTGATTGTTGGATATATTCAAATGCAGCTTTTTACTATACTAACTCCTAGGATTAGATTCGCAGGCCATTTTGGTTGATCAACAGCAGCATATATGCTGAAGTTGATGGTAAGGTATGCACATTTTCTTTTGCTTGTGCTGAATTTAGGTGCTATCAGTTGTTATTATAGGCACTTCTCTACCTGTTTGCTCGGTGATGCATTTCAACCTTTTGCTCATGTAGGTAGTAGGTGTAGTTCATAGACGTTGGCATCTTTGGAGGCGAATATATGATTTGTACCTCGGGTAAAAGGCTTGTTGGAATTCTTGTCTCAGTTTATAAGTTTATTTTTCTTCTTCTTATGCACTACATCGAAGGATGCTAAAGAGTTTGACCACTATATGCTCTAGTATCATTCAGCAAGCTTTCAAACATTCTCCATCAGAATCCAGCTCTAAATTAGAGGACTGAAACTCACATCTTTAAAACATGCGCAAAATCCTACTGACGTATTTTCTGTGTAGCACAATTGTAGCAGGAACAAACTTCTTACATGCTAAACCACAATTAAGTTAATTGGCATTACTTCAACACTTATACCTGAAAATTTTAGGTCATGTTCCATTTGTTATCCTCTTAATATGGTGATTTTCCTAAGCCTGACATCACTAAGCTGGCTGGCAATTGCTAGTTAAATTTGTGAAGATGCTGATTATACCCGAGATGGACGATCTATTACTCTAGATGGACAATCTAGTACTCTAGATGAACGATCCATTACTCTAGATGGATAATCCATCATATGGTACCAAATGTAGTCATTCGTCGAGTGCCACTAGGGTCTAGTGGTAATCCTTTTAGTTAGTGAGCAAGAGGTTGATTGTACCTGTCCCGCTTGCATCAACCTCCTATTATGGGGTGTGAGTGAGGGAGTGAGTTTGTGATTATGGTCTTTTTCAAATAATAATTATAAATGTACTCATGCATGCTATATATAATTAGCAGGAAAAAGAAGATCCATAGTACTGAGATAAGGTCTATGCTATACATAATACAAGTTGTATTGAAACCAATAAAAGAGTTTTGCGTCTGAATCATTTTTGGGAAATTGGCTTCAAACTAATATTTGAAAATTTTGAATAGTCTATATTAATAATAGTTTTCCAAATATCTTGAAATATGCACATCAGTATTCTTTACTTACTAGTTGGCACATTAAGCCTCCTAGTGAAGATAGGAGTGGACTGTCATTTTGTTAGACTTTAAATTGCCCGACATGGATTAAAGATTTCAGACTAGAGCTACAGGGACAATATTTCTGTTAACCTGATGTTTGAATTTTTTGTATGTTAAATGTAGGAATAATCAATTTGCTGTGGTTGAAAATCCCGGATTTTGGAACTGGACCTTCACTCTGAAGGATGAGGATGACAATGTGTTGGCCGAGATTGATCGCAATTGGAGGGGTGTAGGCTTTGAGGTTAGTTCGATTTTAATAAAGCACTGGTACATTGCTCATGATTATTTGATAATGTGGAAGATGAAAGCCCCATTCTGGGCTTGTTTGGCATATCAATATAAGCTGAAAGGATATTTTTCTTGACTGGCTTTAATAAATTCTATATGTTATTAACTATATTATGTTGATATTATTTATGCAAATCAGTGGGATACTAACCATTTCATATCAGTGTAATTTATATGCAAAATTTTTCTCTCCTTGGCAGCACAAAAATTAATTTGCTAGGAAGTTAGACATGCAAATTGATAGTGGTCAAGTATAGTGTGAAGCTTCTTAATCCTGTATATCTGTATTGTGTTCTTTCAGCTCTTCACTGATGCCGGCATGTATGCCATTAGATTCGGCAATTCTGATTCAAGCCAAACTGGTCTGGCTGCAGCAGCAGTAAGTGTTATTAATGATGTCTCGTGATATATTTCAATTGTTTTTATGCAGTCTAATTTCATTTCAATTACTATTATCTTTTATATTTAACATATGCTCCTTTAAAAATATTTAAGGTAGAAAAGTTCGAAGTTGTCCGACCATTAACTCTGGCTGAAAGAGCTGTTACTCTTGCTCTTGCTGTGTCTCTGGATAGTGACTATTTCTCTAGACGAGGTGGCTGGTAAGTTAAGTCTTCCTTGTACCTTCATTTTACTAAATTGCTCTTCTTTTACCATTTATGAATATTTGTTTTGGCCGCCTATTTATTAAAGCAGTGTCGCCTTTATTCTATCATTATTTTCATTGATTTTTATTTATTTATTTATATTATTATTATTATTGGTGGGGGGCGGGGGCATTCTTGTGAAAAATTGAATTGATAACAAATGTAGCAATACTTAACCACTCCCCCCCCTTCTCCTATTTAGTACTAGCTAATTTGCACGTGTCCTTGTGCTTTGTTAGTCCTAGTGAATCATATAATTTTAAGTACCTGTAGGGTTGGCATTCGGGTCGACCGGGCCAGGTCGGGTCGGACCCGTCCGGGTTGAAGGTTGACTTGGGCGGGTTCGGGTTCGGGTCGGGTCGGAGGCTTAACTGGGCCGGGCCGGGTCGAAGAGATGAAAACGCGACCTGCCCAACCCGTGAACCCTTTCGGGTCCAACCCGGGTTGGGTCGCGGGTTGACCCGGTTAGAGAGTGAACTTTTTTTTTACTTAAAAAAATTTTAATAATAAACATTAAAAATCGTAATAATAATAATAAGATTAAAAGAGTGAAATTGCCAAAAAAAATAATATATTATTCATATGATTTCAAGTTATACAAGTTTCACAATTTGTAATAAGAAATAAAGATTTCACAAATTTGTTTTATACACTAACAAATTTTTCTAATTTGAAATAACAAGCAAAGATTTAATACAATTTTTATCTATTTACAATTATATTCAATTTGATGGCCTTCAATTTGTTGTTGTTGACTTCTTGTTGTTGGTCTTGAATTCTTTATTTTGGTTGCTATTGATGTTGTTGTTCTTCCGGCGAGTTGCTCCCACTTGTGGACGTAGATATTGCTTTCCCTTGTGTTCTATCTTCAGCCTTCAGCCAATCTTCTGTGCAAACGAGCATCTCTAACGATTAAGGCTTCAAGCGATTCCTGTAATCAGTTAGAACCCTGTCATTTGAAGAAAATGCACTTTCAGAAGCAATTGTAGAGACATGAGGAGTTAGTAGATCTTTAGCCATATATTTAAGAATACAATTAGTGTGTTCATGGTCTTTCCACCATTGTAAAATATCTAATGAAGAAACAGAAGACTCAGAATCTTGTTGGTTATACGAATTTAATTCATTTGGTTGATTAGTCCTAGATTTTTTGGATTGAATTTGTGCAAGTAAATTCAATGTTCTATCATCAAATTTACTCTTATTCTTACCTTTAGAAGTAGCAGAAGAACTAACGACAAAAGTTGTACTACTAGAAGCAAAAGATCTATCATAATAATCATACAAGTTATTTAATGTAGATTCAAATTTAACTAAAAAAGAAGTGCAATCAATTTCAGTTTCTTCATCCCCAAGTAAATTAAAAATCATTTCAATCAAACTCTTCGTACCTTCTAATTTGATACAAGGATCCATAACGGTAGCAACGCAAAACAACATAGGAGGAGGATTAAAATACTTCAAAAAAAATTTGTATGCAAGTTTGACAATATCACCAACAAAAACATCATTTAACTTTTCGTTAAAAGTTTGCATCATAGTAACTATTGAAATAAAAATGCTACTAGAAGTAGATTCATATGATTTTGAAAATTTTAAAGTTGCGGTTTTAAAAGGTTCTAAAAATTTCAACAATGATTCGGCATAATACCAATAGGGGGGAGTCATTTCAAAATTTGGCATATTTTTTGCGATACAAAAATCATTTATACACGCTTTATATTCGGTAACATGTAGTAAATCAAAAGTAGAGTTCATTCTTTTGAAATTTTCTAAAAGGTATATTTGAAATCCTACACCAATTTTTCCATTCTTGAAATACGGTGCCACTTAATGCAATAAAATGTACACAATTTCTAATTTTAACTATATATGGATCGACTATTTTTAATGCATCTTGAACACATAAATTTAAAATATGACATGCACATCCAACATGAAAAATATTGTCAGATGGAGGGTTTAATTCTTTTTTTAAAATACTAATTGATGCATTGCAGTTAGATGCATTATCAAAACTAATACACATAATTTTATCGCGAATATGAAAAATATCGCAAATTTCTAAAATACGGTTTGCTATTTTAACGCCACTATGAGGATAGGGCAACGCGGCAAGTGATATGATTCTTTTTTGAAGAATACAATCATTGTCGTTCCAATGACAGGTTATTCCCATCATCAGAATATTGTTGCAATCCGTCCAACAATCCGAAGTTAAACTAACTCTACAAGTTAAACTTCATAAAATTGCAATCAAAACGTCCTTCATTTCATTGTACATTTTAAAACAATTCGATTTGCAAGTATTTCTCGGGATTCTTTTAAAATGAGGGTTTAAGGCCGTTTGATTAAAATTTTCTAAGTCCCTACTCTCGGGATAGGAAAATGGTAACTTTTCCTTTATTACTAATCGGGCCGTTTCCCGACAAACAAGATCGGGATCATAAGGGTGGCTATCAACTAGAAAGGTCCTAGGGTGGATTTTTTGTTGGCCGGGTAGGTCAACAAGAAGATCTTTATGAATACTTAAGATGTGTCGCTTAATTGTACCCATGCCTTCACCCCTCTTCCATTTGTATTGTTTAGAACATGTTTTACAAACTTTCAAACCTATACCCGGAGTTTCTTCGTTCGGGATATAATCGTAAAATTTATGCCAATCACTACTTTTCCCTCTAGTTTTCCTATCACTAGGGGGTTGAGTTGTTTCAGTTGTTTGTTGTTGTTGTTGTTGTTGTTGTTCTAATTGTATGTCTCCTACAAACTCATCATGTGTACCCCATTGTTGGGTAGGAGGATCATGGTACTTTTTGGCGGGCTTTTTATGTGGGAAATTGGTGGCCTACGGGAAGTGTTGGTGGAATCTTTGCCCACTTTGGCTACGATCGCTACCGCGTGATCTAGACATGTTTATATGTAGTAGTGTATGTAAAAAAAACTACACAATGTAGGGGCGATAAGTTACAAAAAAAATCTAGAAAACAAGAGGGTTGTGAGAGAGAAGATCAAAAAACCAACAAACAAACAAGATACCAAAAATTATAACTACAAAAATAATAAAAATTGCAGAAGAGGGATATAAAATTTTGATACCGTTCACCGTGGATACGCGTATATAAAAAACCCATGAAAATAAGAATAGAAGTAGAAGTAGAAATCCGGAATTGAAGACTCGAGGAGATCTTGAAGGAGAGTTGAAGACTTGATCACTTGGAGTTGGAAGAGAGTTGAAGACTTGAAGACGACGTTGAATTTTGACTTCGATACGATCGGAATTTGATCATTTATATGACTCGCTAGCTTGTTTGTTCAATTGTTCTCAAATTGAAATTAATTGACTAATAATAGTAGAGAGTAAGAGAGTAAGGTGTGAATTTTTTGTTTGTGTTTTGGGGGTATTTATAGGGTTAAAAACACCAAATATATATATATATATATATATATATATATATATATATAAAACTACACAAAACGGCTAGAAGAGCCGTTGCCAACGGCTTTGGTGAATAGTAACGGCACTGGCGATCCGTTGGACCTGCGCCGTTGCCAACGGCTCTGGTGAACAGTAACGGCGCTGGCGATCCGTTGGACCCGGGGCGGGTCGAACGTTTGACCCGTACGGGTCAAACGGTTTGCAATCCGCGGATCGACCCGCGGGTTGGCGGGCGGGTCGGATCATTTTTGGCGGGTTAACGGATCGGGTTAACCGGGTTGGATTCGTTAATTTCGCGGCCACCCGTTAACGTTAATGGGTTCGACCCGAACCCGAACCGTAGTTTCGCGGGCCGGGTTGTACAGGCGGGTCGCGGGCGGTTTGCGGGTCGACCCGACCCGTTTGCCATCCCTAAGTACCTGTAAGTTATATGTTTGTGACTTAATCAATTGCTGTCTTCCATTATACTTGTAATCTACAAGCTGTTGTCAGAACTGAACTGGCCGTTGAACCGGAAGGTGGCTGGTTCAGTCTTTTAGAGTTCAGCTCTGGTTTAATCCTGTTGAACGGTTTTTTGTGTGGAAGGAATAGAAAAGAAAAATAAGATCCATGCCATTGAAAATGATCCTTATATCATTAAACATTTTCTGATGCAGGATCACTTGATTTGCACATGTTTTACTCATTTGTTCTATTACACAATAACCGTTCGTTTTGCAATCATAATGGATGGGTAAAATATGTGCAAATACAACACCCTATGTTTGATGATATGAAGATTATTTTCACAGCATGGATCATATTTTTCTTTTTTATTTCTTGTGTGTTTGTGTGCGCGCGTGTGTGTGTGTGTGATTTTTAGGTAGGGTGCACCCCACCTCCATTAATCCCATATATATAATATCATTTATATTTTGTAGAGTCAAACTTGTTGTAAGGCGATCTTGGTTACTAAGCATGGGCTTAATTTAGTTGGCCATTCCTAGTTCCAACCATTTTCTCTAAAACAGAATAATTTCTTTTGAACTGGTTCAGTTGCTTCAGTGGTGAACTGGCCGGTTCATTCCGGTTTGTCCAGTTTATTGAGACTGTCTGGTTTTATTAAAAACCAAACTTAAGTAAGTAGCTGATGCGGGTTGAACCCAGTCTGGCAGGCCGATCCGTTTTTTTTTTGTCCGACAGTTTCTGGAACATATTTAATTATGTTTAGGGTGTTTGTATATTAGTAAAAGAATTTAAGTTGTCTCTCCTTTTTGAGTTTTTTTGTAAGTGTGTTTTGCAGCACTTTATATGTGTGTATGTTTTTGTTTTTCTGTGTTGGGTGTTTGGGGTAGGAGGTGATGAAGGTGCTGACAATTGTATACTTGGACGAAATAGAGTGAAAATTTGTAGACAGGTGGGGAATGAAGGTGCAACTCAACAAAAAAAAATCAAAAGAAAAAGAAGGTTGAAAGAAATTTTCTCAAAGGTTCTTCCATTATGACAGTTTTTTAGAAAATAGAATGTGCAGTTGCAGGGTCAAATTGAAATCAGAATAATCCAGTTTCTGCTACTTTCTATTGTCATTAAATAAAAAAAATTCTCCATAGTTTTGTACTAATAATCAATTACCCCTCTTTTTTCTGAAGGGGTCTCCCTATTTTCATTGCTGAGGAGTAAAGCGTGGAAAGTCTGGTCACAACCAATCTTCCCCAAAATATTGTGCATTTTCACATTATTCAACATAGTTGTAGAGTTCCCAGAATTTCACATTACTTTCCTTATGCATTCCCATTGTTGTAGATTTCTCAAAGTTTTTGTAACCTGCAATATAAGCAGGAGCTCCACAAATTGTCTTTGCTTTGTTCCTTAATCACATATTGGCAGTCATGTCTTTGGAGAGCCTCACAGATATCAATTGCTCCGCTGAAATGCAATTGTTTTGCATTATGAATTACGTTGAGTTAATGTTGTACTTGCAGACTTCTTTTCAGTGGAGGAATTAGTAATGGAATTCCTTGTGCAAAGTTACTATTGTTGTTTTTTGTTAGTTGTTGTGCAAGTTTTTGTAAACTTTTAAATACCTTTAACAAAAAGCTTGTGTTTCTTCTACAATCTTGCTGATCAGCTAAAGAAGCTTCTCAAATCTTAAGAGAGCTAAGTTTATAGTATTCCTGTTACTTCGGTTCACGGTTTGTTTTTTTTCTCTCCAAAACAAGGTGCATGAACATTCTGAAATGTGTTCTTTTTAAAGTATTGCTACAGGATAGTACCAAACTTCTCCTAAAACAAATTATGGACTTATAATGGTGGAATTGGGAACATTGATGTCACGTTTGCAGAAATTCTATTAAAAAGACCTTTGAACTTCGAGTACAAGAAAAAGGTTTGGAGCTTGGAAGCATTTTTTTCTTGTATATATAGTTTTAGATGTAGAGTCCAGATGGATGCAGTGTAGCATCAGCAGATATTGAGGTTTTGGAATGTGTCTGGTAATCCTGAAGTAGCAAGAAGGCCTGTGGACTGTATAAATTCATTTGCCAAAGGACTGTCTTCATAGTTGATCAGAAAATCATGTCATATTCAATCGTGTTGTGTTTCAAATGTTTGGCTTTTTACCTGCGCATAGAGTCCTACAGTGGCCGTAATAGAAGATTGAGAAAACTTAACTTCACTCTTGTTCTTTGAAGAGAGAGAAGATTATTATGCCTGTTTTGTGCACAGTTGAAATTTGAACCATTAATCAACTTAGGGACTGTTTGTTTGCCCATATAACTTTTATGGGAATAAAAAATTTCATGGACGAGCACTGTTCATCATAGGTTTGTTTAGCTTGATTTTGGATGGATTTGGATTCTTACTGTAGTTATTGTAGCAATATTGTAGCACGTTCTGAAATTTGAAAAAAAGAATCACAGATTTTAGTATATGAGCACCCTTCACTCTTTTTTTAATTGTTTCTCTCCTCTCTTTTTTTACACTAAGCAGGCTTTAAGGGCTAGGCTTTCACCTATTCTCATCTTTTGCCCTATCTCAACCGACAGGAAGCAGAAGAGTTCCCAGAAACATCGGGGTGTTTTTTTCATGCACGGAACAATTCCACATACTCGTCTATATTAATTTTTTTTTTTTACTGATCTTTTACATTTCCTTCTTTTCTCCTCTCAATTTTATCTATATAATAATACACAAAGAAAGCTATCAAATGGCTCTCATTCACTAAGGCTAAAATCAATGGTTTAGATCTAACCTCACAAAACATATTTTCACGTCTAGTTTTTCTCCAAAACCCAAATTCAAATCCTCTAAAACAACTCCTTTATTTATTTATTTATTTATGTACACCCATTCTCCCTTTCTCTCTCTCTCTCATTCTCTCTTATTCTTTTTCTATTTACTAAGAAATTTATATTTTCAGATTTTTATGCATTTTTTTATTGCTCATGTTATATTAAAAATAACAAATATCTCATCAACAGTTAAATTTCATCATTTTCCACACTCAAAGTTCTAAGAAGTTTGATTTTACACCCCATTTATAATTATTTTTCAACACACATTAATTGAAAAATTGACTTTTGTATACAACTAATTATTGTTTTACTATTCAAACTTGAGCTACATAATTGTTGTTTTACTGTTTACAAGACTTTTATATGTTGTATCATTTCGAATACGTGCCGTAGGCACGTGCCCACAGGCAAATCTAGTGCTTCAATAAAACTACATCCAAACAAACTATTTTTTTAGAATTTATTATTTCAAAAGATTTCTTGTTCTATGTAGTAATTTTTATGGAATTTGTTATTTCAAAAGATTTTTTTTTCTATGTAGTAATTTTTATGGATTGGATACATTTTACAACCAACCAAACACTCCCTTAGTGTATATTTAATTTCCATACAAATAATCAGTCCCTTTTGTATGCATATTTCTTTCAAATGATTTTCACAATATTATTCTCCTTATTCGAAGTTATTGAATCATCAAGTTGAGGTACGACAGAAGCTTAAAAAACAATCTGAGGTATGAATACTCTTGAAATTCCATTCTCAACTGCTGAGAATTAAGTTGAAAAAATCTCCAAAATAAGAAATATAGCACACTTCTTAATTAAGGGGGAAAAAAGAAGAAAGAAAAGAAAAGAAAAGAAAAGAAAAGAAAAGAAAATTGCATGAAAAAATTTCATTCCCAAGGCCACTGCAAAGAAACACTGAAAGTACATATACACACACACACAAACCACTTGTTCAACGATAATAAGTATGACATATTAGCGGCCTTTAATTAATTCCATTCACTGAATAAATTCCAATTGTACTCGATCAGTGATAACCAACAGGAGCAGGCAGTTCTCTCAGCTCATGTCCCTGGCAGTGAATGTCCTACAAATTCCAATCAGAGAAAATGAACACAAATTAAGATATATAATTAGTAGGTTATATTAATTAATCTTTATACAATATTTATTCCAAATATATATATATATATCATACAAAAATCAAATATTTGACGTATATGTAGATATAGTATTAGTATACTAATTACCGATGCGAAGTGATTGACATCGCGATGGTGAGCCTCGTCAGCACGAACAACCATAACAACATCACGGAGTGTAGCATTTAGAGGGAGGCGCCAGTAGTCAATGGCAATGGCAGGAGCAGGAACATTGTCAATGTTGCCTTTGTCAATTTCTTTGAGGAACTCAGTATAAGAGTGGATGGCCTCCTCTTCGAGATAACCAACAACACGGTGTGCAAATTTGGGAGAAATGAGATAGCCAAGGAAGTAAGCATTGAAGAAGACTCCTTGCACTGACATGACAAGGGCACGCTCGTACCACCGTGGCTGGGAAACCTCCATGAAGGTCATCAGGTGCATACGCTCATTCTCAGCTTCTTCAAGGAGTGCACGGATCCAACCACCACTGTGCTCAAATCGTCTAAGAGACTTGCAGTGCAGGATCATGCCGCCAACCATTCCAGGAACAGCTGCAACTGTTTCCAGCATCATAGCACGACAACCGTACCTTCTCTGTAATTAACAATACTAGTATTATACACGTGCACACGTGCACGTGAAAAAAATTGAAGGGATAATGAAAAGGGTAAAAAGAAAAATGATTTCCAAACTGATCCACTTTCGGAAATATTTACCAAACTGATCTACTGTCGAAAATATTTACCAAAGTTAGTCCATTGAAGGGATAATGAAAAGGGTAAAAAGAAAATAATTTCCAAAATGATCCACTTTCGGAAGTATTTACCAAACTGGTCCACTGCCGAAAATATTTACCAAAGTTAGTCCACAATCCAACACGTGCGCTGCACGGGTTGGTAGAAGGACAAATTACACTAACCCCTTCTCCCATTATAGTAGTAGAGATAATATATAATAATAATATATTTAATATCATCTAATTGGCAGTAAAACCTCCAAATTAATTAAGTCCAATTAATTTGAAAGAATTCATGAGATTAATTAAAATGATCGATTTATTATTCCAATATAAACTTCGATTCATTAATATAACTCAATTCCTCTGCTACAATGTATATATTATATTGTCTATGTTTGTCATAATTTTCAAAATATTTGAAAAGTACGTGCATGTATTTTAAAAAAAAGTAAAAAAACTGTCTGTCTGTCTGTCTCTGCTAAAATTCAGTTCTACTTAATTACAGCCATCACTTGACATAGATATTAATGAAAAATTCAACTCAACACCTAATATAATTAAGGCATAATTATGCATTTTTAAACATCCGTTTATTAAATCTTAATGTCAATAAATAATTTAAGCCAAAAACACAAAAATATAGGTAAGTAGCAACAGCAGGACATCCAGATCACCCAGTTCATTGGATTAATGGACAGTCCTGCAGATTCATCGGCTGCTGATGGTTTTTTTTTGAACGGTTCTTAACATGTATGCCGCCCCTCACAAATATGTATTGTTATATTTGTTCTCAACAATATATGACACATTTTTTAATTACTCCTCTAGTTAAAAAAGATCAAAACGATGGAGAATTTTCAGTTTTTAAAATGGACTTAATAAAAAAAATGACTGAAATATTCTCTTCTCTACTATTCAAACTTTATCTTATTCATCCTTGTAAATCCGGACAATTGTTAATCTAACTGAGATTTATTTACTCGTCTCAAAATTTCTTTTTTTTTTCAAAAAATTGACAAACTATCTTTGCATATTTTTCCACACGTTACTTCTCCAAATTTGTTCTTTGGATCTTTTCTTATTTGTTTATCTAATTTAATTTTTTAATTTAATTTTTTATTTGTCTCGTAAGGATAAAATTATGGTAATAATTTAGTGATATCTAACATAGAGATAAATATAAAATAAATTTCAAATTATTATGGACAAAAATATACATTTGTAAGCAGCATAAATGATATTATTATACTTGCTAGGGTATACATGTTTAAAACAGTCACATGCAGTGCAGTAGGTTGATGATGTATGTATATTGTATACCAACCCAGCACTCATGAGATCTGCATGTTGCCGGCCTGCATAATCTATATAATAAAATACAAATAAAGCTATCAAGTGCCTCTTCTTCAATTTTCTCAAAAATTAAAGGTCCAGATTTAACCTTACAAAACATATTTTTTTCCCAAAAATTTCTCCCAAAACTCAAATTCAAATCTCCCACCCAAAACAACTCCTAAATTTTTTTTCCTCTCTCTCTATCTCCCTCCCTCTTCTATTTAAAAACTTGAAAAAGTTTAAAAACTAAAAAATTAAAAAACTTTAAAAAGTTTAAAAATTAAAAAATTAAAAAATTTAAAAACTTTAAAAATAATTCAAAAAAAATCATATAATATGTTTTTTGCTCTGTGTTTGCTACTTCAATTAATTTGCTGGATCTCCAAAACTATTTTATATGATCAAACAAGGTGCATCGTTCCGAAGACCTACCGTAGGCACGTGTCAACGGGCAAACCTAGTCTATATAATAAAACACAAAGAAAGCGATCAAGTGGCTCCTTCAATCCCCCAAAATTCAAAGCCCAGGTCCAACATCCCAAAACACATTTCTCCCCAAAAGTTTTCTCCTAAAACTCAAATTCAAATTCACCCAACTCAAATTCAAATTCACCCAAAACAAGTTCTTTATTAATCTCTATCTCTCTCTCCCTCTCTCTCTGTGTGTGTGTGTGTTTTGTGTGTGTGTACACACACACACACATATATATATATATATATACACTTACTTATGGAAATATGAACTTTTATACATATACTAATGAAAACATGAATTATACTATTCAAATTTGAACTATATAATTATTGATTTATTGTTTACAAGATTTTCCATATGTTGTATCGTTCTTAAAACATGTCGTAGACACGTGCCTGCGAAAAATCTAGTAAATACATAAAACACAGGAAGAGAAAGAAAAATAAAATAAAAATAATCAGGGTTAGGGTTTGGTATGAATTACCTGAAAGAAGAGGTCGGTTGGCCAACGGAGCGACTTCACGGTCCATCGCGCCATCTTGTCCCCCCACGTGACCGGCACGTGATGCTTCTTCAGATCAATCGACGTATCGGAGGAGTACGTGTCCCATGGCTGAAAAACCAGACAGATCAAGTTTGTACGTACGTAATTTCAGTTTCATCAATTAATATGAAGGAAAGAAAGAATATGTATAAAGATGATGATAATCCTATATATATATATATATATATATATATATATATATATATATATATATATATATATATATAAAAGTAAGTAACCTTGAAACAGGACCACTTCCATTGGGTTCCGTCTTCTTTGACGATTGTCCTCGGCGAAACCCCCCAATAACTGGCCACATCCTTCTGGCCACCAGCAGCGGCGGATCTGGTGACTGTTTCCTTGTCGGCCTCCGGCAAAGGAATTGTTGCAACGAAACGTACGGTCACTGCTGGTGATCGGATCCACGCAGAGGGAGTCGAAATGAGCCGACGGCCTTGCTGAGTAGCCATGGATCTTAGGATTTGCGAAGCCATTGCTATTGCTAGTTTTTTTTTTTTTTTTTTTTTTTGAAAGATCGACAAAGATATATAAAAATAGTAATTTGGAGAGAAGAGAATGAGAAAGTTGAAGAGACGTATCTTGAAGAAGAAGAAAGAATTGAAGGATATTGAGGAGGTTGTGACTTGTGGTGGTGGTGGTGGTTGGTTGAGTTTTTAAGGAGGGGAGGGAGGGTTTTATAGTAAGCATGTTACGATTGAGTTAGTCCAGGTTGGCGCGCTGAATCTTTAATTCACACTAATTTTATTTAATTTTATTTCCATTTCTGGTTCGTTGTTATTTCGCATTTCGCTAGCATGTTGGGGTTTGTTTCTTGGCGACCAAGACACCAAAGATATTATTATTTCCTACTGCATGTGACTAGCTATCTATGCATGTATGTATGGTTATTGGTTGGTACTTGCTTAGGTATCCATATTAATTCCATACTCTGCACGAAACCTCATTATTATTTTTAATACCCTTCCTCCTTCAATAACTCATTTTCTTATACTATAACTTTATAGTTATCTCTACTATTATAATGGGAGAAGGGGTTAGTGTCATCTGTCATCGTTTGTCATTTTGACAACACGTGCAGTGTACGTGTTGGCTTTTTTTTGCTTTTCATTTTCCTCCACGTGCATCGCACGTGCATTATAGTTTTTTTTGTCCTTTTCGTTCCCTTCCACGTGCGTCGCACGCGTTGGTATTTTTTTCCTCTTCATTTCCCTCCACGTGCATCGCATGTGCATTATAGTTTTTTTTTGTCCTTTTCATTTCTCTCTACGTGCATCGCACGTGCATGATATATATAGTATATATAGTTGAAACCAGCTTGTTTATATATCTATACCATGTGCAACTCCGTCTCCATCCATCTTATTTTAATTCTTATTCTAATTCTAATTGAAATAACAGAGATGGTTCGGTTGTATGACCTATTCATTTTAGTTAATTAAATGTAGTTCTTAATTCCTATAATTAAAATAATAATAATAATTATTATTATAAATTGCGGACTTCAATGCAATGCACGGCCGGGAAAGATATAATATATGATAGATTTATATATTTGGTGTGCTACACTAGGACCACTTCTATATATATAAAACTTTAGAGATATATACATATATATGTATATCATTCATTACCTATTTACCTTCTATAAAAAAAAATCCTGTAATGCTCGACTACTATAATTATAATTAAGTGGGTAGGCCATAATTATTTCTTACTTAAAACAACAGCCCATCCCAGCCCAATCCATAATTAGTTTTGTTGTAGCTAGGCTCGTATACTATATATATATAGCAGCCATGCAGCTAGCAGGTCAAGTGAATTAATTAATTAAGTCTACTACAGTACCGGCATTGCATAAAGCAGCTAGTCACAATTGCGCAAACAACAATTTATTCTGTTTAGCAACTCAACTTTTTTTTTTATTAATCACTTTTTTTTTTGGTCAAATTAAAGTAATCCAAATATAGTTAGTTGTCATAATTAATAGACTAGTAAATACAAAGATGAAGATAAAGATATGTCAAATCTACGTATTTAACTGCATGAAAAGAATGAAGACCGGCTAGCTGTTTTTTCTTCTGAAAAAAGCATCTCTAATATCTAATATTATAACGGGAGAAATTTTTAATGTTATTTGTAAATCTACTAACATGTGAAATACACCTATATAATTAATATAAATAAGATTTCAAGTTCAAGTCCTTTCTATGTGAGTTTTTATTTTTATTTTTTATAAATTATTAAAATGTGGATCGCAAGTGTAAATTATTAGTAAAGACAATGGTTACAGTCTCGTTAAAAAAAAAAATGCTGAAACTTACATATATTGATTAATTGAATGTTTAATTAGCGATCAGGAATCACTATCAAATTCTATGTTAATCCCTACAAATTCATGAATGAATGTGTAAAACCTGTAAATCATTTGAACGGTCAATAAAAAAAAATAAAAATGAAGTAATATTCCTATGTGGCTTTTGAGATCTATCATGATGTGCAAATGAAATTTACACTATCGAGTATCAGTTATCATAATTATAATTGACGCAAAATATAAAATGAGCACACATAATTTAGCATGGAAATAATATCCATTTGTCTGTAAACAACTACCAGAGATTCATTTGTTTTTTTTGTGCGTGTGTAAGAACCGGATTAATTAATTTGTTGGTCGTGCAAGAAGTACATACATACATACTAGTATTGACAGGCCCAACAGTCCCTTGCTTGCTTTTAGAAGCCATACAGATCGAGCCGGTTTGTTCTCATTCAAAGTACATGCTGGTAGCGCCTTGGCTTTCTCAGCAGATTCTTCAAATTGTTAACCAAAATAAGGAATTATAAAACGCGGGTGTGTGTGTGTTAATAATTAGTAGTAAAAAAAGACAACTATGAGCATAATTTTTGTTTTGAAGGAAAATGTGGAATAAGGCCACCCTGTTTCATTAATGAGAATTAACCAAACAAACCAGAGTACTGGGACAAATTACAACCTACAGACAACAAAATAGAATATGAAGCAATATAACCAATATATATAATCAGGGCTCACTCTCTTAGAGGGTGGGCCACCAAAAAAAAACTACAACTAAGACAAACCGACTACAGCTTGTCCCCGACCTCCACCAATACTGTATTGGATCCCAGCTTGAGCCCAGTCACATAGTGAGTACCGACTAATTGTATGTACGTCACATAAGCTTCGTGCACTGCCTCCACAGCGCGGGCACACCCTCATGAAGTGAATCACGTGGGATTTGGGTATTCGCCGGTCCCAACCTTCTCGACCTTTTCCACACCGTCTCCAACAAACTCACTTTCTGCGCAGCCGAAATCACAACCAAAGTATAGCCGTAGAGATGATACATTCACCTCTCTCACGCTTTAGCTCTCACAAGCGATTTCTCACTAAGCAAAACTCTCACTCACCCTAACCACGAACACAGTCCAAGACACAAACAGGCACCTGCATAGAGTAGTGAGAAGCAACATCTTCACTCTCTCTCACATAAAACCCGAACGAAATCACAACCAATCTGAAGAATCACCTTCACCTCTCGCCCATGCGGGCGGTGGACGTTGTAGATCTCAGGATCAATGATGAGGGCGTAGTGGCGATGCTGTTGCAAAGTCTGTGGTAGTGAATTAAAGGAGGTCGAGTTCAGGGTGTGACTTACCTACTGCTGACCAAAAACACAAACATCTCCCCTCTGTGCACCTCATGAGGGGCCCCTTCTGCGGGCCCAAGCCCCACCCTGTGCAGTAACGAGTGAGCACCTCTCGTGGGGGGACCCCATCTTCAGGCCCTAGCCCCACATCTATACTACACCTCATTCTTTACACTAAATCAAACCCAACTCAGACAACTCCTCCACCCCCTTAATAATACCTCACTACTACTGCACTTACTCTCTTTTCATAGCAAGAGAGAGGCAAACCCTGACTTCTACGCACACACTGGCGACCGCGAAGAGAATCCGAACCCCAAGAGTGGACAACACAGTGCCACAAACCCCACACCAACTCACCCCCTTCTCTCACAGTCCAACCATACCCAAATCCCACACCCACTCACCCCCATCACCAAACAAAATCAAAATCCTAGATCCGACAAGAATGTTCAGATCTGAATTCTCTAGAACAGGCGGCGCACATCATGGAGGGACCCCATCTTGGGCCCAAGCCCCACAATCGTGAAATACAACACCTCTCACACCAAAAGCGACACCATCCCCGCGCCAACAGCTACTAAACCTCAAGTCTGAGCACTAGTCGCTGTGTGTGTGTGTTGGGGGGGGGGGGGGGGCAGTGGACAAGATCCGAAGTGGATCTGAACACCAGTCGCCGATGTGGTGGAGAAAAGAGAGGAAAACCCTAGCAACGCAATTTTGCCGCCGCCTCCGGCAAACTCGACGCCTTCGGCTGTGGCGGTGGGGCCGATCAAGAAGAATAGGGGAAGGCCGAGGAAGTGCGTGCTGGATGGGAGCGCCGCGGCGGGAGCTCCGACGGTGTTGTTGAGTCTGATGCCGATATCGGCATCGATGCCGGCGACAAGGGAGTATCCGTCGATGTCGGCGGCGGCACTAGCGACGACGCTGATGAAGCAGCAGGGTGGAGGGCGGCCAGGGCCGGGCCCCTGGCCCGGTCCCGTTCCTGGACCTTTTTCACTATGAGCATTATTTCAGAAGATCTTTTAATTAAAGGGAAATGCCTCTTTATAAAATTTTAGGAAAATGAAACTAAGATATATAAAAAAATAACAATATATTGTTAAAAAATTGTGATATACATAAAATAAAAATAGGTGTGGATAGTTCTTATTTCGCTCTACATCCATGAGCAGTGACGATCAATGAGGTGTTACAAAATTATTTGCAGTAAAGCAAGTTTAGATTGAGAGGCATAAAACTGAGAAGGAGAAGGAGAAGGAGAAAAACTGAACAAAATAAAATAAAAGGAATCAACAAAATATAAAACTCAAACCGATAAAGCCGAGACGTCCGTCTCCTATTGTACAACAAGCAAAATAAATTGTTTATGAAATAAATGCCACACGGGGTGGGTGAGGGCACACACAAGTGGTATGTAATCTGATTCGAGATTTACACCTCTGCACACACGAGAAAGCGCCTTCTAGCTTGCTTTCTTACAATGTTAAGAAAGTGTTTACTATATATAACCTTCTATTGTGTATGATATTTTCGATATGAGAGTGTGAGACTAAAGTCCCTCAAACCATTTTTCAGATATCAGGTGTCTCACTTTGGAAGACAATTTCTCATTTACTCCATAACCGTTTTGAGCAAGTACATATATGATTTTGATGTAATCACAAAGGAGAACAAAAATCCATAAAGATATCTCACTAATTCATAGTGGATCTTACTAAAAAAATTGTCTCAAAACTGGTTCGTAAAATGATGTTAAAAAACTTTTTATTTTCTCATATGAGGTACCGAGCGCATCAGCAAGGAGTTATTTTCAGGCATTTACACGGAATATCCCCTGCAGTTATGACTTGCAGTATGTAGTAATTTTTCTTCATAGAGTCGAATGGAGAAATCTGGTTGATAGAAAACGGCTCAAAAAAGACGTTCGGTTTAAGGTCGTTGTAGAGTTTCATAATTCATGAAATGTTTCTCTTCCATCCATCAACTATGAAGATCAACAGCCGTGTGCACTCGCGCTCAGCCGTCCGATCTGGGTTTTCATCGCCATCCAACGGTTCGATGAGTATCCCGCTCATCTGACTTAGGGAGGGTAAAAGCGTCATTTTCATACCCCCATCATCCCCAAATCTCCATCTCGTCCCCTCTCTCACGCTCCATTTCCCTCACGCCTTCATCATCGACCTCAGATCTCAAAACCCTAGCCCCTAAAAAATTCGAACCCACCTCTCCTCTCACGCTCGATTTCTCTCACGCCTTCTTCGACCTGAGATCTGAAAACCTCTCACGCTTGATTTCCCTTACTCCTCTCAAAGCGAAAACCTCTCACGCTCGATTTCCCTCACTCATCTCACAGCGCATCTCCAAATTTGCTCATGCTTTCATCCTCCTGACGCTCTCATCATCCTCATCCCCATCCCCAAATCTCCTCTTCTCTCACGTTTGATTTCCTCACCCAAAAAAAAACCCTCCTCTTGACGCCATCTCGAAACCCTAGCTTCCAACCAGAGCTCATCCCCAAATCTGCTCGCACTCTCATCTGAGTCCATTGAACTCAAGGAAAGAGACCCCAGGTATAACTTTTTTTTTTCCTTTAGTTGATCTTGTTGAAAAAAATTCCCTTTAGTTGATCTTGTTGAAAAAAAAATTCTTATTGCCACAAATTGTAACATGACTATCCTGTTCTAGACACGATAAATTACAAGTTATATCAGAGATAAATGCCAAATACTATGTGATGCAATACGTAATGCTATTGTTCCCATTTAGACTATGTTAGGAGTCGCTTTTCTCAAACACAAATACAACCAAGAATCATTTGATATTAACGTATACTGTGATAACTAATTGATTATATATTCGAATTTGTAATAGGTATGGAGAGTGGTGAAGGTTGCTCACAATTGGGTGACAATTTTTTGTGAACCTACTGCATAATGACTTACTTTTTCTTTATCTTTTCAATGGCAGGAGTGCATTCAATGAAGAGAAGGTGAATTTCTCTATTGAAGATAGTTCCGAGGACGGTAACGATTATATAAACTAAGAGAAGTATTTGATTCACAAACAATTTGGTAAATATGATGCCTTTATTTTATTTTGGGGATGAATTGATAAGCAGTGATGAGTGCATGGTATTGTCTCAGGTTGAATTTATTGTTTTCCTCAACTACCAAGTGAAATATATTTTTTTCCTTATTTGTTTTTAAGTAGTTAGTGGGCTGATGCACCCACTTGATTTGATCATGGCATATACTTGATTTTGGCTGATACTTGACTTTTTTTTTTTGGAGTGACAGATACGTTGTATGCTTTGTATATTCACTTCTACTGAATATATCATTGCATATGCTTGATTTTGGCTGATACTTGATTTTTTTTGATACAATTAAGTGATTTTTTGGATACAATTACCTTTCTTTGAGCTAATGCACACAGCTGTTGTCACGCCCAGCTTCCCAAAAATATGGAATACGAGCACGTGACGAAGCCCAGTGGATGATTTTAACATCATCCAGAAGCTGTAGGATCGACTCAACATCACAACAAGAATATAACAACATATATATACAACCAAGCATGCATGAATAATTCATTAAGCAACAGAAAACAATTGAAAACAAATAATAATGTCCACATAGTTTTCAAGTCTAGATCAAGTGTAAAACTCGGAAACAAGTCTTAAACAGCAGAAGAAATAAATACCTTAAGGAAGGCAATTATTTAAACAAGTCCTTGCTCCAAGCAAAGTCTAAAATGTCTGCTCGCCAATCCCAGCAGGTAACTCATCTCCAAAGTCTGCTTAATAAATATAAAAAGGGAAAAGTAGGAAAAACAAGAGAAAATGCCCTTAGTGCAAGCTAGGGCCACAAATAGTAAAAACGAGTACAAGTATGGGGAACAGGAATCAAGAATGTAACAGAGATATAACAAGTAGTAGAAGAACCAAGAACTAGCTAACAAGAAGGATGACTCAAGTAAACAGGATGGATAACAAATACTAGCGGTAAAACAAGTGACAAGTGAACACATAGGGTATCTAACCTCAAGTGACACGCATCTAGTTCAAGTGTCAGGTATCTAGTCTCAAGTCTAGTGTCAAGTTGTCAGGTCTCAAGTATCAAGTTGTCAAGTCTCAAGTAACAAGTTGTCAAGTTCAAGTCTTGTGGTGATTACTATCTAGGTAGCACTTCATGCATCCATCTTTTTACTACATGGTTGCTACAGTCAAAGCAATTTCGTTTAGACCTAGTAATGGATTTTATAGGGCGGCGTACTCAGGTATCAAGTATCAAGCAAGCCATGGTTCATGAATCGAAAATTAAATAACAAGTTCACGAAGCAAGTTCGCGAATCCACTAGCAAGTTCAAGATCCGCACAATGGGTTTATGAATCAAACAAGTTCATGAGCCAAGTAACTGACTCCATGAATCGAACAAGATACAACAAGTTCATGAACCAAGTATTTGGGAAACACGGGCCCCCTTCCGAGTACACTTACCTATATTGTCCACTCTATAGTCTTTCCCATAACTCCGACTTGTTACTTTTATTACTTCTTATCAAGCAAGCATACATATGTGAAATATTGTAAATTAATTCTAAGAATAATTGGGGATGTCCTATAGGGTGTCCAGCAACTACATATAAAATTTCATGTCCAACGCTTGCTGTTTACGCAGCTAAATTAATTCGCAAGGTAAAGGTGTGCAACAGTTTTGCAAATCTGCGTCTACCGACACAGCTGCAATATGACTACCATAACTCCTAGACCGTAACTCCAAATTCAAAAGTTTTGGAGTCTAACGACATCTAGACATCCAGATCTACAACGTCTATTCAGGTCTCGGGCCCAGATTCAAATGAAAAATGGGTCGAAACAGCAATGGAGATTCAGGACAGCAACTCGTAGAAATAACTTACTAGCGTAGGTTACATGGGAAAATGTCATTTGGCGTCTAAGTTATTATGTGGCATAAATACATGATAATGGAGGTCAAAACAGCAAATAATAAATGTTTTTCAAGTTATAGGGTTGCAAGTTCGTCAAATATTAATTGTAACATGTGTCTACGAATTTAGGGCTCCTAAATTCATAAGTCTATGTGTTCATGTGCTCAAGGGGTAAAAGAGTCCAATAATTATAAATTAAATATAAGGAAATTTTGTGACTCTTAGAATTGTCAATTTAGAGGTTCAATATTGATCTACAATGATATTCAAGGAGGAGTCACAATCTAACTATTTGTAGTTTTTTCAAGGGTGCTTGTACTAGAACAATAAAATTGTACAAGGATACTTGCCTTAATTGACGACGATTAGATCCACTTGTTGTAGAAAATTGGGTTGAAAAATCCCGGAAGAAGTCCCCCAAAAGCACGTGCGAAGATCCAATAGAAGCGCCCAAAAATTCCCACACCAGATCGACCGAACAGCAAACAGCCAATCGGATTCACTGCGCCCAGAACACGGGACAGCGAATGCGGCCAATGGGTGAGCTCCTCCGCAGCGGATCCCTTCCGAACAGCGAACAGCGGATCTGGGATTCGCTGTGGACGAACACGGGACAGCGATCACGGGCGCGAATCTTGGCGCGATCCTACGGTCGAGATTTGATCCCGCCCTTCTCCCCTTTCTTCTTCTTCTTCGTTCACTCCTTCAACGATCACAGAGAGAGAGAGATGCGCGGGGTTCTTCGACGGTGGCGCTACGTCGAGGTGCGACGCGGCGACGGGGTAGCACGGCGGTGACGAAGCGGCGGCGACGAAGTGGCGACGACTGACGGCGCGACATCGAGGAGGAGAACGCGACTCTGTTTGGGTTCAAAGAACAGGGGAGGAGTTTGGGGAGTGGGTTCGGCGGTGTGTGGCGACGTGACGGAGGATGGATTGAGGAGGCGACGGCGAGGCGATGAGTTTGAGAGGGAGAGGGAATGTGCAGTGGCAATGGAGGTCGAGAGCTCGGTTAATGGCAGTGTGGGTTCGAGGGTGTTTGGGTAATGGTGGAGGCGACTGCGTCGATGAATGGTGATGGGGACGATGGAGACGAGGGAGGCGATGATGATGGGATTGAATTCTGGGGGTTGGAGAGAAGAACGGGTCGAGAGATGACGCGAGGGAGACGGAAGCGAGAGGAAGACGATGGAAAAGGGAGAAGAAGGGAGCGGCGGGTTGTTTAGGGCTTAACAGTATTAGGGTTGGGATTAGGGTTAGGATAGGGTTTATATAGTAGGGTTTCGGGTTTGATGGGTATTAGGGTATCCGCTTCGAATAGGGCCCAACAGGAGAATTGGTCAAAATGTATCAAAATGGGGATTAAAAAGATAAATGAGAAGAAATAGTCAATTCTTCATGAAGATCGACACAAAGTGCACACAAAAGAATTCGATAAAAGGACCAAAAATTGAGTCAAGACAAAAATAACGATTTTATTCGAACTGAAATAAAATACAGGATCTCAAATAGATGAAAGAGTACAATTGAGCAAAATACAGTATAAAAGTACAAATACGAGGAAACAGGAGTTACAGCTGTGTAGCTGTATTTTCCCTTCAGATCTGTTTCACAGTGAGCTCTGTTGGTTTTTTGAAGTTTACAGTTGAGCTATGTTGGTTTTTTAAAGTTTGACAGTGAGCTCTGTTTCACAGTTGTGCTCTGTTGCCCTTGCCCTTCAGATCTGTTATACAATTGAGCTGTGTTATTCTTTTAGAGCTCTGTTAAAATTGTGAACTTTGGAAAAAATATATGAGGTACAATTATATTTATGAGGGAATGCATATATTTGATTTTGGAAGAGGTGAAGGTTTGTGATGGTTGCATCTATTTGGGCATGACAAGCTACTGCAGCCATAGTGCACAACCAATACACTTATGCTTGATACATTTATATTCCCCCCCCCCCCCCCCCCCCCCCCCCCCCAAAGTGTTTTTAAAGATCATTTGAGAACCTTGTCTTGTGAATTCATGTGATTTCTGAGCCTACTTAAGTTCATGTCATGAACATAATCATCCTATCTATTATCTTTGCTTTATGTTATCCAATAAACCTGATGTAAATTCATCTAACTTTATGTATTTTTTTCCAGTGAGCTCTGTACAAACTCATATGAAGAGATGTAGCAGTAGCAGTTCGTTACATGAAAGTGTGAGAGCCTTTTCCTAGATGCAGAGATGTAGCATTAGCAGGTGCAGATGGCACCTGATAATGGCATATACTTGGATTTGGCTTATAGTTGATTTTTTATTTGGAGTGCCAGATACTTTGTATGTTTTGTATATTTAGTTCAATTGACTTGATCATGGCATGTATTTGATTTTGGTTGATACTTGATGATGGCATGTATCATGGAGAATCAATATTAAGCATTTCGACATTTATTTTCTTTGTGCAAGAGAAGTTAATTTTCTGAAATAATTGCTCAGTCATTTAATTTGAATAGAGAATAATGAGATTTGATTTTGTTTCTACATTTACAAATTATAGCAAGATGCTCTACTGGATAGTGATGGCTCTTGTCTGTAACAGCCCTTGTTGGGTGCATATGAAGAAAGAGATTGCTGTTTATATTTACTCTTACCTCAAAAGTATCTCTGACAAATGTGAAAATGTTTCTTTAGTGACATCTTCCATGAGTGGACTGAAAAAGTATGAGTGGATTTGAAAATATTTATGGATGCATTTTCAACTAGCTTGAGACCGCTCTCACATGTCCTCCTGTCTGTCTGTCTCATTTTCTCTCCTATCTCTCTTGTTCTTGCTTTTTTATGTAATTTGTAAGTTCCATCACTTTCTGAACTTCTATACCAAGCTTTTCTCAATTAGAAATATTCCTTGCAGCCATCAAGTTGTATGGAAAGCTTGTTACTTGATGGTCTTACAAGCAAAGTCGTTTTCCTGTATACTGTTATGGTGTCACAGTGAATCTGCTTTAGGGAATTTTGGCTGATACTTGAATTTTGCTTTAGGGAGTGCCAGATACTTGAATTTCGCATCCCAAAATTTTGGCTGATACTTGAATTTCGCATCCAAAAAGCTTGTTATTTGATGGACTTACAATCATCTATTTTTCTTTCTTACAGTTTCTAGTACTCTTCATGCTTGAAGAGATGCAAGACATAAAGAAGCAGAAAAGAGAACAAAATTCTCATCGTAACATTTCAATTCCCTCTTTACTTTATATACATGCCAACTTGTACATATCATATCATAATCAAATCAAATTGCACATATCAGTAACATTGTAGATCATAATCAAATTGTAAAAATTAATAAACCTAATAAGCAACATTTTATTATCATAATCAAATTGTACATATCAACCTAATAAGCTAGGGTTTTGAGATGGCGTCGAAGAGGAGGGGTTTTTTTTGGGTGAGGAAATCGAACGTGAGAGGAGAGGAGATTTGGGGATGAGGATGATGAGAGCGTCAGGAGGATGAGAGCGCGAGCAGATTTGGAGATGCGTTGTGAGAGGAGTGAGGAAAATCGAGCGTGAGAGGTTTTCGCTGTGAGAGGAGTGAGGAAAATCGAGCGTGAGAGGTTTTCAGATCTCAGGCCGAAGAAGGCGTGAGAGAAATCAAGCGTGAGAGGAGAGGTGGGTTCGAATTTTTTGGGGGCTAGGGTTTTGAGATCTGAGGTCGATGATGAAGGCGTGATGGAAACAGAGCGTGAGAGAGGGGACGACATGGAGATTTGGGGATGAGGGAGGTATGAAATGACGCTTTTAACCCCCCCCCCCCCTAAGGCAGATGAGCGGGATACTCATCGAACCGTTGGATGGCGATCATGATCAAAACCCAGATGGGACGGCTGAGCGCCAGTGCACACGGCTGTGTGCACTAGAGGAGTGCACAACCGAAGCTTTCCATATATATATATATATATATATATAGAGAGAGAGAGAGAGAGAGAGAGAGAGAGATTCTATTATGGACTAGGCCTTTGTGTGCACTTGGCCTTCCCGCCTTCGTATCGACGATCCGAACCGTTCGCATTGATCTACGCATATAAATTAATCTAAATATATAAAATCGAATTAGTCTAAATATGTAAAATCAACTTATGGCTTTTTAGAGAAAAAGATTGAAAATAGTTAAAACAAACATTTACATTAATTCGAGAGAGAAAACAGTCATTCCCCGTGTTCATTATGTTACATGATTGTCAAATAGATGTGTCTCTTTTTCTACGGGAAAACTGTGTGAGACAGACATTTTTGTTAAAAGAGTCTGGCAAACTAATCATTTAAATTGGCTAGCTTCACATATAGTTAGTTGTGTTACATTTTTTAGAAGAAAAAGAAATGGAAAGCTAATCATTTAGATTGGCTGGGTTCACATATTTTCAACCTTGTAACTTTGCTCCTACAGAAAGTATTCAGTAATAAGGAAGAGCTTCAAAGTTGGATGCTGATGTGGGTCAGATGACGTGGCCTCTCCTGAATCACAGGATTCCCTCAAAAACTGCTCACCTCTAATCAGCAGGTCTACCAGGTCAACCCTAAGTCATATGGGCTTCTGCCACGTCAGGCCCACGAGCAAATAGATACAGACCCGGCCCAAACGGGTCCAGACCCGTTTGTGTTTGCCTATAAATACCAGGCCCTCTCTCCCTTCACCAGGTAATCAATCTTTTCCCTCTAAAATTCCTAGCTACTGTTACTCTTTAGTAACTAACTAGACCGTCGGAGGGTCTGCCACCGGGATCAACCCCGGTGTTCCTAGGCCGAGTGCAGGTACACGAGACCGAGCCGAGCCTCCAGATCCAAGCCGAGCATCCGACCTCCACCTCACTCCTGCCTACTCCCGAGCCGTTCCCTCAGCTGAGGGTCGGGCGTATAGCCAGCTTCGAAACTTCCACTATATAAATTGAGAGAACTCACACCTGTTGCAGCCACCCCCAAAAACAAACCGCATCAGGTTGGCGCCGTTTGTGGGAAATACCTCGGTATGGACCTCAGTTCGATCCCAGCCATTAACGGCATCCCTTCAATCCGAGCTCGTATGGCACCCAAGCCCAGACGATCTGTCACCTCTGCACGTCGTCCGGACGCTCCTCCTCAGGACGTCCCCGCCGACACTCATGGATCCAACCATCTGAGGGTCAACCTTGGACCCGGACCGGGCACTTCTCACTCGGTCACAACCGACTTGCATCGGGTCATCCAGAACCGACAGGCCAGCCAAACCACGGGAGGGGTCACTTTCAACTCGGCCCCGAACCATCCCAGGCATCCATCCCGAGAGCGGGAGCTGGAGCTCAGTCGCGCCGACCGGAGGCCGCCACCCCAACGCGACCTGGCCGGACGAGCTCCAGTCACCCGTCGTGAGTTCCAAAGCTTCCGGAACGAAATCCTGCAGGCCATCTTAGGAACCCCTGTCAATGAGACACTCCACCGCTCTCACTCGCGGTCGGATACCGGAGCCAGTGAGTCTCGCAGCCTAACCCGCCCGCCAGAGTATGACGAGGACGTCCTAAGACGCCTACAGAAAATAGAGAACTGCCTCGACCACTTCGGCGACGGCGGCTCGAGGCCGGCTCAGGGTCATAGGCCGACCCGACCTCCTTTCTCCGCTGCAATCCTACAAGCAGAAATACCCCGAAATTTCCGACCTCCCAGTTCAAGACGGCGAGGGTGATCCTGCTGAACACATGGAGGGTTTCAAGACCCTCATGATGATTCACAGCGCTTCGGATCCCTTCTTATGTCGTGCCTTCTCTGCCACCCTCCGGGGTCCGGCTCGGGAATGGTTCTCTAAGCTCGTCCCCGGCTCGATCTACTCGTTCGACCAGCTGGAGGCCAATTTTCTGGCCCACTTCGTGACCAGCAGGAAAGCTGAGAAGACGAGCGCGTCCCTACTAGACCTCCGACAGAAGGAAGGGGAGTCACTCCGATAGTTCGTCCGAAGGTTCACCACAGAGGTGAGGTCGGTCTCCTCCCTCGATGCTGGGGTCGCCTCGGCAGCGGTCCGTCACAACGTCCGGCACGGCCAACTGAAGGCGTCCCTGGCCAAGAAGCCTCCCCTCGATTTCCCTGACCTACTCAATCGGGTCGAAAAGTACATCCGGGCCGAGAAGGCCACAAATTCCTTCTCAATTCAGCTTGAGGCTCGACGCTTGGATGACACTGCGAGCCAAAAACTCCTTCTCAATTCAGCTTGAGGCTCGACGCTCGGATGGCACCGTGAGCCCCAAATTCTTCCCCAACAGTGAGGGGGCTCGTCTCCCGACCCTCGATGCCCGACAAGAAGAGCTCCTACTCCTCAGATATCGACACCCCTTGCTTTTCCAACAAGTGACGGGGCTCGTCTCCCGACCCTCGACGCTCGGCAAAAAAGAGCTCATACTCATCAGATCTCGACACCCCCTTGCTTTTCCAACAAGTGAGGGGGCTCGTCTCCCGATCCTCGACGCTCGGCAAGAAGAGCTCCTACTCCTCAGATCTCTACGTCCCCTTGCTTTTCTAACAAGTGAGGGGGCTTGTCTCCCGACCGTCTACGCTTGGCAAAAAGAGCTCCTACTCCTCAGATCTCGACACCCCCTTGTTTTTTCAACAAGTGAGGGGGCTCGTCTCCCGACCCTCGACGCTCAGCAAAAAAAGCTCCTACTCCTCAGATCTCTACGTCCCTTTGCTTTTCCAACAAGTGAGGGGGCTTTGTCTCCCGACCCTCGATGCTCGGCAAGAAGAGCTCCTACTCCTCAGATATCTACATCCCCTTGCTTTTCCAACAAGTGAGGGGGCTCGTCTCCCGACCTTCGACGCTCGACAAACCGAGCTCCTACTCTTCAGCACTCGACACCCCTCGTGACTCCAAGAGAGGATCTCCTGCATCCTACCCCGCTGACCTCTTCAGGAAGATACGGATCCCGTTCTTCGCCGTACACACCACTCCGCTCTTCCTACAGAGGCAAAAAATCACTCCTACACGACTGGATTATCCAGCCCTCCGGGAGTGGGGGCTCCTGATATATGTCAGATGACGTAGTCCCTCCTGGGCCACAGGATCCCCTAAAAAACCGCTCACCCATGATCATCAGGTCTGCCAGGTCTGCCCTAAGCCCCATGGACTTTTGCCACGTCAGGCCCACAAGCAAATGGGTCCAGACCCGGCCCAAACAGATCCAGACCCGTTTGTGCTTGCCTATAAATACCAAGCCCTCACCCCCTTGACCAGGTAATCAATCTTTCCCCTCTAAAATCCCTAGCTACTGTTACTCTTCAGTAACTAATTAGATCGTCGGAGGGCCTGCCACCGAGATCAACCCCGGTGTTCCTAGGCCAAGTGCAGGTACACGAGACCGAGCCGAGCTTCCAGTTCCGAACCGAGCATCCGATCTCCACCTCACTCCTGCCTACACCCGAGCTGTTCCCTCAGCTGAGGGTCAGGCGTATAGCCAGCACTGAAGCTTCCACTATATAAATTGAGAGAACTCACACCTGTTTCAGCCACCCCCAAAAACAAACCGCATCAGATGCCATGTTTTGTGGGTACAATCAAAGACAAACTGTATCGGTGATCTTGAATTACCAGAACAACGGCTGACAGCATAATGATGCACTTCCGCTGTTTTCTACTTTGGCCCTTGTGCTTGCGTGAAAGTCACCTTCACATTAAGCTGTGTAGTTTTCACTTTGTTACCAGCACAAAGCCACAATTCCATACTCTAAAAAGCACAGGGGCTAGCAAAACCCAACCAAAAACAAGACTTACATAAACAAACTTTGCCTGCAATACCATATGCAAGTCTCCTAGTCATCGGCAGAAGGATACCTATCCGATCAGATTGATCATGCCTGCAGGTATTTCTGCTGCGGTAGACAACCATGTCATTTTTTAGAATTGAGATTTGGAACCTTCAACCTTCATCCTCCACTTGATAAACAACTTCTCTCCATGTTGATCCATTGAAAAACAACAACAATGTCCAAACTATGAATTATCACGGAATAACTAATATATCCTAATGGATTTGCGGGAGCCAAAAAAACTAACATCCTTATGCACGACATTCATTTATCTGACACCTATAGGCTGATGATAATAACAAAATCAAGTGATTGAGGTAAACTTAATAAAAGTTGCAAGTTAAACCAAGAGTTTCTCTTTCAGCACCACGGATAATAATAATAATAACATGATTTTCAGTTATTAAACACAGACAAAATAAGAAATTCTCTGTCACACTTTGACGAATAAAACATAAGCAAAATAAATAAAACCTACATAGATCCTGAGCAAAACTGTAACTGCAACCAAAAGTACAAGTCTGTCAATAAAGATAGCATAACTGAAACGGGCTAATTGTCTACCCTATGCTCCAAGTTCAATATCCTGGGGAACTACTACAGGAGCCCTGATGTACTCTTCCTCGTCCTTGGGTGCGTGAATTGTAACCAGATCTGGCAACGGAGTAAGGGGACCGACTTTTCCTTTAGGATCCCACGCCAACATGATCTTCACCTTGATACCAAGCACGCCCTATTTTAAAACAAAAAAAGTATGGCTGCTTAGCGAAATCATAAATATAATAGTCCTCTTAAAAAATCAAGCACTTATGGTATTAGCTTGTAGCTGAAACAAATTGAGATGCGACTGTACCTATAACAGAATGGGTATAGATTTTTCTAAATATCTTAGAGAAAGTGAGCATGCATGTGTATAAGCATATATGTCTGCTCATAAAATATCTGGGTGAAACAATATAACTAACCTGCCTAAGCAGGACGTGTCTAACAGCTGAGTCAATGTATTCATTGACAGGTTGACCAGAGGAAATCATGTAACCATCCTTGAACTTCATTGACTTGGCACGCTGAGCCCTCAGCTTTCCGCTCACAATGACCTGAGAATTTTATTTAAAGAATAATAAATCAAACACATTAAAAACTTAGGTAAGGTTCGTTACGAATTGAGGACAGAAGCCCTCTTCTCAAATTCTAGTATCTGGATGCAAAAAAAACAGAAACTGACCTCGCATCCCTTGGCACCACTTTCCATAACGAAACGCAAAACTCCATAACATGCCCTATATAATCAAACAGCCTTTAATATTAAAATGATAAAATACAAACAAGTTATACGAAGAAAACTGACAAAATAAAGAAACAATGGTAGCCCAAAAATTTCCCCCAAAAAAAGGGTAGCCCCAAAAAGCATCAAGATACAAATACGTTTTCTATTTGCCCTTTGTTAAATACCATCAATTGTTAGCAATTTCTAACCATAATCAAACAGGTATGTAAATGTCTGTCAAACCAACAACTACTACACCATAGAAACTATCCCCCTGGTAGTCATAGTTGTAAGCATCTTTGCTCAAGAAGAAGAAACCGGGGATTCAAGCACCGATTTCTCCGGTCCCTTATTACAGGATAAGAGTGGGTTTATGGCTTTTTCAGACAAAAAACTCGTACACAATACATTGTTCAAAAAACATATATTCGATAGGTTACACACACCCTCACATGAAAGACATTAACTCACGTTGGACATTACAAACAATTGTTTGCATCCAAAATACATGCAGAAAAAATTAAATCACGTGATGGATCAATAGCCTGTCAACTAAACATTGATCTGAGCAGTCCAATTGGAAATTTCAATTGGATTTTACGTATTCAGAGGATCAATTGAGAGGTTAAACATTTGCATACTAATATGTGTTCAATCATATATAATGATATCTACATTAGATTATTCTTCTGAGATGAAGAGATTAACAGAACATTTTAAAGTATGAACTAGAAGAAGAATGAAAATCTACGAAAAGATATAATTAATGTCATTACATTTAACTCATAACTGCTTGATATAACATGATTTCTGGTTAACCTTACATATGAACAAAAAAAATGTTAATACAAAAAGGCTGAAGGCAGAGTTTAAGATAATGAACTAAAACCAAAGAAAAATATGCATTGAGAATGCTAAGGTCACTACATATAATGAAATAATTTTCAATTTTTGTAATAAAAATGAAAAAGAAAGAATTGTAGCCAGATATTGTGGCAATGGATTATTAAATGGAGAAATCCACAGCCAAAGGAAAACAGAAAGAGATAATGAAAAGGAGAAGGCAGCAATGTAATGAGAAGAAAGACACATTTTGACCCTGATTAGGGTTTAGGGTTTGAATGATCGTGACAGATTTTTATAGGACTGTCAAGAATGAGGTGACCAATTAGATGACACATAGCTCGGATTTTGGGGGAAATTCCTAAGAACAGGCATGCAGATTTAATTCGATGCAACTCATTTCGTCTCGAAATCTAATCCTCAATATTATTCACTTGCATACTCAGACCCGAAATTAAGATCTCTACATACATACAATTTTCAGAAGAAGAAAAAACCCAAGAAAATCAAAGAATCCAACAAAAGAAATGTGGTTGCTTCAAATTTGAAAGGGGCTAAACTAAAAAGCACACCCAACAATCGCGTAACAGCCAAATCATTATAGGCACTGTGCAAAAGGTAGCTTGTTATTGAACAAACAAACCCCCGTTGTCTGAAAAAATGCCCATTCTTAAAAATCTAATGAATTTCTAAAAAGAAACATAAATAACATAAATTACTAAAAAAGAAAAAGAAATGACATTTTTTGTTGAACCACAAAAAATTCATAGTACAAGGGGGAATACCAACCTTCCATTGAAAGGAACTCATCCCAAGGGGATATGATGGACAAATGAAGCACTTGATAAACAAGGTTCATTTTTTTATTTAATTAGAATGAAAGTTTTTGGCAAAAGGACAGGAAGTTTTTTGACAAACTAAAATCAGTTTAAGAAGATGAAGGTATGATGGTATGACCCCAGGTTGCTTATTTCAAAATTCAGTTTGCAATCGTAGCCAACAATTAAATATATTCACCAAACAGTTTTCTAATAGTATTAGATGTAACACAAAGGAAATATTTCAATAAGAATAACCATTACATAGATCATCCACAATTGAGGATATCTAATAAAAAAAATCATGTTTTCCAAATAACATGAACCATTTGTTAATCCAATAATGTTTTAATTGCACAAAGTTACCAATACTTTTCCCTCTCAAAAAAACTGGTAATTTACACGTGAGATGCGCACGCACACACACACACACAAATATATATATATATATATTAAAAATTGCCGTTGTCTGATATCAAACCTACGACCTGCTTTATATTAGTTATGCATGTGCATTGCACATGTTTATTTGGTTACAAATAGAGTTTGTTTGGTGACAAACTCTCCCATTAAAATAGTAGATAGATAGATACTACTGCTAAATATTTATGAACATCTACATCAATAACACATAACCAATATCTTAACAGTCCACTCAAGGACTTTCTATGAAGTCAATTTTCTACAATTTTCATCATACAAATGAAAGAAGAGAATGTGATGTGCAATGGATCAATATATGGTAATTTTCAAAAGATGGCCAACTGTGGATCCACCCCTAAGGTTGTCTGGCTGCTGGAGATTGAACGACTATTGTTCTATGCATTGTTGTTGAAGATTCCAATATAATAATTAGAGGCAAAACAAATGCAGTGCCTAATATAAAGAAAATTGCTCTATCTAACTATCATCACTTAAGGACATGTAGGCTATTAAACAATGCAAGCACTTGCACATGAAACCCAACCCAAACATAATGGATCCAAGAATCTAGATTACTTGTGCAAATATGAAACTCAAAAGAAGTAGGAAAAACTATAAAACACAACATTAGGAAATTTACAGCACGATACATTCATAATTAGACAACAACACATTAATTTGTGTGCACAACACAGCAATTAGAATATTACAAACTACACATCTAAATGAAAGTAATAAAATATAGGCAATAAATAAAAAAAAGTATTACAGTCTTAAATAAAGTAAATACCTTCGGACAGCGAGGCCACCGAGAAGCTTGTAACGGAGAGACTCGGCCTGAGCAATGGCGCAGAGACCTCTGTTGTTGACCTTCTCAGCGTAAAGCTCGACGCTGTTCTCAGGGAAATTGAATCTCTTCTGAACAACAGAAGTCAATTCCCTAATCCTCCTCCCCTTTTCGCCTGCATTGATTCGTTAATGATCAGAAAAATGAATGAACAATTGAAAGATCTAAACAGTGATGAATAGAATACCGAGAACGTTCTGAGTTCTGGTGGCGCGGATGATGATCTCGGTCCTCATCGGAGTAACCCTAACCTCGACGCCGGAGTAGCCGTCTTCGGCGAGTTCTCTCGTCAGAACCTCGTTCAGTTCGGCGAAGAAGACTCCATCAGCAACGAACTGCAAAAACAAATAATTAACATCAGATCAACCGCATAGATCTATCTATTTGGATATGAAGGATTAGGGTTTGTTGATGATGATGATGAGGTAACATCAGATCAACCGCATAGATCTATCTATTTGGATATGAAGGATTAGGGTTTGTTGATGATGATGATGAGGAGGAGGACTTTACCTTTCGCTTCTTACTCATTTGAGTCGCCATCAGTGGAGTAGAATAAGAAGAAGAAGAAGAAGAGGCGGCAGAAACCCTAGATTCGATGAGATTTGAGAGTTTGGGAGGCACAATATATAAACAAAGGCGGCGAGTGCGACCAAATAAAAGAGGGGGAGAGGGAGGAAAGTAATATATATATATGGGCCGGATTATTAGGGTATCCATAGGTCGAGGGTAAATTTGTCTTTTACCCTCTTTTTAATTTTAATTATGGGCCATTGGGCCGTCTCAGTTTTCGCTCTGAAAGGGTAAAAGGAAACAAAATAATAGGCCTATTATTATTGGGCTTAACAATGCTGCAGGGCCTTTGTCAATCTCAACAGTTTTTCTTCTCTCTCTCACACGAGTAACAAATCTTCTTTACCCACCCAAACTCTTATTTTTTTTTAAAAAGGTTCCCTTCAATGACCTATATAAGTTAGCATGGATGATATAATTTATAACCACATCAACAACTATAACAGTATTCAGGGCCTACCCCACCTTTAGGCCGGTGAGGCGATCGCCTAGGTCCCCGATTTTTTTGCAATTTTAGATAATTTCAAATTTGTGTTTTCCTTAGAAATATAGGCACGTAATTTGTGGATAAAAAATTTATATTGTAATTAGGGGTCCCTAAAAATAATTATTTGAGCTTTTCGTCTTAGGCCTCCGGAAACTCAGGGACGGTCCTGACAGTATTACATGTAAAAGACATTCAATTAAGAACCAAAAAAATATGTTACACTTTGGCCATAAAATCAAATTCAATACAAAGATGCTTAGTATTATTTACTATTCAGCCTCGGCTCCCTCCAAATTAAGAAGACAAGACGGTAACACACAATGCAATGTCTTCTTCTCAGCAAAACTGCTTGACAATGCTATCCACGCTATAACAAATAAATTGTAGAAAAAACAGCACAACAGCAAAGAGTGCAACTACTACATTCTGTCATTAGAAACACACATTTGCCTTTGGTGAAGATACATCATTACAAGTACTTAACCCCAACCCATGCCTTTAACAAGGAAGTGACGCCTAGTCTGTATCCTCGCTGCATTTGGCACTGACAACTGCTTTCTCTGCTATTGTCGACTTCTTTCGACCCAATTGTACTTGATAACGGCTCACAAATTCTCTCTTCAGTTTTCTACTTATTTTCTTCAACTCATGCCTGTGTGTATTTGAGGGCACAATCCTAACAATCTCCAACTTGGACCAAATACACAACACTTCAAAGTTATTGTATCTTTACCTCACATTATCTCTGCTAGCCTCTCATACTCATGAAAGACCCAAGCATTTCTCACTCTTATGAAGAGCACCTACGTCACTCCACCACGTAGAGTGCACCAACCACCCTCATAGGCTCATGAAGGATGTGCCTCACTAATCGCATAAGGTACGAATAACGAAGAAATAACTTCTCGTGTCAAATTTCATGTTACAATACTCCCCAATTAGCAGAATCTTCATTAACACCGGATATGGATCAAAGCCTCTCAATGCACCCACTTCACTATAAGTCTTCGTCGACGATAACTCCATAAAATTCGCAGACTGCTCAACCCATACAGTCTCATTTTGGTTACATTCATCGACATCACCTCGCATATTGATACCAGTACTCATTGTCACACAATAGCGATTTGAAGCTTCTTCTGCCATATCAAAAAGAACACTCATCGCAACAACGTTTTGCTCTTTAGGATCCCTCTCATGGCCAGCAACTCCCACTAAATATGCAACCTCCTCTGAAATCGCTCCACAACTAAAAGAACTCTGTTGTACCCAACACAACCTACTATGTGATTCCTGCTGAGAGTCAACTACAGGAGAAATGCCCCTCATGTCTCTGAGAAAATACAGCGTTCCCTCACACTTTTCTCTTGCTATCACCCCCTTGAACCTGCAGCTATGCACCACTCCCCACTACCAAATGTAGTAGACAACCCCTCTTTGTATAGCCTTCCCATTGAGATAAGATTTTTCTTCAAATTTGGAACATGTCTTGTCTCCCATAAGACAATACTTTGATTATCACTGGCTTTCACACAAACAGTACCAACTCCATATACGGGACACCTCTAACCGTTCCCCACGATCATATCTTCAAAAGAACCCTCTTTGTAGTCCTCAAACACTTCTCTCATCGAAGTGCAATGAAAAGAAGCTCTCGAATCAATACACCAATCTTGTGTGTCAACCTTCACCCTAGTTGATAAGTATAACTCGCAATTTTCAATGGACAACACAGCAGTTTCCTTTGGTTTGGTTTGCTTCTTCTTCATATAGGCCTTACAACTGCGCATCATGTGACCCCTCTTGTGACAATACCAACACTCCGGTCCATGTCCCTCATCGCTTTCATCAGACCCACTCTCAGACAAACTACTTTGATAATTTCTTCTTCTACTGCTCTTATATCTCTCACATATCTTCTCAACTGACATTGTAGAATCCTTAGAAGATGACGATGAAAATCTTTTGTTTCTCATCATTCCCACCTCCTCGTTCATAATGCTACTCACCACATCTTGTAGAGTCATCAAATCTATCATTGTGCTTATAATAGTTTGTCCCACCATACCATAACTATCAGGCAAAGTAGATAGAAGTAACAATGATTGTCCCCATTCTGAAAACTTCATTCCTATTGCTTCCATCTGGTTGCAAATTATACAGTAATTGTTCACATGTTCTACTACTGAACCCCCTTCCCTCAACTTCACTTGATGAGGAATTTGATTATATGCCGACGGTTTCTCATACATATGCGTTATTTAACACCCTGTAATTTCAAAGAGGTATATATATATATATATATATATAGGAATGAGATGCTTGCCCTGTAGGAATTCCTATGGGGGTTGTATATGGAAAAATGTAGATTGTGCGGGGGACCCACGGGAGGCAGCAGCATCTGCTGTTTCGGCTACTGCTTGCCCACGTGGGCGACTGACAGGTGGAGCCTAGGTAAGAGAGGGACAACATCAGTTGTTTAGGCACTGACGTGGCATGGGGGCACCCCGAAGGGTGCTCTGGTGACGTCAGCGCAGAGAGAAAAAGAACGGGAGTATTAAAATTGTCCCATACCGGGAGTTTGCAAACGTAATACCCCATAATAAGAAAAATTATTTTTTAATTATTATATATATATATATATTAGTTATTTTAAACTAAGTTAAGACTTGAATTGGATTTGTGCACGATTATTAAATAACCATGCATATTTGTGCACTAGGGTATGGTGACCTAGGGTTAGGGCTAACCCTCATCATGATTAAACTTTGGATCAATCTTGATGAGGATCCAATGGTTAGCACCTCTCATGAAGAGTTTCTTCATGAAGACTCCAAGAGAGCTCTTGAAGCTTCTAGGACTTGTTGTGTTGTCACTCATCCCCTCCATCCACCTCCACTAACTTAACCCTACTCCATCCTAGCCCTCCATCCATTCTTGGCCGGCCTTATCCAACCCTAGCACCCCTTCACTCTATAAATGCCCATTTCCACTCACCCTCTCATTCTTTCATCTTATCTTGTGTTTTGTTCCCAAAAGAAAAGGGTGGAGTTTTTAAGTAGAAAAAAAAAAGAAATCAAAGAGAGATTTTTTGTAGTAGTGGAGTAGGAGTAGAAGTGAAGAGTAACGGTGCAATCTTGAAGAGGAACGAGCAAGCAAAAGCAAGTAAGATCCTCTTGCAAAACAAAGGAAGTTGGTGATTCTCTAAAACTCAAAACTTAGTTTTTTGTGTGTGATATGGTCAAAACAAGGGGTTCAATCGAGACCGTCCAAATGGGGCACGAATCCTACAGTTCAGGGACGAGACGGTAATTTCACATGCAAACGGGTCCGAAGCGGGTACTGGGTCTCCTTCTCACAGATCCAATAACCCGCAAACGGATCCACCACAGCTGGGCACGGGTTTCAACCCGCTGCCAACTCGATCCAGCAAGACACAATCAAGGTCCCTGATTAGATCTAAATCAACGGCCATGATTCACGTCAATCTTTACACTGGGATTTAGGGATTAAAATTCCTTATCTGATTACCAGAATATACCTGATCAGATTACTTTCCCAATCTGTTTACAAGGAGATTATTCTATATCAGACTACGCGGATTACATTCCTAAATTGTTCTCTAAGACGCCTATAAATACCCCCCACCCATCTCCATTAACAGGTAATCAATCTTTCTCTAGTTAAACGCTCTTTCATAATCAATTCCGGTTACTGACTTGAGCGTCGGAGGGTGCGTCGCCGGGAACCCCGGTGTCTCGCACTTTTTGCAGGTGCACGGCGGGAGCGACGATCAGAGTTCAACGGAACAGGTATACAGGTCCTCCTATTCAGTTTCCCCAAAGAACTCACAAATTCATCTGTTTGCCCCCACACCGAATTTAGCGGCAACAGATTGGCGCCGTCTGTGGGAAACTAACGAGTAGAGACCTCTCCTCTTCCCGGTGAACAGGTTTTCTCCAGCCATGCCGCCTCGCAAAGTCAGATCTAGGGGCTCCAATCGAGCGCCCATCCCTGACCAGCAGGAAGTCCTTCCTGATCCCACTCAACAACAAGGGCAGCTCCCTCCTACCGTGGAAGAGCCGCTCCAGCGGAACCCTCCACATCCTGATCCGAAGGGGCCTAACCCCCAGAAACAGCCTCTTCATCCAGAGAACATACCCAACCACACTGCCTCCAGTGCCTCCATGGCCTCCCATCATCCCCGAGCCTCTGGTCGCCACGATGCCCATCCCAGACGCCCGGAGGATAAGGACCTTCGTCACCATCTGGACGAAAAGCGGGCTCGGGGAGAAGCCTCCCACCAAGAACGATCCCCCCGACACCGGGGACACAGGGGATCCCCCGCCCGAAGAGGGAGAAAAGACTCCCCCGATCACTACCGAGGGAGGCACTCACCGGCAGGTCGGCAGCAGCATCGGAACAATGAGGCACCCATCACCCGTGCCGAGTTCCAGCAATTCCAAGCTATGGTACAACAGGCCCTCAATCTCCGTCAAAATCCCAATGAGCCAAGGGCCCCCTCCCCTCGTCCGGTCCGGAGCCCTCGCCAACGTTCCCCTTCTCCTCGACCCGCTCCTACCAATTCCAGACGCACCCCAAGTCCTCGTCGTTCCCGAAGCTACCATCGCCGCAGCCCTCGCTCCCCATCCTACGAAGACGAGTCCCGTGGCTCGGCAGATCACCGCCGGAGAGATAACACCATGAACCGCCGCCTGAACGAGGTGGAAAAACTCTTGGGACAGATAAACCGGGAAGAAGAACTCAGGGGGAGGACCCTCCGTCCTAGCCAACCCCCGTTCTCCCGGACCATAGTGGATACTCCTGTTCCCTTCGGTTTCAAACCTCCCCAGTTCGAGAACTACACGGGAGAGACCGATCCGGTTGACCACATCGAAGGCTTTAAGACTTTGATGCTCCTCCATCAAGCGTCCGACGCCCTCCTCTGCAAAACATTCCCTGCAACTCTGAAGGGCCCAGCTCGAGAATGGTACTCTCGCCTTGCCCCGGCGTCAATATTCTCCTTTGAACAGTTCGAGACCCTGTTCATCACCCACTTCGTCAGCAGCCGAAGGGCCGAGAAGACCAGCATTTCCCTGTTGCACCTCCGTCAGCAGAAGGGGGAGAGATTGAGGGACTACGTGAAGAGGTTCACAGCCGAGGCCAGAACTATCGCATCCCTCGACCAATCCGTTGCTACCGCGGCGTTCCAATCCAACATCCTAAATTCTAACCTCCGCTCCTCCCTCGCCAAAAAACCGCCACATGACTTTTCTGACCTCCTCCTCCGTACTGAAAAGTACATCCGAGCTGAAGAGGCCGAGGAACCGCCCAACTGGGAAGCAACCGCCTCCGGGTCTAAGAGGAAGGGAATGGAAGAAGAGGGACCCAAAAAGTTTCAGAAGGATAATGCTGGCCAGCGCCGGCCTCCCCCTAGATTTGAAAAATTTACTCCCCTCACCACAAACATCTCCGCCATTTTCATGGAAGTCGAAAAAGAAGGGGTCCTGCCTCCAGCTCCAAAGATGAACACCCCAGCCAAAAGGAGGGATAAAGACAAATGGTGCCGTTATCACCGGGACCATGGGCATGACACCAACGACTGCCGGGCTCTGAGAAACGAGATCGAAGCCCTCATCCAGAGGGGGCAACTGGCGAAGTTTGTAAGAAAGGACGGGGCCGAACTTCCTCCCCAGCCTCGGGGGGCTAACAAACGTCCAGAACGGGAAGAGACGCCAGAATTCGAGGAAGAGCGAGTCCTCCACCTTATCCATGGGGGTCCAATGGGGGGCTCCTCGAACACTTCTCGGAAAGCTTTTATTAGGGAAGTAAATTCTGTCCGGGCCACCCCTCCCCCCAAAGGGCTCGGAGTGCCCGTCACCTTCTCTGACGACGATCTCGAGGGCGTCCGCACCCCTCATTGCGACGCACTCGTCATCAACCTTCACATGGCCAATTTCAAAGTCGAAAGAATCTTAGTGGATAACGGCTCCTCCGTTAACATCCTATTCCTCGATGCTTTTAAGGGGCTGAAGCTCTCCCGAGACAGACTGAAGCCCGCCGGGTATACGCTCCATGGGTTCACGGGGGTGCCGGTGACGATCGAAGGGGTGAATACCCTCGATGTCACAGCAGGCAAAACTCCTACTACCCGCACGGAGTCAATGGATTTCATGGTTGTAGATGTCCCAGCGGCCTACAACGTCATTTTGGGTCGCCCCGGCCTAGCCGCCCTCGAGGCCGTCCCTTCTGCCTATCATCTCAAAATGAAATTCCCCACTCGGGCTGGAGTGGGAGAAGTTAGGGGCAATCAGGAACAGGCCCGCAAGTGTTACATGACCTCCACACTCGGACCCGTCCTCTCCTTAGAAACACTCGAGATCCCCCAAGATGCTGCTCGGCCGACTCCTGAGCCGGTAGATGAGCTGGAGGAAATACTCTTCTCGGAGCAGGAACCGACCCGTAAGTTTTATGTCAGCAAGGCACTCCCGTCCGCCCTACATTCAAACGTTGTGAAATGCATCCGAGCCAACCGGGACCTCTTCGCATGGTCAGCAGCGGACATGCCCGGTATCTCCGAAGAACTCTTGGTCCATCGCCTCAGCGTGGATCCGGGGTCCAAACCGGTCCAGCAGAAGAGGCGCAAGTTCGCCCCCGAGCGCCAGCTCGCCATCAAAGAGGAGGTAGACAAATTGCTGAAAGCCCGATTCATACAGGAGGTGAATTATCCGGAGTGGTTGTCCAACGTAGTCATGGTGAAGAAATCCAATGGGACATGGAGAATCTGTATTGATTTCACTGACCTCAACAAGGCCTGCCCTAAAGATCCCTTCCCCCTGCCGAGCATTGACACTCTGATTGACGCAACCTCGGGACATGAGCTCCTCAGCTTCATGGACGCTTTCTCGGGTTACAATCAGATAAGGATGTTCCCCCCGGATATTCCGAAGACGTCTTTTGTAACGGACCAAGGACTCTATTGTTACCGAGTCATGCCGTTCGGACTGAAGAACGCGGGGGCAACGTATCAACGTCTCGTCAACAAGGTTTTCCAGGCCCAGATTGGTCGGAACATGGAAGTCTACGTGGACGACATGCTTGTGAAAAGCATCCGAGGCATTGATCATGAGGCCGACCTCCAAGAGGCGTTCGATGTTTTGAGAAAGCACAATATGAGACTCAACCCGAACAAGTGTGCGTTCGGCGTCTCATCAGGCAAGTTCCTCGGCTTTATGGTCAGCCAACGAGGAATAGAGGCAAATCCGGAGAAGATCAGGGCCATACTGGACATGGCCCCGCCTAGAAACGTCAAAGAAGTTCAGAAACTGACGGGTCGTTTAGCCGCCATTGGGCGCTTTTTGTCGAAATCCGGGGAGAAATGCCTCCCGTTCTTCAAAGCCCTGAGGGGGACTAAGGGGTTCGAGTGGGGGCAGCCACAACAAGATTCCTTCGACCAGCTTAAAGCTTACCTCGTCAATCCGCCCCTGCTCAGCAAACCCATACCGGGCGAGCCCCTCTACCTCTACTTGGCAGCCTCGAAACAGACACTAAGTGCGGTCTTAGTCAGGGAAGAAGAAAGAACTCAAAAGCCCATTTACTACGTCAGCAAAGTGCTCCGGGACGCCGAGCTCCGGTACCCGAAAATTGAGAAAATAGCCTACGCCCTGATAATGGCTGCAAGAAAGCTTCGGCCATACTTCCAGTCTCATTCCGTGGTCGTCCTTACCGACCAGCCGTTGAAACAGATCCTTCACAAGCCAGAGACTTCCGGCCGCCTCATGAAGTGGTCGATCGAGCTGAGCCAACATGATATTACTTATCAGCCTCGGACCGCAATCAAGGCGCAGGCGCTGGCCGAATTCATAGTTGAAACGACTATCCCCGACTCCGAGCAGACGACGAAGGGACCGCCTATCTGGTCTGTATATGTCGATGGATCCTCTTGCAACGAGGGGAGCGGGGCGGGAGTCATCCTGGCGGGCCCAGACGACTTTGTCCTTCAATATTCCCTCCGGATAAACTTTAAAGCCTCGAATAACGAAGCCGAATACGAGGCACTCATAGCCGGCCTCGGGATGGCCCGAAACGCAGGGGCGCGACGCCTGCAGATCTTCAGCGACTCTCAATTGGTCGTCAACCAGGTCCTCGGCGAATATGAAGCCCGCGATGACAGAATGGTAAAGTACTTGGCCAAAGTGAAGAGCCTCATGGCGCTCTTCAACGAGGCCCTCATCCGAAGAATCCCCAGAGAGGAAAATGCCCAGGCCGACGCCCTGTCCAAATTAGCTTCCTCATCCCTGCAAGGCCTCGAACAAACCGTTCTGATAGAAGTCCTCCTCAAGCCCAGCATAGAGGACGAGGCTTTCAACTCCGTCGAAACACTGCCGCTCCCCCTCGAAGACAATTGGATGAAGCCCCTCGTCGAGTTTTTAAGAGACGGACTCCTACCAAGGGATCCGAAGGAAGCCCGAAAGATAAGGACCCGGGCCGAGCGTTACATAATGGTCGAAGGCGTTCTGTATAAGCGCTCCTTCACCCAGGTGGATGGTCGACCCTACCTAAGATGCCTCTCCCCCGGACAAGCCGATTACGCCCTGCAAGAGCTCCATGAGGGCATCGGCGGAGCCCACTCCGGCTCCAGAGCCTTGGCACGTAAAGTGTTAAACTACGGGTATTACTGGCCCACTCTCCTACGGGACGCCGAACGACACGTTCGACAATGCACCTCCTGCCAGAAGTATTCCGACATCCGACGCCTTCCACAAGCACCACTCTCCTCCTTGTCGAGTCCGATCCCCTTTGCAATGTGGGGGATGGATCTACTCGGGCCATTTCCACCGGCCCCCGGACAGTTGAAGTTTCTAGTCGTGGCAGTCGACTATTTCTCGAAATGGGTCGAGGCCGAGCCCCTGGCTACAATTACCGAACATAGAGTCGTCCAATTCTTCTGGAAAAGTGTAATCTGTCGTTTCGGTGTTCCCCGAGTCGTAGTTACGGATAACGGTACGCAGTTCGCTGGAGCTGCCTTCCGAGCCTTATGTCAAGACCTAGCTATACAGCACCGCTTCTCCTCAGTCTCTCATCCCCAGTCAAATGGCCAAGCCGAGAATGCCAACCGACAGATCCTCTCCGGCATCAAGAAGAGACTCGACAAATGCTCCAAGGGATTGTGGGTCGATCAGCTGCCCAATGTGTTGTGGAATTACCGAACCACGAAGCGGATCCCGACGGGCGAGAGTCCGTTCAATCTCACCTATGGGTCCGAGGCCCTCATCCCACTAGAAGTTGGAATACCCTCTCCTCGCCTGATTGCCTTCGAAGAAGAACAGAATGCCAGGGAGCTCAGAACGAGCCTAGATTTGGTAGACGAGATTCGGGAAAGAGCCGCCATACGGCAGCAAGGTTACCGAAGAAGAATCGAACTCGCCTACAACAAACGGGTCCGCCCAACCGACTTGAAAGAGGGGGACCTGGTCCTCCGAAAGCTGGCCATTTCGTTCCCCGGACAGAAGAGCAAATTGGCCCCAAATTGGGAGGGACCGTACAAAGTATCCAAAGTGATCCGCCCCGGTGCGTACAAGCTAGAAGACCTTGAGGGTAGAGAAATTCCCAGGACTTGGAACGCCGACCATCTTTTGAAATACCTAGAGAAGGCAACCCCGCCTATCTAAGTAACTCGAGATGTCGGGCAACCACTCCTGCTACTAGTAATTTTTCCTTTGTTCTTTTTCATTGTAATAAACGGCTAGCAACTTTAGAAGCAGCCGACCATTAGATATTAATAAATAAATAAAGTTTTTCTTTACATTATCGCGTACTTCCGCCTCTAATTCCCTTATCACACAATGGTTCGGAGTCCAGCACTCGGCTCGACTCTTCCTACTCGGCCCGTCTTCAGACGGGCCAGGGGCAGATCGCCACGTTCGAAATTGCTCCTGCAGCCGTTGAATGGATCGGAGTCCAACACTTGGCTCGATTTTGCTTCGCAAATCCGCTCCTAAGCGGACTAGAAGTAGCTCGCCATTCGAAACTGCTCCTGCATCTCTCAAACTTATCACACAATGGTTCGGAGTCCAGCACTCGGCTCGACTCTTCCTACTCGGCCCGTCTTCAGACGGGCCGGGGGCAGATCGCCGTTCGAAATTGCTCCTGCAGCCGTTGAATGGATCGGAGTCCAACACTTGGCTCGATTTTGCTTCGCAAATCCGCTCCTAAGCGGACTAGAAGTAGCTCGCCATTCGAAACTGCTCCTGCATCTCTCAAACTTATCACACAATGGTTCGGAGTCCAGCACTCGGCTCGACTCTTCCTACTCGGCCCGTCTTCAGACGGGCCGGGGGCAGACCGCCGTTCGAAATTGCTCCTGCAGCCGTTGAATGGATCGGAGTCCAACACTTGGCTCGATTTGGCTTCGCAAGTCCGCTCCTAAGCGGACTAGAAGTAGCTCGCCATTCGAAACTGCTCCTACATCCCTTAAACTAATCTAACGACCGGATCCTTCCTCCGGCTCGACTCTATCTCTCCGACTCGTCCTTAAACGGTCCGGAACCCGTCCCGACCGTAGACTGTGCCGAGCTGACGAGGTACCGACCCTCGTTTTGGGAAAAAATCACCCCGAGGTCAACTCGCCGTTAGATCCTCTCAAATTGTGTGCCAAAGCGTGATGAGTGGATCCAGTAGTGCCACGTGCCCACAAAACGACAAGATAACGTTTTCTTGGTACTCGTGCCTGCCTCTGGATTCGTGCCCCCATCCGACGGTTATGGACACCCCACGTCGATCGGCACCAAGAGCCGAACGGCGGAGTCAGAACAACACATTGTTGGAGAATTCGTTTCGGCCATCAATTGTGCCGAGCTGACGAGGTACCGACCCTCGTTTTGGGAAAAAATCACCCCGAGGTCAACTCGCCGTTAGATCCTCTCAAATTGTGTGCCAAAGCGTGATGAGTGGATCCAGTAGTGCCACGTGCCCACAAAACGACAAGATAACGTTCTCTTGGGACTTGTGCCTGCCTCTGGATTCGCGCCACCATCCAACGGTTGTAGACACCCCACGTCGATCGACGTCAATAGCCGAGCGACAGGATCAGAATTGCGACAAAAGACTCGACGAACAGCCAATAGAAGACACTTCGGATAAATCGACCCCAATTTTATTAATGACTTGGACGAGTTTACAAAAAGATTACTACAGCGAGTTCAACAAAATATTAGAAGGCATGACCCGCTCATTTCCTCCGAGGAAGGGGGACACTCCGGTTCAACGACACTTTGGGTCGGCGCTTCTTAGCCTCCGAGCTCGTCTCCAGGCCGACGAACCGGGACGCCCCTTCGCCGCTGAGCCTCACAGTTGCCCCAACCGAAGCGCCACTTGAAGACACCGCCACACCACTTTGTGCATCGGCGGCTGACGCCCCGATGATGGGAGTCCGGGACGCCGCTTGGTAGAACGTGATACCTCGCTCGATCTCTTCGCGGGTACAGGAGGTGCTCCGGACGTTGGCCCTCACCGGCTGAGGCTTGAGCCGAGCGACCTCCTCCTCCAATTCGACGATCCGGTCCTTCAGCGCCTCGTCCCTCACGACAATTTTGAACCGAGGAAGCTTCGCCGATCCAGGGTATTCGGCGCTGTCAGATATGACACGACGCAGATGGGTCACCTCGATACTCTTGTCGACTGTCACCCTTTGCAAATGCTCGACCTTCTTCACGAGCTCATCTCGTTCGGCCAAAACAGAAGCCAATTCTTCTTCCTTAGCAAATAGCTCGGCTTCGGCTATCCGCAAGTGGTACACTTCGGCCAACAGATCCCCGTTCTTCATCTCCATATTGTACAGCATCCTCCTCGTCAGGTCGATCTCGCCCTCAAGGCGTTTCACGAGAGACAGATGGAACAGCTCTACTTGTCGCCGAGCCATCGTAGTGACGGGGGCCTACCCTACCACCGAACCAAACACTTAGACAATTTCAAAGACAAAACGTTTTTTCATTTATCAAAAAGCGGTGGCCAGTCCGCAAAAGGCGTTACAAAGCTCGGAAGAAAAAGCAGAACAGAAACTACAAAAAGATTAACGAAAGAATCAAGGGTCCACCTGCGTCTCCGCTCCCACCCCGGACGCATCGACGGGCGGTCCCTCGATCTCTCCCTTAGCCGGGTCATCCTCTCCCCCTCCGTCTTCGCCTTCGACCTCGTCCTCGGCATCCCCCTCCTCGTCGTCCACGGGCGACCCGGGCCACAGTCGATAACCGACTCGCTCGAAGCCGGGGACACGAGCCTGGACATGGTCCAGGGCCGTCTGGTAGGATCGCTCCATGTTCTCAGCCATATGTTTCTTCGCCTCTGCCTCAATCTCGGCTTCGACCTCCGCCCGGATCCTCGCGGCCTGCGCTTCCCTCTCCGCCTTCTCGTCGGCCAAGGACTTCAATGCCGCGGCAAGATCTTGGGCGGCCTTGGCAGCTTTGGCGGACTCCGCTTCGAGGCCCTCCTTCGCTTTCTTCAGGTCGGCAGTAAGGTCGGCCACCCGAACGTCCAGAGCCTCGGCCCGCCTCTGCTCGGCCTCGAGATCCTTGACCGCCCGGACCTTCGCCAGCCTGTCTTTCTCGCTGGCGGACTTCAGCTCCTTCTCCTGTGCGGCGAACGCCTCCATGAGATGGCCGAAGTGAACGGTGGCCTACGAAGACAACGATAAGTACGAAGTACGCACCGAGTAACAAACTTGAAGAAATTTGCGAACACTTACCGAAACAAGCCCCCGGGCGACTTCGTAAGTGTCGTCGCCGACCCTCCCCGCATTCAGCGCGGCCTTATCCTTCGGGGTCGCCAAGTGTTTGACGACCTGCATTGACATCTGCGAGTTGCCGAGGAAACCATCATGATTCCTCACCAGCCAGTTCGGCACAAACAACTGCTTGTGCTGCTCGGTCAGGATTTCCTCGGCATTCTGAGTCAATGGGGGAAGCTCGAGCGCCAGCGCCGCATTGACATCAAAGACACCCTCGTTCACGGACGGGGCGACAGGGGCCGAGGTCTCCTCCACCACCACTACCTCCGAAGGCACCTCGGTAGCCGGGGGAGGCGGAGCAACGTTAGTGGCGACCGCGGGCTGAACACCCGAAGACGCACCCTCGGCCGCCCTCTTCCTTTTTCTGGTCCCGGTCAGCTTGGACCTATCGGCCATCATAGCTTTAAAGTCAATCTTCATCGACTCTGCATCAACAAAAAAAAGAGGGGGAGAAAACCGAATCAAAACAGACGAATTGAAGACTTAGAAAAAAAAAAAAAAAATGAATGAGATGTCAAGAGCGTACTCGGGTCGATGGGGCTTAGTCCGGACCCGAACAACACCTCTTCGGTCAACTCCCTCCAACTCAGTACCGGAAGGGCCGTGATCCTCCTCGCTACCTCCTCCTCGGCCTCAGATAGTGCGGGGTCGCCCCGCGCAAATTTCGGCACTTCCACCTTCCACCGGGACGGAATGTGCCAAATCGCTTCGCCCCTTACGATAAAATACTTCTCCCTCCAACCCTTAAGAGAGTCGGGATTCTCTACAATCTTAACACCTCTCCTCGGCCCCAAATAGTACCGGTACTCCGAGCCGTGTTGCCTGTTTATCCGATAGAGGCCCCGGAAAACTGACAGATCCGGCGCTACCTCGGCTCGGTGACACTGAAGCAAGAATGCGTTCACATGACGCCAAGTGTTTGGACTGAACTGAGTAGGGGCGAGACAATACCAACCGAGGATCTGAAGTATGAAAGGGTGCAGCGGAAAACGCAGTCCCGCGTTCAAGGAGTCGACGTCAAACATGCACATGTCCGACGAAGGCAACTTAGTGTTTGCTCGCACCCCGGGGCCAGCGACCATCAGCTTGTACTCCGACGGGATAGCGAAGGCCTTCCTGATCCGAAGAAGATCCTTCTCGGTCAACGACGAAATGAGCTCGTCAGCTTCGGAGGGATGGAACGGACTAGGCTCCTCGACGATCTTCGACTTTCCGTAGATCGCTTTCTCCAGAAGATCACCCTCGTACTGCCTGACTCCCGAATGCCCGGACAGGACGGAAGGATATTGTCCTATCTCGGGAGCTCGTTTCGGGTTCTCCACAATCACCCCCACTATGGGGGGCGGGGTCTCCCCTGTCCTCTTCTTCTTCCCGATCCTCGACTCGACAGCCAGCGGTTCGGCCATCTGCTTCCCCTTCCTGCGAGCTTCCGCCCTACTCCTCTCCCCGGCGCCATCACCGCCCGAGGACGAGGCACCACTACCCGAGCTTACCCTTGACATCCTTTGAAAAAGCTAAGGCAAAGACAAACTAACCTTTGAAGTGACGTTCACGGTCGGAGAATGCTCGCCTGAAATCGCCTGGCCCACGCGACAGCTAACGACAACACCGTGGAGCAAGAGCGCCGCTAGCAGAGGACTTAGAGAACAAAAGTGAATTCGTAGAGTGAAAAGTGAGAAATGAGCTCAGGGGTGAAGGAATGGTAACTTATAACCTCAACTGATAACGGGCCTCCTTGGGAATCCAAAAGGCCCACTAAGAATCCCAAACGTCCTACAAGAGAGAGGCGGCGGTATGAGAGGGGTGGCGGAACTCCCCAAAAAATACAAGTTGCGACTCGGCCACCGGTCTAATGAGCCGAGCTATCGAACGAAACGCTCAGTGACCGAGCCACCGAGTTCGCCCAAAAATACCCAACGCCGCGCCCGGCAAACAGCGCGAGGTATGCAGACCGGGGTGACGAGATACCGACCCTCGTTTTTGGCAAAAAATCCTCCCGAATCAAAATCACCGTCGGATCTCTCCAAAATTCGCGTCAGAATCTGATGAACGGTTCAGATTGCGCCACGCCCACAAAACGACAAGATAGCGTTTTCTCGTGATCTGAACCCCATCCTCGTGATGCGTGGCAAAATGAACGGCCCAGATCCGTCCACGCAGACCTTCCAAACCGCTTGCCATCGGCTTGGTCGGCCGAGCTACCGAACAGCTCAGCCAAGCAACCGAGCCACTTAATACGGAACGGCGGAACCATCAAGAAGACAAGTAAACAACTCGGCCTCCGGCCCACCAAGCCGAGCCACCGAGTTCGCCCAAAAATACCCAACTCCGCGCCCGGCAAACAGCGCGAGGTATGCGGACCGAGGTGACGAGATACCGACCCTCGTTTTTGGCAAAAAATCCTCCCGAATCAAAATCACCGTCGGATCTCTCCAAAATTCGCGTCAGAATCTGATGAACGGTTCAGATTGCGCCACGCCCACAAAACGCCAAGATAGCGTTTTCTCGTGATCTGAACCCCATCCTCGTGATGCGTGCCCAGATAAACGGCCCAGATCTTGCCACGTCCACAAAACGACAAGATAGCGTTTTATGGGGATCCACGCCAAAGATGGACGGCCTAGATGATGCCGCGTACCTCGGATGCTCCGAACCGAGGCACCGACCCTTCCAACCAGGTCGCCGACCCCCCAAGCCGCGGCACTACGCATCCGGGCCGTGGTGCTGGGTTACCGACCCATCCAACCGGGTCGCCGACCCCCCTAGCCGCGGCGCTACGCATCCGGGCCGTGGTGCTGGGGTATCGACCCTTCCAACCGAGTCGCCGACCCCCCTAGCCGCGGTGCTACGCATCCGGGCCGTGGTGCTGAGGTACCGACCCTCGTTTTTGGGAAAAAATCCTTCCGACCCTCAGGAGCCGTTGGATCTCATAGGAAAGCGCGCTCGTCATGATGGACGACCCAGGTCTTGCCACGTCCACAAAACGACAAGATAGCGTTTTATGGGGATCCACGCCAAAGATGGACGGCCTAGATGATGCCACGTACCTCGGATGCTCCGAACCGAGGCACCGACCCTTCCAACCAGGTCGCCGACCCCCCAAGCCGCGGCACTACGCACCCGGGCCGTGGTGCTGGGGTACCGACCCTTCCAACCGGGTCGCCGACCCCCCTAGCCGCGGTGCTACTCATCCGGGCCGTGGTGCTGGGGTATCGACCCTTCCAACCGAGTCGCCGACCCCCCTAGCCGCGGTGCTACGCATCCGGGCCGTGGTGCTGGGGTATCGACCCTTCCAACCGAGTCGCCGACCCCCCTAGCCGCGGTGCCACGCATCCGGGCCGTGGTGCTGAGGTACCGACCCTCGTTTTTGGGAAAAAATCCTTCCGACCCTCAGGAGCCGTTGGATCTCATAGGAAAGCGCGCTCGTCATGATGGACGACCCAGGTCTTGCCACGTCCACAAAACGACAAGATAGCGTTTTATGGGGATCCACGCCAAAGATGGACGGCCTAGATGATGCCACGTACCTCGGATGCTCCGAACCGAGGCACCGACCCTTCCAACCAGGTCGCCGACCCCCCAAGCCGCGGCACTACGCACCCGGGCCGTGGTGCTGGGGTACCGACCCTTCCAACCGGGTCGCCGACCCCCCTAGCCGCGGTGCTACTCATCCGGGCCGTGGTGCTGGGGTATCGACCCTTCCAACCGAGTCGCCGACCCCCCTAGCCGCGGTGCTACGCATCCGGGCCGCGGTGCTGAGGTACCGACCCTCGTTTTTGGGAAAAAATCCTTCCGACCCTCAGGAGCCGTTGGATCTCGTAGGAAAGCGCGCTCGTCATGATGGACGTCCCAGATCTTGCCACGTCCACAAAACGACAAGATAGCGTTCTATTGGGATCCCCGCTAAAGATGGACGGTCTAGATGGTGCCACGTACCTCGGATGATCCGAACCGAGGTACCGACCATTCGAACCAACTCGCCGACCCCTCGAACCGCGGCGCAACGCATCCGGGCCGGGGTGACGGAGTGCCGACCCTCGTTTTTGGGAAAAAATCCTTCCGAGGAGCAGGAGGCGTCTGATCGTTCCGAAATTCGCGCTCCATCTTGATCGAAGGCCGAGATGATGCCACGCCATAAATAGGTATTAAAAATTGGTTTTTATTTATTTAAATCGGTTTATTTATTTAAAAAATTGCGAAAAATCGCTAAAAATTCGGGAAAATTAGCTAAAAATTCCAGGAAATAATTAAAAATTCGGGGAATATTTCTAAGCCACCGAACGAGCAATTATTACCTAGAATACGCGGTTAAAGCCCCCGAACAATTAGCCAACACATCGCAAAATTAAATAAATCATCCGGAAAAATAGATAAAAACTCGACACAGCTTCGGAGCATCAAAGAAGGAGGAACTAGCCTACCCCCGTGCTCCAGGATTCAAAAATCACCCATTCGGACTGCGATACAGTTCCACCGACCACTGAGTTAGTCAAACTACTCCTCAAAGACTGACCACCCTCAGTCTTTAGGAGTGGGGGGCTCGTGATATGGTCAAAACAAGGGGTTCAATCGAGACCGTCCAAATGGGGCACGAATCCTACAGTTCAGGGACGAGACGGTAATTTCACATGCAAACGGGTCCGAAGCGGGTACTGGGTCTCCTTCTCACAGATCCAATAACCCGCAAACGGATCCACCACAGCTGGGCACGGGTTTCAACCCGCTGCCAACTCGATCCAGCAAGACACAATCAAGGTCCCTGATTAGATCTAAATCAACGGCCATGATTCACGTCAATCTTTACACTGGGATTTAGGGATTAAAATTCCTTATCTGATTACCAGAATATACCTGATCAGATTACTTTCCCAATCTGTTTACAAGGAGATTATTCTATATCAGACTACGCGGATTACATTCCTAAATTGTTCTCTAAGACGCCTATAAATACCCCCCACCCATCTCCATTAACAGGTAATCAATCTTTCTCTAGTTAAACGCTCTTTCATAATCAATTCCGGTTACTGACTTGAGCGTCGGAGGGTGCGTCGCCGGGAACCCCGGTGTCTCGCACTTTTTGCAGGTGCACGGCGGGAGCGACGATCAGAGTTCAACGGAACAGGTATACAGGTCCTCCTATTCAGTTTCCCCAAAGAACTCACAAATTCATCTGTTTGCCCCCACACCGAATTTAGCGGCAACAGTGTGTATGTAATTTTAGCATGTGGTAGTAGTCAAGAGAAGTGTGGTTGCCATGTATGAATATTGACATGCTAATTAAAAAATAAGTTGGTATAGTAGAACAACTCTTTTCATGATTCCTTATTGAAGAAACATGTTTATAAGGTGTAGCTTAGGAATTTCTAGCTCACGAACGGCTTGGAATTTTGAACTAACATTTTTAGGACTTGTTGTTCTATATATCTAGAGCTCACATGAATTTTTTCACAATATCTGGAGTCCATTTAGTAACTCAAACATCCACTTAATTTTCAGACAGACCTAGCTGAAAAAGCTGCTATTTTTGAGAGAAATTGTTATGTCTTTCAAAAATCATAACTCAATATTGGTACGGTATTTTCAGGTGAAAATTTTTCTGGATGCTCTTGTATGTGTCTACAACCATATCTTAAATTTCACATTTTTTCGAGATCGTTTGATGCCTCAAAAATTTTTTAAGTTACAACTAGTCTGGACGTTGGAACTGAATCTGTCTGTCTTTGAGACTGAAGTTCATCTACTCATAACTACTTGTGTGTGCATGATATTAAAATGAAATTTTTGAAGTAGTTTGTATTATGAGTCTACATCCCGATTCTAAAATTTTAGAATTTTTTGATGACATTTGATGAAGTTTCAAAAAATGAATTGTATGTAGAAGTAAAGACCCTGTCTGAAAAGCATAAAATTTTTTTTGCTATGTTTGAGGGGTCATAACTCTTTGTGTAAGATGAATTTAGATGCCATTTTTGGACACAATAGAATGGTATATGTCTAGTTGTAGAATCTCCAATTTCATAATCTTTGGACATATGGTTGATTTTATATTGAATTTAGACTAGACTATGCCCAACACCCAGTTCATATTGCATGGTCTGTACATTTGTCATTTTCTGGAGCAATGTGTTTGGAATTTGCAAAAGTGATGAACTCGAGACTTCGAGTAGAGACTCCTAGCTTTCCAAAAAGTCTAGAATCATGAAATTCCAAGTTGTGTAGTAATTATTATGATTTTAGGAAGTACTGGACAGATCCAGTCTCCTTAAAAGATGTCACTTTTGTGTGCACGTGACCTTTTCTCAACTCCTATATTTGGATTGAGAGCTAGGGGTATTTTCTATATCCCAAATGTTTGTTGTTTTTGTGTCTTATGTTGATTAAGACATGGTTAGGGACTTAAACATTATTGGAGTCGTTGATCTTGTCTAGTTAGTTGCATATACCTATCAACTGTTAGGCTAACATTGGAACTTCCGCCTTATTAATTAAAAGTGGCTAACTCGGGCGCTGACGGAACCATAGAGGATGATCGCGGGCCGAGTTTGAGGACGAGACTCAAACGGGGAAAGTGGCGAGCAAGGTGATCGCGTCGCCAGGAGCCGCAGGTTGGTAGACGGGAACTAGGTCTTTGTTAGGGGGACCGCTTGAGACTAGGTGTGACCTAGACAATGGATCAAGATTGTAACCATACCCTTATAAAATGTTCAGGTAGACTCATTATTCGTTAGGATTGTCGTCACCTATAAATTGCATTAGTTTTTCTAGCGACTAGTAGTCGAGTATTGTACTCTCCTGACATTAGGGATACGTGCTGCGGTACGTATCTCGCACTGTTGATTCCTGAAGTACCGGGGTAAGAATGGGAGAGGATTCCTGGTGGATAGGGGCTTAGACCTTCGAGGCCTTCATGTTCTTATGTTAAGTGGACACGAACGGACCATGGGGCTGTTGTCCCATGGATCTTTGGCTCCATGGATACGCGGTTATGTATTTGTAAGATCTTCACGGCATTTTGTGAAATCCCGACCGGATTGGGGCACTAGTGGCAAACGGAGACACCACTGTGTTTGGCAGTGGTAACTATAGCATTCACCAGCCATGATTGTATTTATCAGGAACATATTGAATACAATAGTAAGATGCATGACGGGAGTTCAAAACCCTGAACTTGGAGACAACAGCATGATTTGGAACATATATAGTATGAGATGCATACATTTCCAAAGTCTCGCATGCATTAGATTAAGTACATCTTGACCTGTGCATTAGATTACTAGGCCATGTCATACACAGACACCTTTTGACCCGATTCCACTTTCTTATTTTTAGTCACTTTTTATTGCATCAACTCTTGATTTGTCTAGTTAAAGATCACTGCTTTTATCAGCATTGTGTCAGTAGAATTATTGATGTGTCCACTCTTTTAGGTACTAGATTGCCGATCGTGGAGCCCAGGACCACCCAAGCCAGATGGTGCGTCCGAGTGATAGTACCAAGTGTTCATTATTTACATTTTTTTTGTAAACTCTAATTTGAAAGTTTTGAAACAATGTGTATTTGTAACACTTGAACTTGTACATCATAGAATAAAATTTGTTTAATTTTTTCTTCTTGTATTGTGACTGTTTGAAGGAAAGATTCTGGTTTGTGTCACGAATCGCCAGTATAGGGATTCGGGGTAATACAGTAAAAATAATTAATATTAAAATAATAATGCCTATAATCAAGAGTCACCATTCCGGTTAACCACCTTTTGAGAGGCAGTCTGTAGTGGGCAGTTGTACTAAATAATAATAATTTGTCTGATAAATTGTATAAATTATCTGAGTTTGGGACATGGGTGTTACAAATGGTAGCAGAGCCGACTTTCGACACCGAGTGTGGGTACAGAGTGGTGGTTATGCTTGAGATGGATCTAGCAGATGTACTGGTAAGTATGCTTAAAATTTGTTGTTTTCTTTTTCGTAATCATTGTTCTACTTTATATCACTGCTGTATGAATTTCTTATTGTATGCAAAAGGGTATAAAAGTAATTTTATTATAAAATTCATTCCCTCCCTTTGTGAAAAGATAATTATTTTCTCTCTCCTCCCCTTATTTGAATCAAACAGAGTTTTTATTAAATTCCTCCCCTCCCTTCTCCTTCCTTTCCCTCCCCTCCATTAAAATCGCTCCCCTTCCCTTCCCTCATCTGAACCAAACAGACCCTAAATGTAAGTTTGTAAAAGTCCAATCGAGGCCCCTCTCTTTTCTTTTTATTTTCTTTTATAGTTGCTTAGTTGGCTGGTTTGTTTGTTTGTTTGTTTGTATGGCCTAATTTATTATATTCTAATAAATGACTAAAAACAGAAAAGATCAGATCAAAAGATGAGGAGGGAGAGGAGGAGGAGAGGAAGAAGAAGAAGATGATCATCCGTACTAATTCTATTTATTGAGTCACAAAGAGTAATTATTTATTATAGATTAAGTCTTACGGTTAGGCTTCAATCCTGGAGTCAGCCTTTGGCTTTGAGGCTGTGGGAGGGAGAGAGAGAGAGAGAGAGGTGTTGTTTATATGCTTCAAGAGGTAAATTATTCTCCTCCTTCCCCTTTCTTCCTTTCTTTCTCTCTTTCTATTTCTTCTATTTTCGGCTATTTCTTCAAGAGAAGAGAAGAGAAGAGAAGAGAAGAGAAATCCTAGCTAGGAGTGAGTTACCGGCGATCTCTCTCTCTCTCCGGTTTGATCGACGGACTCGACTCTACTCTATAGGGTTTCATTCCGATCTCATCTCTCAATTGCAACCCTACCTTACCTAATCCAAGGTGGATCTAGGGTTCCATATTATAATGGGAACGGATCTAGGGTTTCCATCTTTCTTCTTCTTCTTGAATTGAATTGAATTAGTTCTTCCGTTGTTGTTCGGTTTGATCTGGTTGTGGTTGTGGTCGAGATCACTTTCATTTATTATTATTATTATTATTATTATTATTATTATTATTATTATTGCCTTGCTTGCCTTCACAGTTCACAATGAAAGATGGATGCTAGTCAAGGCAAGAAACTTTACATTTTTATTCTTCAATCATACATACATATGCTTCTGTCTTTAGATTTATTTATATTTATTGTTTTATTTAGGTAGGCTGCACCTGGGTGGGTATATGCCTCCTTTGTGTTGCTCAACATTTTTTTCACCATTTCCGTTTCATTCACTGTTCCGTTCCCGATGAGTAGACACAGCACAGCACAAATAAATGAAAAGGGAAAACATTGAGGAATTAGATAACAAAGCAAAACCAAACTCACACACCTTCAGGTTAAAAATCACTAGTAATATACACGTGCGATGCACGTTTTTTTTCCTTCTTCTTTAAATTAAAGTAAAAACTCGATAACAAAGGAAAACCAAACTCACACACCCTCTTGTTAAAAATCACTAGTAATATACACGTGCGATGCACGTGTTTTTTATTATTAAAATAAAGTAAAAACTCTGATTTACACGTACGATGTATGTCTTAATAAATAGGATTATATATTTTTTTAAAAGTAAATGTGAAGACTATAATGGGAGAGTTGGAGTTGCACGCGTGTTGCACGTAAGTAGGTAGATTTACAACTCCAACTCTTCCATTATAATAGTTATTGTATATTATATTATAGATAGATGGATAGATAGATAGATAATAATTTACTCGTGTGATACACATTTAATATATTTAAAAAAAAATAAAGTAAAAAATATGGCATAGTGAGGACTCGAACGAGACCTCCTTCATATTAGTTATGCACATACAATGCACGTGTTGGTAGATTTACAAATGACACTGAGGCCTTGTCTATTTCTCACTGTCCTTTTCTTTTATCCAAATTCTTATACTTGTCTTCAGTATAGGATTCGGATTTTATTATTTTAATTATTCTTTACTCTTCTGCATTTTAGTATGATTCCCAAGTTAGATAAAGGAGAGTCATTTTTTGGACAGGTTAGTTTGAGTAGCATCTCATATCTTAATTGGTTCTTTACAATTAATTGTTAACCAACTTAATTAACCATACCATCATGCTAACATGACATTGGTAAGTTTTTGATTTTCTTAATTAGTTTGACAATAGTTTGGACAGAGTCATTGTTTGTACTCAATCTACTATCATTCAAATTGTAATTGTAATGCCATTTTAGTTTCATTATATTTAGTCAGTATTATTAAACTTCTTTTAAGGAATGGCTGAATGCTAATTTATGTTATCTTCATGTTACATACCCATGAAGCTTCTTGAACTAAATAGTGTATCTCCTTCTTCTTTCAGGCTCCGGCCTTGTCCATTCTAGTGAGCTTAGTCTTTTTTAAGATATGGAAAGTGAGTTATCTCTGTCAAGCTGCTTCAAGTACCGAGTTACATCGTTCCAGGAGGCTCTTGACTGGAGGTTTCTCATTCCGGGGAGCTTTCTTCTCATCTCTTTTGTTGATTGCACCTAGTGTTGGGTTGGTGTCCCATGACCTTCGAGCGAAGCGTTATGCATCAGTATTCTGAAGTTATTACAACAGAAGTACACCTCTACAAGTAATCCAGCTTCATGTGCATTGTTGCAGACACATGTTTTGCTTGTGAGAATTCTCTGACCTTTCCCTTTTTTTGGCAGTGCTCCAACAAAGCATCTGCTTAGAGTAAATTTGAGGTCTGTAGCGCACAATACGGAGGATATAGTCTACGAGGTACAATAATATTTCCATAGATGTATAATGTTATGTATCTTAGTGCTTACTTTTGTTTTTGTTTTACTTAGTGGAGTATTTATTTATTTATTGTTCTCAGGGTTGATCTGCGAGTAACATTTTCTGGAATATTTGCTGCACATACATCTTCTTCCAAAATTCTGACCAGAACTCTCTTTTTGTAGCATGTTATTTCCTGCCCCATGGAAGGTGTTTGGCCAGTTTGTTGACATTATAAATTCTTGGACAGGTTGTATGGAGAAAACAGACATAATTATTTTAAGTTTACCTCTAGTTGTTTAGAAGGGTGTAGAGTGGTTTCTGGCCAAGATAAGTTTCTGCATATCAGCTTGTCACACTACTTAAATTGGATTTTGTTGGAGAGCAGTATTTACATGTCACTGGGGATATAAGGCTTGTGGATTTGGCTGGAAGGTTGATTAATTTCTGTAATCAAGTCTACAACTCCTTTTCCATTTGGAAATATATTTCTAGTTGTCACCATATATAAGTTGTTACTGACCGTTGATTTTCTTATATGTACCTTGAAGTTTCCTTTTACTGGAAGTGATGGAGCGGTGAGTTTGCATATTTGAGATCTATATATAAGTTATTTAATATTTGCTGAAGGGATGACTCAATTTCCCGCCTTCTCAGATACAAAATAATAAAGGAAATTGGTGATGGCACCTTTGGAAGTGTATGGCGTGCTATAAATAAACAAAGTGGTGAAATTGTATGTTTCCTGAAATGACCTCTAATTTCATTATCACTTTTATGGTAAAGCTCTGGACAAAATCGTAACTATTACTTTGACAGGTCGCAATTAAGAAAATGAAAAGGAAATACTATTCGTGGGAAGAATGTATGACTCTTCGGGAAGTGAAGGTAAATTAGCTGCAGTGTCCTGTGCACATTTCTCTCAGTTAGGTTTGGTTTATTTTAGATTGTGACTTCATTTTCTCTTTTCAGTTCTTGCGGAGGATGGGCCATCCAAACATCGTTAAGCTGAAGGAGGTTATAAGGGAGAACGATATATTGTACTTCATATTCGAATACATGGTATTCTTTTATGAAACTTCCTGATGTGTGTTTTACATGGTATTCAGCATTATTATGACTTTTCTTTAATGCTACCAGGAATACAATCTTTATCAGCTTATGAGAGACAGAAGCAAGCTTTTCTCGGAAGCTGAAGTTCGAAGTTGGTGTTTTCAAATATTCAAAGCTCTAGCTTACATGCACCATCTAGGCTATTTCCATCGTGACCTTAAGCCTGGTATTACACTATCTAGCTAAACTGTTCTTTTTGCATCTTGTCCTTCATCTTGATCGTCATTTTTTCCACAATTGTAATTCCTGAGAAGTCTGTTTTGCTATGTTTATTTAGTAATTTTCTCAGTGCTCCTAGAGGGCATTCTACCTTTGTAGATTTGTTTATATTTCACAGTTTCAGGAGCATCTAAAGGGAAGCATCCCAACTAAAATTGTTAGGGTATCTTTTGATGGTTCTCTCACCATCCCAGGATTTTCTTGTAATTAAACACAGCAGACAAAGTGCAATTATACTCTCCTATTCTCCGAGTGCATTTGATACATTTTTTAACTCGATCTGGAGAAGATTTAGAGCATCTGGTTTTGATCTATGTATTGCTTGTAATTGTATTTAGTGTGTTTGGTTTAAGATGCAAGTGCAAGTTGAAATTCAAATTTCTGTCCCAATTTTTGATTCATTCACCAAAGTAACCTATATTTTATATCTTACAGCCATCATTTCCCTCCAAAAGTTAGTATTTATATGACAACCACCATCTCTTTTTGCTATTGGTATTTGTGGTATTCGAGTCAAAAGCTTGGGAGGGAAATTTGATTTGTGCACTTGCACCGGCAACTTCACTTGCACTCGCATCTCAAACCAAAAACATCCTTAATCAGTTTGGTGCACTTATGTGGTGCCTATATGTGGCATGTGGAAAGTTTGCCTGCATAAAGTCGGTGTTTGCAGTTTTCCAACATGACTTGAAAATTGGAACTCCATAACTTAGTATACTCACAAAGTTTACTGCTCTCTACATTTATTGATTATTTTGGCATGTGGACACAAATAACCAATGGCGATAAATAGATCTGTGTGTATATGTAATGTGTTGATATCTCTCTCGAATCCTTGTTGTCAGTTCTATGAACACAATCAGATAAGTTGTAGTTATTATGCTTTGAAGGTAAATGATGTCTGGATAGTTCTTATAATTTCTATAAAAAATAAATTAAAATGGGAATTTCTTGAAATGAGAGGGATTTCCAGATTAAGGTAATTTTTAGCCCTTATTGTAGAGTTCTGTAGATCAGAGAAAAATCTTTGAAGTAGGTATGACATTTTGAGAATCATATTGAAAAATTGGCGTCTATTGTTTTAGCTCAAATAGCAACTTCATTTTTCAATCATATATAATCTATTCTTCTGATATGCCTATTGACCAATGTATATGGCTCTGGTTTGTGGTAAAATAAAGAACTGTGACAATTTTCAGATGTTAATGTTTGAAGGGGTGTTGAACATGTGTTCTAGCATTTTCAACTTTTAAAGTGTATCATTGTTGTAACATGTGTTTTAGCATTGTTGTATAGTACTGGGTTTTCGTGAGTATGTTTTGAGCATTTGTTAATGCCAAGGTATTCATTTAACAATTCAAATAATGAATTCCGTGTGATGTTATGGGTGTCGAAGTGACTGCAATTTATATGCCTATGATATAATTATTTTATGTAAGTATCATTTTATTTCATGGAGGAGAATTTGCCACTTACAAGCATTGGTTTTAATGCATGACTAATATCACTATTTAATACTGTGTGAGGCTGAGGCCACTCATTGTTGTTCAAATAAAATTCCCGTGTATACAGCAGACTATCTATGTCAAGTTCTATGCTTAACTTTTTATACAAAATTATTATAAAATTATTAAGGCCACTCATTGTTTATATAGAACTGGCTTCTAATTTTTTTTCATTGGCGGGGCTGTGCCTAGTGCTAAAAATTGTGTTTTTTTTTCTCCCAATGTTAAATTTTTTCAATCTTCTATAGAAAATCTATTGGTCACAAAAGAGATCATAAAGGTTGCAGATTTTGGCCTTGCTCGGGAGGTGACTTCACAGCCGCCTTACACAGAATATGTCTCCACTCGCTGGCAAGTACCAGCTACTGACTTACTTTAATCTTGTTTTCCACAAAAAAGAAGAAGACTTAAATTGTCATTAATTCTTGATTACTGTATTTTTGTTGCATGTTAATTTTATGTGCACGCTACAGGTATCGTGCCCCTGAAGTTTTGCTTCAATCTACTATTTATGGCTCTGCAGTTGGTGAGTTGCAGTGAACCTCAATCATTGTGTTCATGCAGAAGTTTAGATGATTCAAATTTATAATTGTTACTTTCTGCCATTTTTAGATATGTGGGCAATGGGTGCTATAATGGCTGAACTCTTTACTCTCTGCCCTCTTTTTCCTGGCTCAAGGTACTTATTTAAGTTAGTTGCAGGTGTGTCTTATAAGAAAAAGTGCTTATGTCTGTTATTATTAAAATATCTCCAACCTGCACTTCCTCCACCTCCTGCACATGGGAAAAAAGGTTTAAAAAAAAGGACGGAAAAAAATAAAAAAAATAAAAATTAAGATTAAAAAACTTAACCAGAGAAACCAACAAAACGCAATCGGATAGGTAGAGGAGAAGAAAAAGTTGGTTCTGAACGTTCTTATTTGATCTGCTAGTTATGCTGTTGGGCCGTTGGGGTGTCGAATGTTGAAAAACAGTTTTTGGGGATTAAACAGCAGATGATTCTCTTTGGTTTTACTGAGTTGTTCCGTGAATTCTATGATTTCCATGTTCTCATTTTTGTTTGACTGCTTAGCTTTTGTGACATTTGGAGGTACTTTGTTTTGTCCTTATGCTTTGTACTTTCATTCTGCAGTGAAGTGGATGAGATTTATAAAATTTGCAGCGTTATTGGTAGTCCAGACCAGAATTCTTGGGCAGAAGGACTTGAGCTTGCAGATAACATGAAGTTTCAGTTTCCTCAGGTTTTAGCTTGTTTTCTTTTAGTTGTCTATTTTAGTTGTTTGCTATTTGATTCTCCTTTTTTTGCTTGGAATAAAGCTTGGATACTTTTCCTTTTTGTTTGTTTCTTCCAAATCTATTACTTCATATTTGTTTTACTATTGCTTATTCTAGACCTAGTATTCCTTCATCTTTCTTCTAAGAAATATAAGAGTTTCATATAGTATTGTGTAACAACATATCGACAACAAATATTATCATATGAATTCATTCATTCAACACAGCACAATAATTGGAAAAGAAACTGCAAAGATGGTAGTTGCAACTAATTGGCTGTTGCTAGTATCTTGCAAGTAGGAAGCAGGTGATGACTGGGTGGCCAGAGGTGTTTGTTTGTTGGCAGCTGTTGGTGATTCTGGGAGGTGACTAAAGGATATAAGGCTGAGGACTGGGGAGTTACAACTCGACTTGTGCTATTGGAGAGTGTAACCCTGAGAAGTTATATGTTGTATTTGGAGATCTATGCAGTCGTAATTGGAAAAATATAAGCTCAGTTATATGCTGGAAATATGACAAACTTCATAGTGTAGATTTGCAAGAGTCGTGTACATAATAAATAAGATAAACTAAAAGTGTAGACAAGTGAAAGTTGCACCTGCATATTCAAGTGGTAAAATTTCCCTCCAAAATTTAGAGGATTTTTGGGTAAGCGACTAGAAATTTTGGAGGGAAGCTTTAAATTTTCACTTACAAATGCAGTTGCAACTTGCATTTGCAAAGCTAATAATCAACAAAAAGAGATGCTCAAATGTTTTTTTCTTTCTTTTTCTTCAATCTTTAATTTTCTGCCAGTGGTTGGTTTCTTATGCAATCTTTAAACTTGATTTTAGCTCCCAAGTGCAACTTTGTCGACTCTGATACCATCAGCCAGCAAAGAAGCAATTAACCTTATTTCGGTGAGGATAGTTGCATAAGAATTATATTAGCTTCCCAAGTCACTTGTTCAGTTCTGTAATTATGTTCTGACATGTGCATTGTTCAGTTGCTTTGTTCCTGGGATCCCAGCAAAAGGCCCACAGCAGCAGCGACCCTTCAACATCCTTTCTTCCAGGTGCTTTCTAATTTTCTTACTTTCTTTTGAAAAACCTTGCATGTATTTGGTTTTGATAAAATTGACAGTCATAATTGCTTATGGTCCATCAGGCTTGCTTTTTTATACCGCCTTCTCTTTGTGTGAAATCAAGGGGAGTACCAAAAACACCTCCATCTGGTTTGTTTGCTTGTCACATCCTTCTCCTCAAGTTCTATGTTGATTTTGTATTCTGCTTTATGTGTTTCTATGCATTGTGATCTAATAGATATACAATTAATCTATGTTCAGTTGGGAATAAAGGTGGTTTGCAGCAGAAGAGTGCTAGAAGATACTCAACAGGTGCTCTATCGAATGTGAAGCCTGCAAGCAATTTGCTACCTGCTAAGTCAAATCCTTCTGCAAAAACATGTAAGCGAAAGACTTTTTTGGGTCTACTAGTTGCTATAGGTAGTCTTTGGTATATATTATGCTAACATCATCTATATTATTTCAAATTTTCTTATAACCTCAAAAAATTATCGAAAATTTTCTTCTGTACTACAATTTTTTATAGATTAGGCATATCCTCTTTATTTAGTTTTTCTTCTGATACCTCCTTTCCCCCGTATTCTACCTTACCTTCTTTCTCTTAATTAGGTTTATTGAGCTTGAACGATATGGTATGGCGTACATATTGGTCATATTGATGAACAGCTACAAAAGTAATAAGAAATTGATTAGTTAGGTTGAGTTAAACCCTAGAAATGAGTTTGCACAATAAAATCCCCAATTAATATATATATATGGGGTACGTGTGGGTATGTGTATGGCTACGGCCTTGTTCCCAAGAGAGAAAAAAACAAAAAACTAGATTGAGAATTTTAAACAATTAAAAAGTTTTAAGAGGGTAAAATATGTAGAAGTTAGGAGGTTTAGAGGAATGCGGAAGAGTTCAGAAGGGTATATTAAATATGATGAGCCTAATTATTCGTTATTCATATATGAGAGTTCAGGCAACGCATTTTTTTTTTGGACGATAATGCTCTGTATAGAAAATTCAGGATTGTTCACTGTATAATCTTCCTCTGGTTTGTTCTACATTCTACTTTCCAAAGTATATTTCCATGATATAAATGGATTCATTTTGTTTTTCTTTAATTATTAATTTTTAACTTCTATTACTGAAACTTAGCTGTACTATTTATGTGTGGATATATTAATTACTTCCATTATTGTTTTTTTAATTGTTATTATTATTCCCAGTTGCCCAGAGGAAGCTGGATATGGATCATCAGGTTGGTAGATTGGTCATTTGTTTTAAATATTTGTCTTATTCATCGTCAACTGACACTAATATTCTTGAACCACCAGGAACCTGAGAAAAATGAAAGATCCATGAAAAACAGCTTGAGACAGCGTCAACAGTCTCAATATTGTCCACCAGCGAGGCACAAGTCAGGCAAGTATCTTGTCTTTTGATACAATTGCATAGTACTGTGCAAAGGATCACTTGAAAAGTTGCTTGATTTTTCCCTACTCCCACCTTTTCCTTACAAAAAAAGTTGTATGAATTTTTTTTTAAAGAAGGAAAATGTCAAGATTTTCATTCCATGCCGATCAAATGATGGTGAAGGTTGAGCTAATGTAGGCTATGATAGACCCATTGGAATGCCTGGACACCCATGTTGAACCAATTTAAGATTAGACAGGATGCATTTGATATTTTTTGCCTCACTGCTTCTTACTTACATGTTAATGTGGTGTCAATGATAACTCTTGTTTTGAAGTCTATAAACACGTCTAATTTCTTCTTCTATTCTCTTTCCCCCTAGCCTAATTATTTGGAACATTTGAACCCCCTACCTTCTACAAAAAAAAATTAATATATATTTATATTGGATAGAAATTTGCGATATCAACTGAAATTGTATTTATTTGGATAGGGTTAAAAAATTAGTGTAGTATTGGCTGAAATCATTGAAATGAACTGGAGATTTATTGAAATGAAAATCTCTAGGGATTGTCCCTTTTTTTGGTTGTCTACCCTCTTTGCTTTCTGTTTGGATCCCTAGTTTTCTACTCTCTCCACTTGTGCTATCCGCCAATGCTCCGATATCCATTTATCCCTGTTGATAAACCACTTAAGAGTGGGTTGCTGTTTTCTACTATAAATAAAAATTGTGTTAAAGACGAAAATATATAATCAACTATTGGTGTGTTTTTTAACAGCAAATTTAGGCAAAGAAGCAAGGAAGGTTTCGACAGAAGAGGTGAGTGGTACACAGAAGGTAGCGAGTTCAAACAGCAGGATTTCAGAACTGAGCGGGAAATTAGGGCAGATGAGTGCGAGTTGTGGGGGTGTGGGTCAGCAGCAGCACACGAAGCAACAACCAGCTCCTTCAATGAAGGCAGGGGGATGGCATACCCACACTGACTTCCTTGGCCGCTCATATGATGTTGCCTCTGCCAGGCGATACTCCAGGAGAGTTGTGGGTTGAGAGCCTGTAATCGAAGGCGATACTCCAGGAGAGTTGTGGGTTGAGAGCCCGTAATCGATCAAACAGTCAATCAATTCCCCCTGTACACGTTCATCATAATCTGGGTATTTATGTTTCAAGTTTGATTTTGATGGTGAGGTTTGTGATGTTATAAACAAAAATGACAAACAAATCTGGATACTATGATTTGGAGTATACAATAAAGTTTGGTTTCTTGCTGTCTTTCTGAGAATCGTTTGAATTTGGTCTAACACAAGCAGCAGTCATTTTGGGACTTTTTTGTTTATTAACAAAAAGTCATGGGAATGGGATTCCGCACCGTAGAGACACCTAAGTGTATCGATGACATATAGGGTAGATGGAGAACCAGTAACATTTTGAAAGAACATAGGTGTATGTGGGACATCACGACTGGGGACTGGGGCGATCTCGGGGGCAATCTTGTGGTCACTTTGGCTTGATAGAAATAATTTTTTGTTTTCGTAATATTACATGTAGATTTCAAATGTTACTGCACAAAATATTGGTTCTAATAGATGCTTGGGCAGGTCATACATGCATGAGGAAGAGAATCTGCTTAGAGGGGGCTGAATAATTGGTCAGGCCACAATCTTCTACTATTTACTACTTTTGTAGGGGCTATATTTTGTAAGGGTATTTGTGTGGGTAGTAGATCACTGTTATTACCTATCGGTTAGGAGCTTTGTCGTAATGGACTATTTGTGGGTAGTGCTGTAGTGCACTGGAGCTTCATAAAGTTGGAATATGGTTATTTTGTGGTTTCGTTAATTTTTCATTAATGGGTCACTCCAACTCAAAAAAAAAAAAAAACATTCATGATGAGGATGAACTGGGTATTATTGTTGCTGGAATTTTAATTCTGAATCATATTTTGGGTTTTATGCCCATTTTACTTGTACATTAAATATTATAGCTTGTTTTCTACTTTTGCAGCAGAATAATTAATAAATCAGTCATGATATTGTCAAAATCCTGGCGCAAATCATATATGTTGATCCAACTTTCAAATATTTCGTTATGATGAATGTCATCTCGATTTGTACATGAAGCCCCTTCTATAATTCGAAGTGAAATTCATTACAAATGATGCTAATTTACTTTTAGCAAGTCTGTGAATGTGCTAATTTATCCACAAAACTTTGTTGCTACACAGAGCTAAATTTTCTACAAAATTTAGTTGCTGCGCAGATGAGATCTGCTTCAGTAAGCCCCGGTGATAAACTAAATAAGGATATTTGAAGTAGGACAAAACCCCTGTTAGTTTCTTTTCTTCCCCATGCATCGTGTTGTTTTGAGTTGATTTCCAAAGCCAGCCATATCTGATCGTACGTCACCTACAAATATTGTGCTAGTATCCTCTCCCTGTTGTCTTCCCACCACAGCTTGGCATGTACCTCTCCAAACATTTCTCGGCTGCAAACAAAATGGAAGATGAATTAATGGAAACAGGTAAAATTAATGCATCGTCTCTAAGTTTAAAGCATATATATATACATATATACTGATCTTTAGTTGTATGTATGTATTGTGAAATGGTAGGATTTTAATCAGTATTGAGTGAAATATATATATATATATATACCTGAATCTGACTTGTCGGAGTTCTCTAGTGCCATCAGTCAGCTGGCGTATGGTCATGTAGACGCCAGGCTCGTCATGCTCCACCCACTCATTGCTCATTTCCACTTGGCTTGCATTGCTCATCGATCCCGATGCATCCATCAAACAAGAGGAGAAGGAGGAGGAGGAGGAGTTTTCTACCCTCAATCCAGTCATTAATGAAGATGACGATAAGCCAGCTGCAGCTGTAACTCCTACTCCATTATGAAACAAATAATGAGGAAGAATGTGTTCTGTAGGATCCGGAACTGATGGATAGTATTCACTTCCATCACCACCACCACCACCACCACCACTTGTTGTAGTAGATGAGGTGGAGGACGGCCTGTAAATGTGATTGTTGTAGGAAGGTGGCGTAGCCGGCCTCTCCCTTGTGGATCCAACTCGATGAAAGAAGGATTCTCTCTCCTATAATATTCAAACATTAATATGAACAAACAAAAAAGAAATAAAATTGATTTGGGCCGGGAGATGATATATAAAAAAAATTACTCCAGTAAAGAAGCACAAGAAAAAGACCAAAAACATGCATGCATCAATAAATAATATTGTCTGTCTGTCGGTGCTTACTAGTCCAATATGATCATCAGACACGGGGCAGCTAGGTTGCGTTAATGCAAGAGAGGATTGTCGGCTAAAGCTCTGCACATTGTACAGCTCCATTATCCTTTCCAAGTTCTCTCCCCACCACCTCTGCGCTTCCCATTTGTTGAACTTCTCCCGGCTAAATGCATATACATATATATATAGTTTTTGTCAATTAATTTACTTACCCACAAACCAAAAAATCACAATACAAATTAATCAGATAATCATGTATAAAAATAAAATTAAAAAATATATATATGTACCTGAACCTGATGCGTTTGAGATCATTGCCAACACCTCCAGGAATCGATACAAAAGTAATTTGGACGCCTGGCTCAACGAGGGCAGTCCATTCCTTTGGCTCCACCCCGTTCTGCTCTACTACATTCACTAAATTAACATCGTCATCATTTCCATTAATTTCCTTTGCTCTGCTGCTGCTGCTGCCTGGCATTCGCCACTTGGCCTTCCTTCCTTCAGCTTCGCTCCTACTAACAGTAGTTGCAAAGTCCCACGCTGCTGTCCTAGCTAAGCTGCTGGTTGCAGCACCAGAGTAGCTGCCTGCACCATAGTGGCTTCTTTCTAATTCCTGATCTGACATGGATGATATTGCTATATCTTCATCATCATCATCATCATCTTCACATGCATCTCTATAATTATAGGCACCAGAGCGGCGGCGGCGGTGGTGGTGGTGGCTGTGATAACGCCTTGATCTGTACGAAGAAGAGCTGCCACCCCCACCTTTGGATTGTAAACCTGATAACTTCAACACCATGTCCTTTATCTGTATAATAATTCATTAATTACCACATCATTATGATCGATACACGTACAAAACTCCTCACTTATAGTTAACGTACTTCTCTCTTAACGAGAAGATTATTCATGTACGTTTGCTACACTGATCAGCAAGTTGGGAATCGGATTGAGTAAGAGCATCCACAGTCGTTGAAGCCATTTTTTGGGTATATAGCAATTTGGAAATAGGAAAAAGGGAATGTTGCTGCAGTCGTCAAAAGGTAAAATATAGCCGGACGGTAGATTTTTTTCCGTCCAGTAAGAATGACGGGGGATTATCGTCCGTTTCAAAATTTTTTTTTTAATTTTTTTTTTTTTTTTTTTTTCACTAGAAGACAAAAAAAAAAAAAAAAAAAAAAAAAAAAAAAAAAAGAATAGGCAGGGACGGGAGATTAACTCCCGTCATTTTGAAGAATGACGTGGACCAATAGTATAAGTTTTTTAATTTTTTTTTTTTTTTAATGCACTACACGACAAGAAGAAAAAAAAAAAAAAAAAAAATCAGAAAATTGGCAACGGACGGGAGATAATATGCCGTCAATTTCAAATGACGGTGTATATTCCCCCGTCGGCCAATCGGATCGTTTTTTGAATTTTTTTTTTTTAAAAAAATGGTTCGGACGGGATAAAATCAACCGTCAATCTCCTTGGACGGTGTATAATACGCCGTTGGTTGACTTTTTTTTTTTTTTTTTTTTTTTTTTTTTTTAAGCTTCTTAATCATTGGCCTTGTACGGGACGGAAGATTATCTTCCGTCAATTGGTTCGGACGGGGGATTATCTTCCGAAAGCCAAATTTTCCATTTCGCCATTTCGCCTGCTATATTTGGCAGCGCACTGTTCCTCTTCAACCCAAATTTTGGGTATTTGGACGACGAGTGCAGATCGTTTTTTTCCAAATTTTCCAAATTTTGGGTATTTAGCCCACGACTGTGGATGCTCTAAGCCATATATATATGTACCGATAGGGACGACACAATTAGCATTGGATATTTGATGAGTAGACAACTTTATTTTCCTTAAATCAAAGAAGCCAATTAATTAAGTGGGGGCCATATTGAATATGTGAATGTGATGATTGATAGATCACAGATAAAGAAGTATATATATATATGCTTAATTAACTGAAAAGACTGTAATATAATATTGTCTTTAGAATTAATGAATTTGATAATAAGATAAATAACCTAGCTAGCTACATGCATGAAGAAGAATTTTTTTTTTTTATAAAAAAAGAAAATCCCAATATGTAGCTAGGTAGTTGCTCTTTGATGATGAGAATCAACAAAGTTGGGGGAGGTTGGTGAATCCACTACCTCTATTGCTCTACACTTGGGCTTTTATTGTTAATAATATTATTAATATTAATATGAATAATTTCCGTACATGGAGCTACCATATACTCCACTACGGAAATTAAGAGCAACTTCTGCTATATAACATCGTTGCATCCGAAGGATATCTTTAAGTTGATAGTTATGTCTTTTACAGAAAAGAAAAGAAAAGAAAAGAAGAAGATATTAAAAGCAGAAACAGGAATAGGAAGAGGAAGAGGAAGAGGAAAAGGAATAGGCTCCACACATGCATTAATAATCGCGCTCCTTCTTCTTTAAAGAGAGTAACAAAAAAAGGCATAATGCAGAGAGTTACAGCTAGCTAGCTAGCTAGCTGCAGAATATTTGGGAGGACCGGAAGAATTTAATTAATTAATGTGATTATTGATTACTACTCTTCGATCCCCATTTAATTAACCACCCTAGCTAAGCTAAGCTAGGCTAGCTGGATCTCATACATACAAAAACCCAATTCATTCATTTATCTCTCTCTCTGCCTACCTACATTGAAACCCGTGCATGTAAATTTATTATTAAGGTAAAAAAGACGGTGAAGGAGCGAGGAGGAATTCATGACAGAAACTAAATGGACTTCCCATTCCATTCATCCTCCTCGTCTTGACCAACTTTGTCACTACGTACGTACACTCCTAATACAATACACGTACGTACCTGCTGTAATTCTTTCAAAACTTAATTAATAATGCAATTTAACTTTTTTTTTTTTTTTTGATTATACTGGGTATCCATCCCCCTCTATGGTCAGACTAATCCCAGTCCCGTGGCAAGGCTCCCTGAACAGAGGGTTTATGCACTATCCTTTTTGGATAGAGGTCACTGGCCACGCAGAGGTATTTAATCCCCATCTATGGGAACCATAGGGTTCGAACCTGGGACCTTGGAGGAGCACACTCCAAGTCCCATCGCTCTTACCACTAGGCCACTTGCGGTGGTTAATGCAATTTAACTTTGATATATAAAAAGTGGTCCACGATTATGTATGTATGCATAAATGTATAGAGAGAGAGAAGAGAGAGAGAGAGAGAGAGAGAGAGAGAGTATAGAGAGTATAGAGTATAGAGTATAGTGTAACAGAGAAGCGTGAACCTGAGAGGTCAGGCTTTTGACGGCGTCTCTGTCCTTGTCTTTGTGTTTGTCTTTGTCTTTGATACTGGGAGTCTCACCACGCGCGGGACCCGTATCATCCCTATTACTTTCTCCCTTCGAACATGCTATACACGCCAACATCTCTCTTTTTTCTCTTTTAATTCTTTTGTTGATCGATCCTACTAATTACTTTTGGTTAATTAGTTGTTTATCCTCCTGTCCTGCATGCAAAGCCAAAGCCAAAGCCAAATCACAACTATGATCGATGCTACAAAACCAACTAATTGCTGAATGAATGAATGAATGAATGAATGAATGGGTTGGGTTGGGTTGGTTTGGTTAGCTAGTGACGTAACAATACATGGGGGGCATTACAGTAATTAAGTTTTTTTTTTTTTTTTTTAAATAAAGAAAGAAAGCAAGACAAAAAACAATTTTGGAAGAGAAGACAGAGACAGCCGATCAGAAGAGGAGGAGGAGGAGGAGGAGGAGGACAAAGGGACATGAGATGAGAACCCCACTTGCTTTGAGATTTTGTTGGTTGGTTGGTTCCCATATATCGAGATTCCGGAATTTGATACGTTCATTGTTTTTATCTTTTTTTTTTCTTAAAATTTAATTTTAAAATTTAACTTTTCTATTGGGTAGTTAGTAATAATAATCCAAAGAAGAAGATACATACATACAGACAGACAGATATGATGCTGTAGCAATAATAGTAGTGTTTTTGTAGTTAAGGAATGAAAATTATTATTATTAACTTCAATCATCAAATTAGATATTCATACGATTATCAAAGAGATGGATCAAGTTGGTTGGTTGGTTGGTTGGTGTAGTAGTAGACAGTAGTAGTGTCAGTGATGATACATATATATATGACAGTGGGGCTCATAAATTGTACAGTATTTTCTTAATTAATTTGGTTTTATTATTATTTGAATTTTGATCAACTCTAAGGATTGCTAGCTAGCTAATTAATTAGCGATCGACAGTGTAACTGTGTTAGTATAGGACTATAGGGTAGTAGACATCTATTAAGGCTATTGATCTGTCTCTTCTGCAGCCCCTATTTCCTCATTTCAAGCAACAAGAGAAACAGAGTAAGAGATTCATTTATTTGTTTTATTTTATTTTATTTTATATAAAAGTAATATATTTCACTTGAAGAAGAAGAAGAAGAAGAATAAGAAGAAGAAGAAGAAACACTTGCTAGCTAATATAATGAATTGTAACTGGCAACTGGTTTTGTTCAAAAGAGTAGCTAGCTGGCTTGCTACATTCATCGATCTGCAAGAATTTAAATGCTGAACAATGACAAGAACCCAAAAATTAAAAATCAGTCTTAATTGTTTTTTATTTTTTTTCCCTTCCTTAAAATTAAAATCTCCAAAATTGTACTACTAATAGGAAGGAACTATTGAGACATGATGGAGTTTTGAGAATGAAAATGCATATTAATTAACAACAACTGACGAAAAACAAAAGTCTTTCTTTTCCCCCCTAAAATTATTTATATAAAAAAAAAAGAAAAAAAAAAAAGGCAAAATGACAAGAATACATGTATAATTTGAAGAATTAACCTTAATTACCTCATAATTAACTCATTTGCTGCATTGATTAAACAACTTTTGCCCTTTCAATTCTTCTCGATCTCGGCTTCGAAGAAGAGAGATGGAACTCAGATAGATGAGAGAGTGAGCCCAAAATGCTTCCTCTCCTCTTCCTATAAATATACTTCCTCGAACGACCGTTATCTTAATTATACTGTGCCAAGCCAACCCTAGAGAAAAATTACAAAATAAGCCCTGTCAATTGGGTTATTCACAGTTATGTCGCCACTCTTTGATGATGTACATGTCAGATCGATCTGAACCGTCCAATCTGTTGTTATTGTTAGTAGGAGGAGGAGCAGCAGCAGCAGCAGGTTTCTTCTTCAGCCAATGGCCCAATAGTACGTACTTTAAAATTACTAGGATGATAAGTCTAATCGGATGAGGACCGATACAATATGGGACGCACGTGCATGCCGACACCCTCCCTCCCTCCCTCCCTCCCTACTCAGTCATCTTCGCATATCTTATCTTACCTCTTACTGTCTTCTAACGGAAGAATTGTCAAACAAACAAACATTTTTAAATATGTTTTTTGTTACAAAATAAATACATGTATTGCACGTATAGCTCTTAACTCTATTTATTAACATGTTTATCGTACATACACATCAAAGTTTTTCTTCAATTTTTTTAAAATTACATTTACCACCTGTTCAACTCCAACTTTTTAAGACAAACTCATACATCGCACGTGCAGCTTTCTTAACATGTGCACATCACGTGCAAATCAAAAAAATTTCTTCTTATTTTTTTTAAAAATACGTGTATTGCCTGTTCAACTTCAATTTTTTTAAAAAAAATTAAGGCATTTATTACACGTGCTAATTACTACCAACTTACGTATATCGCACGTTCAACTGCAACTCTTTATAAAAATGTGCATCGCACGTAAAAATTACTAGTATGATAGAAAGCAACCTCTACTTACATAAATTTATGTGCATTTCCCTGCATGTAACATTAATCCTGACAGCTGGTATACATGATTAATATGACTAAAAATAGGACTAAATCGGAACCGTTCAAATCGAACACGAATCTTAAAGCTTACAGGGGCAAAACGGTAACTTCACCTACAAACGGGTCCGAAATGAAAACTGGGTCTCTTCTTCAGGGCCAAACAACCCATAAACAGATCCGCAATATTGGATACAGGTCCCAACCCATTACAAGCCAGTTCAGAAGAATATGGAGAAATCCAGATTCGTTCTTATCCCGAGGGGGTGGTTTTAACCACTTCTATCCATTCACACCGGGAAGTAGAGATTTGTTCTTATCTCGAAACGGATCCTTACGGTGACTATAAATGCCTCTCTCCCCCCTACCGTTACAAGGTAATGAATCTTTGCCTACCTAAAGCTCTTTCTTAATCTTTTTGGTTATTGACAATAGTGTCAGAGGGTTCGTCGCCGGGATCCGTCCCGGTGTTTCGGAATTTGTGCAGGTTCGTGGCAGCGCAAGGAACGAGTCAACAGGTTCGTTCTATTGTTTTCCTTAAAAGAACTTACGAATTCGTTTGTTTGCTCCCATACCCGAAATCAGCAGCAACAATGATAATCAGGAGAAGGCCCATCCCGTCTTCTGGACAGAAGACAGTTGAGATTCTTCGTGAGGCATGTGTACAGACGAACGTCCCTTACATCATATGTAATCGTTGGCTATTTCGTCAAATTTTGCAAAATTTGGAAAAAAAAAAAATATCTCACAATCGTTGGCCAAGTACCTAAATTTTAGCTTCGAGATAAACAGTAGTCGACTATATTTGGGAGGAGAAATAGCAATTTGTAAAATATAGCTCACGAACGATCATCTTTCGTCCGTTCAACTTTTTATCCCAAAAACATATCGGACGAAAGATTATCTTTCATCTCTACTTTTTTTATTCATTAAAAATCTATCGGACGGAAAATGATTTCCCGTCTAATCATTTTTTTTAAAAAAATTGATCAAATGGGAAATCATTTCCCGTCTAACAATTTTAATGAAAAAAAAGATCAGACGGGATATGATATTCCGTCCCTGATGTTTTTTTTAAAATATATATTTTCATCGGACGGAAAATCATGTCTGGTCCAAAACTTTTTTAGAAAATAATAATTTGGTGGGACGATACTTCATCTACCGTCTGTCTATTTTTTAAAATCAAAACCCAAATTTTGGATTAAAACGCTACAACTTTAAACTAAAATTTTTATTTATAAATGCCAAATACCCAAATTTTGGGTTTGAATGATTTAGAATGCTCTTACAATTGATGTTCAATTTTGGTAGATAAACTCAAAATGTACTAAGAAGAATGGCCCCAAGAAGCAGTTGATGAGGTTCAGTTTGTAAGTAGGCTCTACATTCTGTTTTTTTTTTAATTTTAAAAGTTCACAAAGGTAGTATATCAGATGTTCTAAATAAATCTAGACTTAAAAAAAAAAATTTTAAAAATAACAAACACCAGACATACTCTCCAAACTTAAGCTCCAAGATTTGTCAATTCTGTAATACTCACTCTCTGGTATACTATAGAATTCCATATAACATAATTGTTGTCTAATAAGAAAATAGTGCATTACATATAGGCAAATGAGGTTCAGTTAGTATTCGAAACTTGCAAGTTTTGCTTTGCTCTTCATTAAAGAATCCCATTCAGTTAGCCACCCAGCCAGATATCCACAATTGAGAGAGAGGGAATACTGATATGGGATAAATAAAGTGGCGCGATCAGGACCCTCTGATCTCCTCTGGACCCTCCCCCCTGTGATCATCAGACCAGCTACAGTCCAATGGGCCATAATTAGCTCAGGCCCATGGGCAAACGGGTCCAACCTGGCCCATTAGAGCTCCAGACCCGTTTACTCCTGTCTATAAATACTCAACCCCTTTCTCACTTTGGCAGGTGATATGGCTAAAAATGGGGTTAAATCGGAACCGTCCAGATTGGGCACGAATCTCGAAGCTCGGGGGTAAAATGGTAATTTCACAAACAAGCAGATCCAAAGCGGGTACTGGATCTCCTTCGCACGAGACCCAATAACCCACGAACGGGTCCATACCGATTGGGCACGGGTCCCGACCCGAGGCGAACCCAGACCAGCAAGAGACAAATCAGGGCCACTGATTTGACCAAGTCAACGGGCCTGATTTACTCTCACCGGGAATCAAGGGGTTAGTTTCCTAAACAGACTGTGAGGATTTTTCTCCTAGCAGTTACACAGGGAACCAGGCCTCTAATCACTCCCCTGGCGACTATAAATACATCCCCTCTACCACTGTGACCAGGTTAATCACTCTTTTTCCACCTTAAGCTCTTTCTTTAATCACCACTGGTTACTGACAAGAGCGTCGGAGGGTGCGTCGCCGGGATCAACCCCGGTGTCTCGCACTTCCTTGCAGGTTGCGGCAGGAGTAAGAAGGCTTGGATCAGCTGTTCAGGTTTTCTCGAACTCACAAATCTTATATGTTTACCCCCACACCGAAATCAGCGGTAACAGATTGGCGCCGTCTGTGGGAAAAACCACACGAACAGCCTCAGCCCCTCCCTTGTCGTCCTCTACAACCATGCCTCCAAAGAAGGTCAGATCGAGAGGGTCCAACCGCGGGACCAATCCCGCCGATCCTACAGAGGAAGCCCCTGTCAATCCTATTCCACAGCCCGAACTTCCTCCTCCGGCCCCGCAGGGCCAACCTCCTCTTCCCAAACAGCAACCCAACAATGGCCCTTCCGGACATAACGGTCGGAGGCAGAAGCAGCCCTTCAATTCGGACCATGTCTCGGTTCATAATGAATCCTCGGATTCAATGGCTTCTCATCACCCCGACCTCCGCAATACAGTCCTGAACCGCCAAAAAGATGAAGACCTCCGCACCCACCTTGATGAGAGGCGGGCCCGAGAGGGAGCCTCCCGCCAGCATCAGGGTGAGCGGTCCCCTCAGCGCCGGGACGGCAGAAGGTCTCCGGACCGCAGGGGCCGAGCGACATCTCCCGAGCGCCGAAGGAGGAGGCCGCATTCCCCCGCGGACCGGCATCATCGGAGGAACAATGACGCACCTATCACTCGTGCCGAGTTCCTACAATTTCAAGACACCGTACTGCAGGCCCTCAACCTTCGGCAGAACAACCAAAATGCCCGGAGGGCTCCAACGCCCCCGAGGGCTCCCAGTCCTCGTCGCCGAACCCGAAGTCCTTCCCCGGCTCCCAGCCGCCAGCAGCAGCACTACAGTCCTCGCCGATCCCAGGACTACCGGCACCGCAGTCCCCGCTCCCCTTCCTATGAAGAAGAGTCCGGGGGATCGTATGATTACCAGCGGAGGGACGATGCCCTCAACCGCCGTCTCCATGAGGTGGAGAGGCGCATTGGTCGCATGGACAGAGAGGAGGAGTCCCGAGCAGGAACCGTCCGCCCCAGCAGACCCCCTTTCTCTCGGTCGATCATGGAGGCCCACATACCGAGGGGTTTCAAACCTCCGCAGTTTGAAACATACTCAGGGGAATCCAACCCAGTTGATCACGTCGAAAGCTTCAAGACCCTGATGCTGATCCATCAAGCTTCCGACGCCGTGCTCTGCAGGACCTTCCCCGCCACCCTCAGGGGGTCGGCTCGGGAATGGTATTCCAGACTCGCTCCCTCCTCCATCTTCTCGTTTGAGCAGTTTGAAACACTGTTCATAACTCACTTCGTGAGTAGCAGGCGAGCTGAGAAGACAAGCCTCTCCCTACTAAACCTACGGCAGGAAAGGGAAGAGAAGCTGCGGGACTATGTGAAGAGATTCACCGCAGAGGTCAGGTCTATCGCCTCCTTAGACCAGTTAGTGGCGACCGTGGCGTTCTAGTCGAACGTCCTCAACGCCAACCTCCGATCGTCCCTAGCCAAGAAGCCCCCGCATAACTTCGCCGACCTCCTCCTGAGGTGCGAGAAGTATATCCGAGCAGAGGAGGCTGAATCCCTCCCGAGCTTCGGGGGGCCCTCCTCCGGGTCGAAGAGGAAGGCGACGGGGGAAGAGGGGTCCAAGAAAGTGCAGAAGGACAACGACGGTCAGTGCCGTCCTCCCCCCAAGTTCGAGAAGTTCACTCCCCTCACCACTAACGTCTCCACCATCCTAATGGAAGTGGAGAAGGAGGGAGTCATCCCTCCAGCTCCGAGGATGAACACCCCGGCAAAGAGGAGGAACAAAGATAAATGGTGTCGTTACCACCGGGACCACGGCCACGACACGAACGACTGCCGGGCATTGAGAGATGAGATAGAAGCCATCATCCGGAGGGGGCAGTTGGCCAAATTCGTGAAAGGTAACGATCGGGCGGATCGCAACACTTCTCTGCCTCGGGGGGCTAACAAGCGCTCCGAGCGACGCGAGGAGACACCCGAGTTCGAAGAAGAACAGGTTCTGCACCTGATCCACGGAGGCCCCATGGGTGGCTCCTCTGATTCCTCTCGGAAGGCCTTCGTCCGAGAGGTCAACTCGGTTCACAGCGCCCCTCCTCCCAAAGGTCTCGGCGTCCCTGTGTCTTTCTCCGATGAAGACCTCGAGAGGGTCCGAACTCCCCACTGTGACGCCCTCGTCATCGACCTCCGCATGGCCAACTTCAAGGTGCAGAGAATCTTAGTAGACAATGGGAGTTCGGTCAATATCCTCTTCCTCTCGGCCTTCCGAGGCCTGCAGCTGTCCTGGGACCGTCTCAAGCCGGCCGGTTATATACTCCACGGGTTCACGAGGGTCCCAGTAACTGTCGAGGGGGTGATAACCCTCGACGTGATTGCTGGAAGCACCCCTACTACCCGAACCGAGCCGATGGATTTCATGGTCGTCGACGTCCCGGCAGCGTATAATGTCATTCTGGGCCGACCCGGCCTAGCCGCCCTGGAAGCTGTCCCCTCGGCGTACCATCTCAAAATGAAGTTTCCCACTCGGTCAGGAGTAGGGGAAGTCAGGGGAAGCCAAGAGACAGCCCGGAAGTGCTACATGACTTTCACTGGGGGACCTGTGCTCTCGCTCGAGACACTAGAAATCCCCGAGCCGAAAGTTCGGCCAACGTCCGAGCCGGCAGACGAGTTAGAAGAAGTGCTCTTCTCGGACGAGGACCCAAGCCAAAAGTTCCTCATCAGCAAGTCCTTGCCGACCGCACTGTGCTCTGACTTGATCAAGTGTATCCGGGATAATCGCGACCTGTTTGCTTGGTCGGCCGCGGATATGCCCGGCATCTCCGAGGAGTTGCTAGTCCACCGCCTTAGTGTCGAACCGGGGTGCAAACCGGTTCAGCAGAAGAGACGTAAGTTCGCTCCCGAGCGACAGCAGGCCATCAAGGAGGAGGTGGATAAAATTCTGAAGGCCAAGTTCATATAGGAGGTAAACTACCCCGAGTGGCTCTCCAATATTGTAATGGTCAAGAAGTCCAACGGCTCCTGGAGAATATGCATTGACTTCACCGACCTGAATAAGGCGTGTCCGAAGGACCCATTCCCTCTCCCGAACATCGACACCCTTATTGATGCCACCTCGGGCCATGAGCTCCTCAGCTTCATGGATGCATTCTCGGGCTACAATCAGATCCGAATGTTCCCTCTGGACATTTCGAAGACCTCCTTCGTCACCGACCAAGGCCTCTACTGCTACCGGGTCATGCCGTTCGGGTTGAAAATGCGGGAGCCACCTACCAGCGCCTCGTCAACAAGGTCTTTCAGAGCTAGATAGGCCGGAACATGGAGGTGTACGTTGACGACATGCTCGTCAAGAGCGTCCGAGGCACTGACCACGTGGCCGACCTCCAGGAGGCCTTCGGCGTGTTGAGAAGGCACAACATGCGGCTGAACCCGAACAAGTGTGCGTTCGGGGTCTCCTCGGGAAAATTCCTCGGCTTCATGGCGAGCCAGCGAGGGATCGAAGCCAATCCCGAGAAGATCAACGCCATATTGGACATGGCTCCGCCTCGGAACGTCAAAGAGGTGCAGAAGTTAACAGGTCGGCTCGCCGCTATCGGTCGATTCCTATCGAAGTCCGGGGAAAAGTGCCTCCCCTTCTTCAAAGCACTCAGGGGGGCTAAGGGTTTTGAATGGGTCCAACCACAAAAGGAATCGTTCGACCAACTGAAGGCCTACTTGGTGAACCCCCCCTGCTCAGCAAACCGGTCCCGAGCGAGACTCTCTTCATCTACTTGGCTGCTTCCGAGCAGACCCTAAGTGCTGTCTTGGTGAGAGAGGAGGACCGGACCCAAAGGCCTATCTACTACGTGAGCAAGGTGCTTCGGGACGCCGAGCTCCGCTATCCGAAGATAGAGAAAATGGCCTACGCCCTGGTCATGGCAGCGAGGAAGCTTCGGCCGTACTTTCAATCCCACTCGGTCGTTGTCCTCACCGACCAACCCTTAAAGCAGATCCTCCACAAACCTGAGACCTCGGGCCGGCTGATGAAGTGGTCCATAGAGCTGAGTCAGCATGACATCTCTTACCAGCCTCGGACGGCAATTAAAGAACAGGCCCTTGCCGACTTCATCGTAGAGTCCACCATCCCTGAAGTCAGCCATGTACCGAATGGACCCCCCATTTGGACAGTCTTCGTGGACGGCTCCACCTGTAGCGAAGGAAGCGGCGCCGGAATCATCCTGAACGGCCCTGACAACTTCGTCCTCCAGTACGCGATCCGTATGAACTTCAAGGCCTCGAACAATGAGGCGGAGTACGAGGCACTCATCGCTGGTCTCGGACTTGCACGAAGTGCTGGGGCTCAGCGCCTCCGGATCCACAGTGATTCCCAGCTTATCGTGAACCAAGTCTTGGGCGAGTACGAGGCCAGAGACGAGCGGATGGCGAAATACCTCGCTAAGGTTCGGGTCCTCATGAGCCAGTTCGAAGAGGCGCTCGTTCAACGAAGTCTAAAATTCTGGACAGGAAGCGTAGTCTGTACAAAAATGTAGTTTTCCACTGAATCAGAAATTAAAAGTTGAATCCATCAAAAAATCTGGAAACTAGACTTCGATACGGTCCCAACGCATACTTAAAGATCAAATTCCGACAACAGTATCTAGGTCAAACACATGTTTTTTTTACAGGTTTTATGTTAAGGCAGAAATTCGACATCTTATTGTTTTAATTTTTGAATCAGCAAAACTCAATATTTAATTCAGTAAAAATATAATCTAGACTGCTAAACATGTTAAGTAACAATCTGAAAATTTTTATAGCAAAATTTTATCATTTGATCAGTCTTTTTACGGTTTAAACATGAAAGGTACGAGAATCTGATAATCTGAAATGTAAAAGCACAGTTGTAGTAAAACGGGCATAACTTTTGCTACAAAACTCAGAATTCAAAAATTCTGGATGTTATTGGCAATTAGACACTTGGGGCTACATTTCATATTCAAAAAATATTTCATTTTAAGGTCATTTACTGGTTCAAAAACAGCAATCAAAGTTCAGGTCAGCAAGCACATACAGTTTTTAGGGTATTTTTCTTGAAAATAAATTAATTAAACATGATGGGTATCGATTCTTTAGTCAGTAAATTGTGTAACTAGCATGATAGGTGTCCAAGAAAGATAAATAAAATTTAGAATACACACATATACAAGTCTAACATCAATCAATCATCAAACGATCAAACGACATACAGCCTAACGATTGTCTCTGCAATAATTTATTTGTGTTGTGACTTGTATGAATAACCCTATTATTAATTCTATATTCATTCATAAAAGATCCAAATTTAAAGTCAAAGTGGCACGATGTCAAGAATATTGGAGTTAGCTCGTGTAAACCCTCAAGACCCAACGAAAGAGATAACAAAGCATAATACGATAACAAAGAGATCTACTTGCAAGAATTTCAATAACACTTGAATTTGATACAATTAGAAATTTAAGAGGACGGTAACTTGCCTGTTAATCGGTGAAAAACAAATACCAAGAATAACGGGATAAGGATCCCGAAGCAACAAACTCACGAACTAGCACAATGCCAATAATAGCACGTATAAACTACGTGCAATAGAATAACCCAAGCAAAACAGCAACTCAGCAACAAAGAGACTGCAGCAATAGAGCAAGAGAGAGAGAGCACGGCCAAGGAGGACGACGACGCTAGGGGCGGCATTGACGGGGTAGGCAGCGTCGCTGGCGAAGGGGCAGGCATCGACCGGCGGCAGCGCTCATGTCTGGTCGTTGATGGAAAAGAGGAAGGACGGGGTTTGGCTGTGTTAATGTCGAGGTCAGTGGAGAGGGAGGCCAAATTTGGGGGTTTCGGGGGTGGCGCTAGGAGGCGGCGCCGGGAGGGGCGATGAGGGGTGGCCGAAGTTGGCCGGAGGAGAAGACCGTCGAAGGGGTTGTGCTGTTTTGGGCGGGAAATCCACGGGAGAGAGAAAAGACGTGGAGAGATGAGAGAGGAGAGAGAATAAGCAGCTAGGGTTTCGATTTGTGTGTAAAATATTAGGGTTTGCATTAGAGTTGTATTTATAGGGTACAATTAGGGCACTGGGGTGATGAATTAGAGTCCAATAATAGCGAATTTGGGTCGAGAACAATGAAATTGGATTTTAGGGTTCAATTAAGAGATAGATCAAAATTAATCAGGTTCAAATAAAAATACTGACAATAAATAAGAGAGCAATACGAGAAAAAAGAGCGAAGAAATTTCACGAACAAAAATTCAAATCCAAATAATACAAAATGCATTAAAATATAAATTAGGGCTTGAAAATAAATTTGGAATTCGCCAATAAAATCACATCAAGTACAAAATAAAAATAATTCGATAAATAGATTTTAATTAAATAATCAAGAAATAAAAATTAATAATCATCATCATAAAAATAATAAAATTACATAACAAAATAGTATCCAGGTTTAACAACTTTATTAAAATAATCCAATAATAATAATATATTTATTTCAAGCTCAATTATAAATAGTCGATCAATAAGTCATAGAAGTGGATTAAATTACACAATTATTCGAAATAAATATAATTATCGATAGAAAAACACTTTAATATAATATCCAAAATGACTTTAACAAATAATGAATTTATAAATATCGAAATACAGAAAATATTCAGAAAATACGTATTTACAGGAATGGGGGTTACAGAGAATCAAAAATACATTGCCTAGCAATTCATTCTTTTCTCCTGGGATCACCAACTGTAGCCTCCTAAATCCTGGAAGACCCCTCCCCGAATTTCTAGATTAATAACATAGAAAATACGTGGCACATTCCCAGCAATCCACTTCAATATAATATTAAACACAACCAACACCACTAAAATTTTCAACTTTTATTACAACAATCACTTACATAGCACATCGGAAATTAAAACATCTCAACTCCAAATTTTCTTTTTATGTACAACACAAACTAACTCAAATTTGCTTTTACAATTTTACACAAAACTCTTATTAAATCACTTTTCTCAAAGTCCAACTCAAGCATCCAACCTCCAACTCTAAGCAACAACCTGCAACATATGAGGCTAGAGATGATCCCTAACCCCCAAAACTAACGGGGTCAGCCATAAATGGTGTGAGTGACATAAAAACATACAAACAACATAAATGATCATACCTCAAAATTCTGAAACAACATATATTAAATGAGAATATGGGAAGTAAGAAATGACAGGAAACATGAAAACATCAAGTGGAACTAAACTAAGTGTCAGGTGTAGAAGACAGGAAAACCACGTGCATAAAACCAAGTCAAGAAACACAAATTCTATATGCGGACTCTCTGATGCGTACTTGTCGAAGTCTATGCATCCCATTCTACATAGGTTCGGTGCAAGCCCTTAACGTCTCCACTTCATAGGGTTCAATCTCCCGCTATGCAACTAATCCTATCACGATGACTACTACGAGATAAAGATAAACTGTGAGAATTAGCCCATGCTTGATAATTCCGGAGATAGATCCCACATCTTAGGCCTTTTACCTGGATAATTCCGGAGATTATCCCACATCTAAATATTGACACATCATCACATGAATACCACATGTGCGTCGCCTCGACTTTGATAATTCTGGAGATCAATCCCACATCTCAAGCAACCTCTTGGATAATTTCGGAGAAATATCTCACATCGCAGGTAATTTACCTGGATAATTCCGGAGATAAATCCCACATCTCAAGAAAGTTACTTGGATAATTCCGGAGATTAAATCCCACATCTAAAGCCATACTGAGGTGCATAACCCATATTCCCGTTCATCATATCACCACTAGTGCCTGTCCTTACTATTTGTGGGTTATTTAATTACTCAACGAATCTCCTAGAGTGATGTGCCCTACCGGCCTAAAATCAAAACTGAATAACTGAAATGCCTCAATGGGCCTCAACAAAATAACTCAACACCGGTATACTACGGTCACACACCTCTGGAGACTCAACTCAAATGTTTAAAGCAAAGTTCCACTAAACAAAGTGGCTCAACTGAATGTCTCAAAGCAAATACTTAACTGAATATCTCAAAGTCAAATGCTTAATCAAATACTGAACTGAATGTCAAGTATAGACTGAATTATCTGAGAACCAAACACTCAAGGGACACTCAAGTTACAAACTTATCAGTACCAGTCGACTTATACTGTAGTAAGTCGACTGTCCAGAAGGACAAATATCCAAAATTTAACAAAATAAACTAAGTTATATAAGTCGACTTAAGAAATCATCAGTCGACTGTCCAGACAAGAAACTGACATAATTTTACAAAATAAGTTCTAAGTATACCAGTCGACTGACAAGGGTCTCAGTCGGCTGTCCAGATCGGATTTTCAAAAGGCTAATGGTACATCAGTAGGTTCGTACCAGTCGACTGATAGGTAGACCAGTCGGCTGTCGGCCTGCAGTTTTCTTAACTTAGGTCTGAATACAATAATTAAAACTGAAGTTTTCTAAGGATTCATTGTTTATGAAAATAGTTTGTATTCAGGCAAAGTGACAAATCTCAAAGATTCTTCATTACGGGTATATTACTCAAAACATCAAATATGTCAAAACTCAAGTTCTCATGTTCTAGATCACTAATTCTTTCATTAGGGTTTCTCAAGACTAAATTCTGTCACGACTCTAAATCAAAATCTGATTTACAATATATAAGATCCAGGTGTTTATCATCCGATCATAACCATACTCAAATCTTAATCATGTCTTTAGCAATACGATTTTATAAACAACGATCTACTAATCATTCGTAGATTTCACAACATGGTATAAACAACAATCATTATTCACATGAATCATACCACAATACAAGATCTATATCATTCACAACATCAAATCAAACCACATTGCCACTCGCATACATAGATCAACAACAAGGCAAATTTATATCATTCACAAAGTCAAAACAAAACACACAATGTCACTCACCTTTGAATTTTAGAAGAATTCACGAAAAAGTCTTCCTTTTGCTAGATCCAAAAACTTCTTTTTTTTTGCTTCTCCAAACAAATCACCAAATCTGTATATTTTTTAACAATGACAGCTGGGAAAAATCCCTTAAATATCCGGGAATAGGTTTAGGGTTTTCACCCATACTTTTGCAAAATAATCCTTTCCAAAATACAAGTTTACATATATAGTTCTATTCTTGGAAATTTAATAAAATTCATTTAAATTAGGATTTAAAGGGAAATAAAAATTCTAAATCTCAACCAATACTGTTCAAAACGTCCAGAAATCACATTTGCACTTTAACCCCTAAAAATGTCAAATTTGCAAAAAGGTCCTTTTCTCAAAAATTGCAAATAGTTCCAATTAATTTCAGAAAAAATCTGGAAAAATACTAAATAAATTCCAAATATTAAATAATAATTTTTCGTGAAGAAAACTTAACTTTCAAACTTCGCAAGAAAGTATTTGCACGTGTTTTGCACGTGTAAAAGAATAAATCTTTTAGAAAATATTAATTAAATCTCCATAAAATCATTTAAATTCATTTTCAAATATTTAAAATAATATTTGAAAATACGGGGTTCTGCATCACTCCCTCCTTAGAAGAGTTATGTCCTCAGAACTACTACTAATGAGTCCAAACAACATATCAACAAAGAAAACAATATCTCATAAATAGAATATAGTCCAAACAATTGCATATGACAACATAATCAAAATAGAAGGAATACAAATTACATCAATCAATGGTACAAACATTCAAAAGAATCACAATCACTTAAAAGGAATACACTCATACAAAAAGCTCAGGGAAATCCTTCTGCATGCGATCCTCAGGCTCCCAAGTAGCCTCTTCGAACTGCTGATTCCTTCACAACACCTTGACCATAGGTATCACCTTGCTCCTGAGAACTTTCTCCATACGATCAACGATCTCAACAGGCTGTTCCTTGTAACTCAAGTTCACCTGTAATCCTTCAGGAATCTCTACCAACTGATGATTCTGATCTGGCACATACTTCCTCAACAATGACACATGGAATACATCATGCACCTGTGCCAACTCCTCTGGAAGCTTCAATCTATATGCTGTCTTGCCAATTCGCTCCACGATCCTGTATGGCCCAATATACCTTGGCGCCAACTTGCCTCCCTTACCAAACCTGATCACTCCTTTGGTCGGAGAAACCTTGAGGAAAACTGCATCCCTAACCTCAAACTCCAAGTCTCTTCGTCGAGTATCAGCATAACTCTTCTGCCGATTCTGAGCCTCGACCAACCTCTTGCGAATTAGTTCAATCTGCTCTGACGTCTGCTGTACGATCTCAGGACCATATATCTGCCTCTCGCCAACCTCATACCAACAAACAGGTGTCCTGCACCTCCGCCCGTACAAAGCCTCATACGGTGTCATCCCGATACTCGCATGGTAACTGTCTTTATAAGCAAACTCAACCAATGCCAAGTATCTCTCCCAACTACCACCGAAATCCATAACACAAGCTCTCAACATGTCTTTCAGTACTCGATTCACCCTCTCCGTCTGACCATCAGTCTGTGGATGAAAAGCGGTACTGAAATCAGTTCTGGTGCCTAAAGCTGCTTGTAGGCTCTTCCAAAACCTTGAAGTGAACCTTGCATCTTTGTCGGATACAATCGACACATGAACCCCATGTAGTCTCACAATTTCACCAATGTACAACTCAGCCAATTTCTCCATCGACCAAGTAATCTTCATGGTTAGAAAGTAAGCCGACTTAGTCAAACGGTCCACAACAACCCAAATCGAGTCATTGCCCTTCGAACTCCTCGGCAAACCTGTGATGAAATCCATACCGATATTCTCCCATTTCCACTCCGGAATACGCAACGTCTGTAACAAACCTCTAGGTCTCTGATTTTCTGCTTTGATCTGCTGACAAGTCAGACACCTTGCCACGGAATCTGCTACATCCCGCTTCATACTAGACCACCAAAAGTGCTGTTTGAAGTCCCTGTACATCTTCGTGCCTCCAGGATGAACTGACAACAATGTACTGTGTGCTTCCTGCAAGATACTCTCTCTCAAATCTGCATTATCTGGAACACACAACCTCTCACCCATCCAAAGAATTCCATCTTGGACATGAAACTCTGATAGCTTGCCCTCTTAAACCAGTTGCAGCATCTTCTGAATCTCTGAGTCTAATTTCTGACCTTCCACAATCCTTTCTCTCAAGGACGGTTGCAGCCTCAACTGAGCCAAAGATGCCCTTAAACCTTGCAGCACCACCTCGATACCTGCCTGATCGATCTCTGCTGCCAACTCTCTTCGAGTAGTGATCAAACTCGATAAACTACTCTTCATGCTAAGTCCATCAGCCACCACATTCGCCTTGCCCGGATGATACTTGATCTCGGGATGAATGTCTTCCAATACCTCCAACCACCTTCTCTGCCGAAGATTTAGATCCTTCTGTTGATAAATGTACTTCAGGCTCTTGTGGTCAGTGTACATATTAACCTTCTCACCATAAACATAATGCCTCCACTGCTTCAAGGCATAAATGATAGCTGCTAGCTCCAAATCATGCGTCAGATAATTCTTCTCATGCGGACGCAATTGCCTCGAACCATAAGTAATAACCTTGCCTTCTTGCATCAAGACACAACCCAAACCTCTGAGAGACGCATCACTGTAAATATCATAATCCTTTTCAGCTTGCGGCAAAGCTAAGATAGGTGCAGTAGTCAACCTTTCCTTTAACTCAAGGAAACTCTCCTCGCACTTATCTGTCCATACAAATGCCACATTCTTCCGGGTCAAACCTGTCAAAGGAACTGCAATATGAGAATAACCCTGGATGAATCTCCTGTAGTAACCAGCTAAACCCAAGAAACTTTTGACTTCCTTCACAGACGTTGGCCTGGGCCAATCCTTCACTGCTTCAACTTTCTGAGGATCAGTAGCTACTCCCTCCTTAGAAAGAATATGACCAAGGAAAGCTACCTCAGACTTCCAAAACTCACACTTCGACAATTTGGCATACAAGCTATGCTCCTGCAATTTCTGTAATACCGCTGTCAAGTGCGTAGAATGCTCCTCCTTCGACTTCGAATACACCAAAATATCGTCGATGAACACCACCACGAAGGAGTCAATAAATGGCCTCAAAACCCGATTCATCATATCCTTGAAAACTGCTGGCACATTCATCAACCCGAATGGCATCACCAAAAACTCATAGAGCCTATGACGAGTCCTGAAAGCAGTCTTACTCACATCTTCCTCCTTGACTCGAACCTGATGATACCCTGATCTCAAATCAATCTTCGAAAACACAGCTGCTCCTCGAAGCCTGTCGAACAAATCATCAATCCGCGGCAGTGGATACTTGTTCTGAATAGTCACCCTATTCAACTCCCGATAGTCAATGCACATCCTCATTGACCCATCATTCTTCTTGACTAACAGCACTGGCACTCCCCACGGAGAAGAACTCGGCCTGATAAGCCCTTTGCTCAACAGCTCCTCAATCTGCTTCTTCACTTCATCTTGCTCTACAGGTGCCATCCTGTACGGAGCCTTGGAAATCGGCGCACTCCCCGGCTGAACATTAATACAAAACTCCACATCTCTCTGCGGCGGTAATCCTGGAAAATCATCCAAGAACACCTTAGGAAAATCTCTAACAACCGGAATGCCCTTGACTTCATCTGGAATTGCCATCATAGATACCATTGCAGCTACCTTCGGAATCTTCTTCTTTCCTTGGAAAGTCACTGCGGGTCCACCTGGTGCTTTCACCAACACCTCCTTCTGCTTGCATTCGATTGTGGCATCATATATTGCCATCCAATCAATGCCCACGATGACATCCACACCCAATACTTGCAGTTTGATCAAATCAATGCCGAACAACCTCCCACCAATCTCGATATCACAGCTCTCGTAATATCGATCCGCAATCAACTCTTCACCTGACGGCGTTGCCACCGACAAAACTCTGCCTGGAAACAACTTAGGTTCCACACCTAAGATCTTTGCAAAATTTGGCGATACGAAGGTAATTTACCTGGATAATTCCGGAGATAAATCCCACATCTCAAGAAAGTTGCTTGGATAATTTCGGAGATTAAATCCCACATCTAAAGCCATACTGAGATGCATAACCCATGTTCCCGTTCATCATATCACCACTAGTGCCTGTCCTTACTATTTGTGGGTTATTTAATTACTCAACGAATCTCCTAGAGTGATGTGCCCTACCGGCCTAAAATCAAAACTGAATAACTGAAATGCCTCAATGGGCCTCAACAAAATAACTCAATACCGGTATACTACGGTCACACACCTCTGGAGACTCAACTGAAATGTTTAAAGCAAAGTTCCACTAAACAAAGTGGCTCAACTGAATGTCTCAAATCAAATACTTAACTGAATATCTCAAAGTCAAATGCTTAATCAAATACTGAACTGAATGTCAAGTATAGACTGAATTATCTGAGAACCAAACACTCAAGGGACACTCAAGTTACAAACTTATCAGTACCAGTCGACTTATACTGTAGTAAGTCGACTGTCCAGAAGGACAAATATCCAAAATTTAACAAAATAAACTAAGTTATATAAGTCGACTTAAGAAATCATCAGTCGATTGTCCAGACAAGAAACTGACATAATTTTACAAAATAAGTTCTAAGTATACCAGTCGACTGACAAGGGTCTCAGTCGGCTGTCCAGATCGGATTTTCAAAAGGCTAATGGTACATCAGTAGGGTCGTACCAGTCGATTGATAGGTAGACCAGTCGGCTGTCGGCCTGCAGTTTTCTTAACTTAGGTCTGAATACAATAATTAAAACTGAAGTTTTCTAAGGATTCATTGTTTATGAAAATAGTTTGTATTCAGGCAAAGTGACAAATCTCAAAGATTCTTCATTACGGGTATATTACTCAAAACATCAAATATGTCAAAACTCAAGTTCTCATGTTCTAGATCACTAATTCTTTCATTAGGGTTTCTCAAGACTAAATTTTGTCACGACTCTAAATCAAAATTTGATTTACAATATATAAGATCCAGGTGTTCATCATCCGATCATAACCATACTCAAATCTTAATCATGTCTTTAGCAATACGATTTTATAAACAACGATCTACTAATCATTCGTAGATTTCACAACATGGTATAAACAACAATCATTATTCACATGAATCATACCACAATACAAGATCTATATCATTCACAACAACAAATCAAACCACATTGCCACTTGCATACATAGATCAACAACAAGGCAAATTTATATCATTCACAAAGTCAAAACAAAACACACAATGTCACTCACCTTTGAATTTTAGAAGAATCCACGAAAAAGTCTTCCTTTTGCTAGATCCAAAAACTTCTTTTTTTTTGCTTCTCCAAAAAAATCACCAAATCTGTATATTTTTTAACAATGACGGCTGGGAAAAATCCCTTAAATATCCGGGAATAGGTTTAGGGTTTTCACCCATACTTTTGCAAAATAATCCTTTCCAAAATACAAGTTTACATATATAGTTCTATTCTTGGAAATTTAATAAAATTCATTTAAATTAGGATTTAAAGGGAAATAAAAATTCTAAATCTCAACCAATACTGTTCAAAACGTCCAGAAATCACATTTGCACTTTAACCCCTAAAAATGTCAAATTTGCAAAAAGGTCCTTCTTTTCTCAAAAATTGCAAATAGTTCCAATTAATTTCAGAAAAATCTGAAAAAATACTAAATAAATTCCAAATATTAAATAATAATTTTTCATGAAGAAAACTTAACTTTCAAACTTCGCAAGAAAGTATTTGCACGTGTTTTGCACGTGTAAAAGAATAAATCTTTTAGAAAATATTAATTAAATCTCCATAAAATCATTTAAATTCATTTTCAAATATTTAAAATAATATTTGAAAATACGGGGTTCTACACCCCTTCCTATATTCCATAACTATTCTTTGGTATGAAAATCAAGATAATTAGGTTTCCATGTGGAAAACAAGAGGAATTTAGAAATCTAAAATAAACACAGATGAGGGGAATATAGAACTGAATTATGCCAAACCTCTTTAAGTTAATTAATAATGCATGAATCAAATACTTTGTTGGGAGAATTTGCTGTCAAGGAAGTGGAAGTCTTGAGAGAATTATCGTCTAAAATGTCAATCGTTGCAATTACCTACGTAAAAAGCTCTAAACTTTGGAGGTAATTATATATAGTGAAATTTAATAATTTAATTTATTATATATTATATTTTAATTTTTTATTGAACTTTTTATTAGGATTCTCTCTCACAACAAGTAGTGCTACAGTAGGGTAACCCTGATCGCTGTAAAATAAATAGGTGCGTAATACTTCTGTGGAGAAAACACTGGGGTGGGGGGGGGGAATCATTTATTTTAATTATTTTTTCCATTTTCTATGCATTGGTTGATTCAGTGAGGCGACATCCATAGATTGTTATATAGAGTGTTATCATATGTATCTGCTTGTTTTTTAGATGTAATTGTGGGGATCTATGCATGTTCATGTGGACCTCAAAATTATCTTACCATCAATTTTTATGCATTTTTTAATGCTTGGTTATCATAAATAGCTTGATCAGAGGAATTTGTTTTTCACCGTCTTGAGAAAGTTATTGAGAATAAATGCTTGTTTATGCTTGTTTATCTATCATATGATCCTTTTTGGCAAAATCATAATCTAACATTGTTGTCTTGCAGGTTGTGAAAGGTGATCAAGATATAGCTCAAAACAAACAATTAAGATTGAGAACAAGGATCACAAGCATTTTGAGAGTCAGACAAGGCCTCCATACTTCTCAGTTGTTTGCAAAACTTGATAACTTTTTAGATGAATTGCTTGCTTAAAGCAGTTATCACATTATGAATATATGATCATGGAGGAGAAGTGATCTTATTTAGGAAGTAGAAAATTTGAATTAATGGGTTGGTTGGATAAGATAATGAGTGCCTTTCACATAGCTATATACTATGTACATATGTTTTAAAACAAAATAGAAACTTTGTGCATCTGTGTATATGCATATCTAGGATACTTTTGTGTATAATGATCTGTGTTGCTCAATACTCACTGTTTGTCACAGGAATCCCCATGCCTCCATATAACCAATATAGAATAAAGATGTATAAATTCAAATGTTTAAAATGCTTTCTAGCGCTATATATTATTCTATGGAAAAAATGTCAAAGGAGGCATATGTCATTCTAATATAAGTATAGCATGGAGGAAATACACTAGAAAAAAATAATTAAAAGAGGTCTTAGGTAGAACTGAAGCAGGTGTCAGGTGTTGGGGATTATTTTGAATAACTTAGCCTATTCTGAAAGGTTTACATTTATCTCTAAATTTATGTCGAAAACTAAATACATTTATCGGACCTTTTATTTTTATTGTTTTTTTTTCTTTTCTCTTTCTGCCCTCATATTTCCTCATAAATTTATTTTCTTCTCCTTGTATTATCTAACCATGTACAATATCAGACAAGTGCACCAAGCCGCGTGCACTTGGTGCATGATCAATTTCCCGTTGAACATATGGATCTAAGGGCGGCAGTGGTGGAGATAGGGAAAATTGGGGAGGGGATAGTGAAGAGGTTTGGGTGGTTGATGCAGTTTGCAGGGTTTAGGGAGAGGTTGCTTCCAATTTGATGGATTGAGCAGTTGATTGTATATATATGTTAAAATATCATATATGTGATAACATTTCGATTCGTTTTGGTTACTTTTCAAAATATTATGTTTAAGTTAATAAAAGTTAATTTGATGGATTGAGCAGTTGATTCTATAGTTGAGTTGCCTTACGTTCTTTGTTGAACTTCATTTATATAAGATGTCATAGCTTTAGGATATGTTATTACAGTCTTATTAATATTGCAGTTAAGTGTACTGTTGGATCTAAAATCTATTTTACAGAGGAGAAAGTTCTGGTGTTTGTTGCTGCAGGAATAAAATTAAAAAAGTTGCAGGTATCCATGGAACCCTTCTCAATGTATTAGTTCATTTTGTTTGCAAATTAAACTTTTTAGCTTAGAATATATGCTGCAAGGTAAAACAGTTTCTTCGTCTTATGTTGTGGTTGAGTAAATTAGTTTGTCACACTACTAGAAGAATTCTAATAATCTGATATCATTTATATCTCTTGTAGTTATTGTCACTACAACGACTGGTTGAAAGGAAGTTCAATCATGCTATAATTTGATAAGCAAATTATGTATCGGAAAAATAGAATTATGCTATGTTACCTAGGAATTTATTGACGATTATTCCAATTGGGTAAGGTTCAACACTTACCTAGGGATTTATTGACGATTCTTCCAATTGGGTAAGGGTCAAAATCGTGTTTTATTTTCTTCTGAATTTTGCCTTTTTGGTAATAATTTTGGGTTTTAGGTTTTGATTCAGAGTTTTAGGAATGAGGCTCAGAAATCAAATGCTCTTCATCAGGTATTGTATCGTGTCGACTGAGTTTGGTGTCTTTTTTTTTGTGTGTAATTTTTTGGATTTAATTTTTGACTGTGTAAATTGTAACATTATTAGGAAAGTACAATTATTGTAAAGAAACCAGGTGGGGTTGTGTTCTCCGATGTTTCGAGCAATTCCGATCAGATCTCAATCAAAAGGAGTGATGAATTGGTTGAAGGTGGGTTCAATTTCACTTTGATCTATAAAGTTAGGGTTTTAATTTTGATACTTGCATTTTTAATGGGAAGTTAATCTATTTACAAAATTGCCGTTGGGGGAACATACAGAGCACAAATCCCACATTCTATTGGCCGAGGAGGGCTTAATTCAACATGTTTTCCAAAGAGACAATAAGTGGATGATGATTTGCCAGGGTACTATAATTTTTCCAAACAGATCAAAGTACAAGGTACTCTAATTTTGAAGTAAAAAAACACCCCTCAACTCCACTTTTATTTTGAAAAAAACCAACCCTCAACTCTAATAAATCACAAAAAACAGAACTTAGAAAATTATGAACAACCTGAGAACATTCTCATATTCTAGACAGAAGCATTATCAAAGCTGGACTTATGAGTTGGTCTTAAATCTTACGAAAATCCAACAAAAATGCAAATAATAAAGCCATTCATTCAATCCCCCTCGAATGCAAGTGTGATACATCATCAAATCTTCCATTATGTATCAAAATGAACAAAATCGCCAGCCACATGCAGTCTATATCAATATGAACAAATTCTATAACCAAAGATTTCAATCAACAACACATTCTATCCAAATGAACAAATTACATTCATTGTATATCAAAAGGAAGTAAAATGTTCCACCAATTAACCAGAATTCCAATCACAGTGATAACAAGCAAGATAAGTAGGATAGTAAACATAAACATGATAATTCCACTACTTTATAACCAAAATTAACATGATATCAACTTCTTTATAATCATGTCCCAAATAGTAGTAGTTCAACTATTACATCCAAAGTCATTAAATACTACATATCATTGTACCTTTTCCCTCAAATCCAAAGACTAATTTTAAAGAAAGTTCATAGACTAAACTTATCTCTTCCATACATTTTATCATTGAGAAAAATAAAGAGACGCATACATTTTGATCAGTGCAAAATAAATAAGTGCGTAATACTTCTGTGGAGAAAAACTATGGGGGAAAAATAAAAAAATTTTTTGATTTTTTTGTTCTTTTCATTTGTGATGCATTGGTTGATTCAGCGAGGCGATCAACATGCATAGGCTGTTATATATAATGTCATCATATGTATCTGCTTGCTTCTTAGATGCAATTGTGGGGATCTATGCATGTTCATGTGGACCTCAAAATTGTTTTACCATCAATTTTTATGCATTTTTTATGCATTTTTTAAGCTTGGTTATGTAAATCATAGGCATTTGTTTTTCACCATCTTGAGAAAGTTATTAAGAATAAATGCTTGTTTATCTATCATAGGAGCATATCACTACAAACAGGAACTTAATCCCCAGCGTTTTTTTTCCTTTGCCCGGCGTTTAAAAACGCCGGGGATATACCCCATGGCGTTTCCCAAAATGCCGCCGCAAACGCCGTCCATTTCCCCGCCGGGGTTGATTTATGAAAACCCCGGCACTTCCAAACGCCGGGCAATGTTCAGGTAACCACGGCGTTCTTTAGTATTTAACTCGGCGCTTTACACGCCGGATTTATGATTTCAAATTTTTTTTTTAGCATTTATAATCCCCGGCGTTTTAGAAACGCCGGGGAAGGTCTTAAAAACGCCTGAGATACCTTCAACCCCGGCATTTCCAAACGCCGGGGAAGGTTTTTTTTCTTTTTTTTTCAAAGTACAGAAAAACAAATTTAATATTTTAATACACAAAAAAAACCTATACACAATTTATAATAATGATCAATACGATATATTTCATAATTAAGCAGTTCACCGAAGTCATTATATAACAAAATTCAAATTAACATTAGTTTGACAACATACATACGAAATTTGTTTTTCATTGATCTTAAATCTCATACATATATAAGGTCTGATTTCCATTGTTCTTAGGATACAAATTTGCACGAATAAACAAGACATAAAACGCTACAAAAGAAGAAAGAAAAAAAAACAAAAACATTAATAGTCAAATCCTGCATGCTTGAGAGTCAAATCCATCTTCAACTGATCTCTGAGTTGCCTCACACTAGCATCAGACATAACACTAGTACTTTGTTGCATCTCATTATTGGATGTCTCGCCCTTTTCGACTTCAACTTTCGGTGAAGTTTGTTCAGGCTGCTCTTCATCTTCACTTTCCTGTGTTAAAAATCACCAAATATATTACCATTTGCTTCCATTTACTACGCTGCCAATGTGAAATTAATAAACTCAATTTCTATATTAAAAAAACAACTGAAAGAAACGGTAATGGATTCTAACCAATAGATTCATAGACTACAAGAAAGAAGCTGTAGCTTTTCTAAAGTATAAATATATCAGTACAACAAATATATATATATATATTTTTTAAAATGTCTTTTACTATCATATTTTCAGACATAACAAACTACGGCAGTGTAATTATGCAACCTTGTGAGCATAAGCTTTTTGCTTGAGACCATAAATGAATATGAACAAGACATAAACCACATAGCACACAGGTTATGTTATTGTCTATCAGCTTAGTGAATACTGTGAAACATATCACAAGCATAAGATCAATAAGATTGAAGCCGTGTTTGATTGGTTAAATGTTTGGATTCAAACGCTAAGAGTGAAAAAGCATACTGTGTCCATATATAAGTTACCTAAGCAATAGTAGAAAGGAACTGGATGCTTTGACAATATGCGGTCCCAACCATCACTGAAGGAATTTCTGAAGCTACCATTTTTATCCATGACATATGCAAAACTGCCAATCACAGCTATTGCCTGCAAAGGAGAAAAACCAATGAGAAAAGACAGCTTAAGATCATACATTACCAACTGTAGCAATTGCTTGCACCCCATAATTGAAGGTCTACAAAGAGAACAACATGCTTTTGAGATCACACAAAGACAGTCAACTCTCACAAGATAACAGCTTGATTGAATAGTGCTATGCCAGGTCCAATATGTAACGAGTTTTAAAACACCGTTGAAAGATAAACTATTTTTAATACTTCCTCTCAAAATTCTCCATTAATAAAAAAAATGCATTGTAAGTTTTAAAAAATGAAAAAATATATATTTAAAAAAATGCATTGTTTTTCAAATGCATTATAAGTTTTTTTTTAAAAAAGAGATAAATTAAGAAAGAAACCTCATGCACATCTCATGCAGATTTGAGTCACATTAATAGCAAGCAATGCAAGAAGTTGTAAAGCATAGTAAAGAGAAACATCAACAAAAATACGCATTATCAACTTATAAGGAACTTGCCAACTTTTTTGCATAAAAGAAGAGCTCTTTAAAAAATTAATAATTATAAGTGTGAAATGAAGAATGGGATTAGATTAAACAGGTACCCATTAGATTATAAGTGTGAAATTTAATCCCATTAATTAATTTCACACTAATTATAATTATTAATTTAATCACACCGTAGATGAATAGATTAACCTCCCATTAAGATGCAAATATCACCCAAAAAAAACCTAATGCTATAGACCAAAGTGAAACTGAACCCACCTTCGACCAATTCATCACCCTTTGCCGTCAATCTGATCAGAATTGCTCGAAACATCAGAGTAAACAACCCCAAATGGTTCCTTCACATTAATTGTACTTAATTGCTTGTGCATAATTTATCCCGAACATATATTAATTATAATATTTTTAGTGCAAGCGGAATTCAAACATCTGATCTCTGATCTCTGTGCTCAAGAGCGAAAAGCCTATCAGTATACCATTGCTGATACTTGCTTTGGGTCTGAGTTCTTTAAAATGGGTGGTAGTCATTATTGAATTGGTTTAGTGATTTACTAAATTAATTTTCTTTTTACTCAAAAGTGATGCTAAATCAATTCATGTTTATCAGATGTCTTTTAGTTTACTTGGATACAGTAAGCATATTTTTCTTTTACAAGATAATTTATATTTAATGTTGAGTTGTAGATCAAATGGTAAAGAGAAAGAATTTGTAAAGAGGTTTCATATTGGAAACTATATCTACTGTATTGTAATCTTTCTTTACCAAACAAAAATTCTTTATCTGTCATGGTTTATTTTGTTTGGCAACGGCGGCGAGGTTAGTGCTTTCGGTATAATTGCGGTATATTAAAAAAACAAAGTAAATTGCATTCATCAACCTACATATAACCACCAACAAATGCGTAGTAGATGTCCCCGGAGGAAACAATACAAATTTCCATTGTTCTCTCAATTTGCATCTTCAAAAGGGTCGAATTAGAGCATGATGCAACTTTAAACAATATACAAGAAACAAATCATTACATGCAACCTATCAGATATCCTAACTTAACGAGGTTATCTAACCCACGAAACAAATTACTGAACACTTATTTTGTCTATGAAATACCTGTTTATTCTCAGTGTTCTCTTCAGTAACATCACTCTTCTCCCTTTCAGTAACTTGTTGAATTACGCCCTCCTGGCCCTCATTGGTGGCCGATAGAACCCGCGATTTGTGTTCTGTATGCTCCACAATTGGCAATTCTGTAAATAGATTAACCTCCCATTAAGATGCAAGTATCACCCAAAAAAAACCTAATTCTATAGACAAAAGTGAAACTGAACCCACCTTCGACCAATTCATCACTCTTTTCCGTCGAGATCTGATTAGAATTGCTCGAAACATCAGAGTAAACAACCCCAATTGGTTCCTTCACATTAATTGTACTTAATTGCATGTGCATAATTTATCCCGAACATATATTAATTATAATATTTTTAGTGCAAGCGGAATTCAAACATCTGATCTCTGATCTCTGTGCTCAAAAGCGAAAAGCCTATCAGTACCATTGCCAATTGATACAGTATCATTCACAAACAACTAAACAAGCATCATGGAACCTCAAGTTTAAAAACCTGAACTAGGCAGTAGGGATAATTTTTATAATCTCCCTAGGCACCATATTTATAGAATTACTCTATATAAATATGAAAGCAATGAGCAGCGGTAACTAGGCATGCTGGTGATAACTCTACTAAGTTTTGTTTCGATTTTCAAAATTTCTTCTTTATTTCTCTTCTTCGACTAATGCCTAGGCAACTAGGCAGTAGGCCACTGCATGCTGCATAACTCCTTTCAAAACCTTGAAAAATAAAAACAGTTCAGCAAAATACCATGCAAACATAAATTTCATTTTTCCAAATTACAAGTCTAATATTTTTACTTATGTAATTTTGTTTTACCACCATCAAATTTGAGTTTATTGTTCATATTTTTAGTATGCTCTAGTTCGCTTTTGTTTCGTATATGTTTCTGGTTGTCACTACTCCCCGCAAATTTACAGTTGTTCAAATATTACACATGATGTGCACATTGAGTATTACAGCTTATTCATTTACATAACATCCTTCTTCTATACTGAGTAGCATAGAATAGTTAAGTTCAAATTCAAATGCACTCATGCCCTGATGTTACAAAGACAAAAATTTAAGTAAATCTTAACTCTTTTTCATGTTTAAGTACACATACATAACCCTTGATTAATTTCCAATTTACAGCCACCCAGGTAGTCAGGTTAATGAGAAAAAAAGGACAACTATTAGACAACAATACTAAATAACAAAACCATAAATGTAACATATCTATGAAGAAAAACAAGGGAGTGAATTCTTACATTATTGCATACAAGGTACATCCTAGGGACCATATATCAGTCCTTGCATCAATGTCGGCATGGCTTGGACAATCCCACAACTCAGGAGCTCGGAAAGGTGCTGAACAATGTTCAGCAGCCCATTCCTACAAATATAGAATATCCATAAAAGAAAATTAATTAATGACGAACAAGTTCAGATCGATAAGGAACAATTTTTTCCTTATATTGATCAAGCTACATACTAAAATGCATATGGTACAAATTAGTGAAAATACAGCAATCAATCACTACAATGCATAGCAACCTCACTGCAACTTCAAAAGGAAATTTGTTACCGAATGAATCCATGTCAGGAACAAAGGGATTCCGGACAAGGCATCGTGAACTGTTAAAGTTCATTAGCCACTTTCCCCACGCATAGTTACAGCACAAATAATTGCACTAATAACTATGCATTCCAATTAACACTATTGATTTAGTACCAACTACTCACTTTCCCAGAAAGTCACTACAAATTTTTTTAAAGAAAATAAATTATTTAATGTGACCTTCTAATGGTAAACTGTAGAAAGTTACCCCAATATTTTATACCCTCGGACTTATTTACCATGTTATTCTTTCAGCTATTGTGTATCCAACCTTAACTTTTTAAATCTTGTGCCGATACCTTCCGTTACATTTTAGTAGAATTATCAAATCTATTAAAATTTTAATTATTTGGACGATTTGGCCTTCAAACTGCGCACGCCTAATTTCAGATAATTTTCAAGGTAAGCAATTTTGTCGCGACTATGCTCCACTAAGTGGGTGCAGATGTAGCTTGTGCTGCTAAAATTTTCTCATTCTAGTTTTTGACTTTAAAAGTTTTAATTGCAGTCTGAAAAGTTGCGATCCTGTATAGCTGAAAATTAGAAATGTTTAGTTCAAAAACTCAGAAAGGAGGAAAGTATAGATCAAAGGTTCCAAAGATGAATAATTTGTAACCTTACAATGCTTGAAACATACGACTAATGTGTTTGTATTTCCTGAATTATGATCAAGTGGCTCAACTTATCCTCGACTTCCTTGGGCATGTACATATAGTTAATCCAATAAACGGACTGAAGTTAAGCTGTATGAGATAAGTGGAAATCTCTATACTAACAAGGGGTTGTGAAACAATGCATTTTTGGAGTAACTAACTGGAATCGTAACAAAACAAATATCATATCACAGATTTTAGTTAATGCAAAACAAATATTCTGTATGACAGTATTCTAAAATTTTTTATAGAAAAAATATGAAAACAAATGATCCTTACCTGCAACCGTAGAGCCTCTGAACGGGAACGGATTTCCCTTTCTGCAGATCGAGCACTTCCAAAATCCATCAGTATCGCAAGAGGTTGCTGTCCCTTTCTGTGGGTTAAGAGGACATTGGCCGGTTTGACGTCATTATGCGCATACGGAGGATCAAAATTGTGCATGTGCTTCAATCCTGCACAAAGCTGCCAATAAACAAGGAAATCAAGAATATGCAAGACTACTTTTCCTAATATCAGTCAAAAATATTGCATACTAGGTGACAAGAATGCAGAGTTTGCACAATATGTTAACAAATAATCAATGAGAAGCTTGTTCAAGTAATAGAGCGAGTTATGCAACTACCTGCCGGAATATTTGCAGCACAGTTAAGGTGGGGTAGAATTCTTTCTTTGTTTGCATTGTTTTAGCATTGTCAAACAATGTTCCATCCAAATGAACTGGAAATAACGAGTAAGCTTCGTGTTGCCATGATCCTGGTTGGTTACTCTGGATAAAAAGATAGTAAAGTGGTCCAAGCACAATGTCATTAGAATCAAAAAATTCTCAAACTTAAACAGGCCTCATATTACACAATTAAAGTATGACCATTTTCAACATTGTAACATCCTCAACCCTGAGCTCTCCCCATTTCAAATAGACAAAAACAACTGCTTGTGACAAAAAATGATCTAAATAAAGCAATGAATCCACTTCAAAAGTCTTAAACAGCTAAATCCTCCTTCATATACTAACTTGATTAAACTTTGACATTGAAGTACTACAGTCAACCAAAATTACACACAGTGGATATTTTCTCTTTCTTTGCATTTATGGATACAGCAAGGGAAAAGGAAGATGCATTCCATACAAGTTGTAATATCATGATGGTCATGCATACTGTTTAATACATTACAAAAATGAACTAGATTATGTCTAAGCAATATAATTCCAACAATGATAAATGCAATGCTTAGATAAAAATAATTACTAATCAGGCTCCAAAATCCAACATAATTAAAAAATTATACAAAATCCCAACTCAGTCAGCTATCACATGAAACATGTAGATTAATAATCAAATCATAAAATTCAACAAGAAAAATATAAATCGATGAAGCCCGTTTCCCACAAAGATCATAAAAAAGCCAAAAAAACTACAACCTTTAACAAATTTTCACAAACACAAAATAACACAAATGAAACCTCCTATAATCTCTCAACACAATCTCTCTCCCTTCAACCTTGGAACCTCGTATCATTATTGTAGCTAAATCAAACTAATGAGCAAATCCATACCTAGAGTTTCAGAAGGAGAGTGTACGACGGCGAAGGAAGCGAACGACGACGACGGTGGAAGCGAGAGCGAACGGTGACGGTGATGGCGGCGAGATCAAGAGCAGGAGTGAGAGCTCGAAAATTAAAATCAGGAGAGAAATTGGGGGTTTCGGAGAGAAATAGGATTTGGCGAAGAGGGGGATTCGGGAAATAGGGTTTCAGAGTTGAAATTGATGCGGATTTAGAGCGAAATCGAAGAGCGAACTCAAAATAGGGTTTTGGGACGAAAATTGAGCGCGAAATCTGAAAGAGAAAGAGGGAAGTGGGCTGATTAGGGGGTGCGGGGTTTTTATCAGATAGAATATATCCCCGGTGTTTTCAAGCGCCGGGGATTGACAATAGCCCGACGTTGATTAACAAACGCCGGGGATTCTTTGGACCCCGCTGGCGCTTTTCTAAAAGCGCTGGGGAATGTCCCGGCGAAATATTTAAGCGCCGGCGTTGTTTTGCCGGCTATTCCAATATCTTTTGTAGTGTATTAGGCAAAGAAACTCATAATCTAATATTGTTGTCTTGCAGGTTGTGGAAGGTAATCAAGATATAGCTAAAAACAAACAATTAAGATTGAGAACATGATCACACAAACATTTTGAGAGATCAAGATATAGCTAAAAACAAACAATTAAGATTGAGAACATGATCACACAAGCATTTTGAGAGTTAGACAAGGTCTCCAAACTTTTTCAGTTGTTTGCAGAACTTGATAACTTTTGAGATGAACTACTTGTTTAAAGTGTTGAAATATGGTATTTGTATATTCTGTTTCCTAATATAGGAAACAGATTCCCCAAATCTCTCATCTACCAAATCTTCTCTCATTCTCCTTTCTTCTTCTCCAAGTATGTAATCATATATATAGATGTATACAGTAAAGAAAAAATCAGATGAATAAGAATTATTTTCTCAAAATTATTTTCTTCATGGTATCAGAGCCAAAGATCTAGGCTAGTTAAAGAAGAAATTGGAGGTGATCGGATCTGACACCTCCATCCCGACCTGATCCCGACTTGATCCCGATCATCTCCTCGAAGTCAGCAACCAGAAGTCGCAGCCCTGACGCTGCCTCGACTTTGCGACACCCGAGCACTTGCCCTCCGTCGTCAACAGCAAGCCACCTGAGCCTCGTGCCCTCTTCGCCCTGTCGAAACCTCAACTGAAGCACCGCCGTCATCCCCTGTGAACCCACTGTCTTCTTCCGCTGCACCGCCCTGTCCTGCCTCCGACGCCAGCGACAGCCAACAGCCAGCAGCCAATCCCAGCATCACTGCAGCCAGCGACCTCACTCCGTCGCTCCGGCCACTACCCCATCTCCATCCAACCCACCGTCTTCTTCTCCCATCGTCGCTGGATTCTTCGCCGAAGCCCTAGCTCGCCGCGTATACAACCTCCATCCGCCGCCGCTTCTTGAAGGTTCCCATCATCTTCCACCTCCAAGCCGCCACTGCCTCCTGCTGCACCCACCGAACCCCGCCATCATCGTCCTCTTCAATCACTGCCGAACTCGATTGCGCGATACCCCAAGTCTACAGATCCAGATCTGATTTTTTGTTTTTCAGATCCCTGGATAGATCCATTTTTCATTTGTGGATTGTTTTTGCTATTTGGTGTTTGAGCTCTTGGATTTGATCCAGATCGGATCTAACGGAGCTATTCTATTGGTTGTGCTAGTTGCTGTTCTTGGCCAAGTTGTGTCAATCAGATCCGTTGTTTTTCTTGTGCTGCTACAATGGGACAAACTGATGGAGCTAAGAAGAATATTGGACTCGCCTCTACATTAGTTACGGCTGCAGGTAATGATGGTAAGGTATTTAATATTTTTGCTTCTGTTATGAATAGTGCATGGATAATTGATTCGGGTGCTACCGACTATATGACTTTTGATTCTAGACAAGTACAAAATTTTCAACCATCCACTAAATCAACTGTGTCCACTGCCAATGGTGATCCTGCCACTATTACTGGCGAGGGTACCATCCACCTCACAAACAACCTAACCTTAGATACTGTCCTAGTTGTGCCATCCTTGAATTTCAACCTATTATCTGTTGCCCAAATAACCACTGCCTTACATTGTATTGTAGTTTTTTGGCCTTCACATTGTGTGTTTAAGGATATTCGGACTCGCAAGACGATTGGTTATGGGGTTAGACACGGGAAGCTCTATTACCTAGATTTAGAATCTGAATGTTCGAGCAAGTTGACTCAAGCTCTAAGTGTGGAAGGATCCGAAGATGAGAAGAAGAAATCAGATATTTGGTTATGGCATCGACGCCTAGGGCATGCTTCTTTTGGTTATTTGAAGAAATTATTTCCAAGTTTATTTTTGAAGTTGGATATATCTGCATTTCGGTGTGATGTGTGTGAACTCGCAAAAGGTCATCGTGTTTCTTTTCCTCCAAGTCCAAGTCGAAGCTCTCTTCCTTTTATGATTATTCATTCTGATGTTTGGGGTCCATCCAAAACCAGTACATTCGGAGGAGCAAAATGGTTTGTGACCTTTATTGATGACTGTACCCGTATGACCTGGATTTGTTTGATGAAGTCGAAAAGTGAAGTTAGTGGTTTGTTTCAGAAATTTCACAAACATATTATGATTCAGTATAAATCACAGATTCAAGTTCTTAAGAGTGATAATGGCGGAGAGTACCTGAGTTCAAATCTGCAACAATATTTGGTGGAACACGGAATTGTTCATCAGACTACATGCTCGTATACACCTCAACAGAATGGAGTTGCAGAAAGAAAAAATAGACACTTGCTCGAAGTGGTCCGTGCTTCTCTCATCCATGGAAATATGCCACTCATTTATTGGGGAGAAGCCCTTACTTCTGCTGCATACTTAATCAACCGAGTTTCCTCTAAAATCCTAAACTTCCTCACACCATTTCAAGCATTAACTGAAGCTGTGAATGCACCAAAAGTCGTCAACTTGCCACCTCGTATGTTTGGGTGTGTTGCATTTGTTCATCTTCATCAACATGAACGAAATAAGTTAACTCCTCGAGTTATCCGCTGTGTTTTCGTGGGATATGCACAGAATAAGAAAGGGTATCGATGTTATCACCCACCAACTCAAAAGATGTTTGTGACTATGGATGTTGTGTTCCATGAAGATGAGATGTATTTTTCCTCTGAGGTTGAACTTCAGGGGGAGCACCGAAGTGAAGTTCAAACTCTTGCCTATGATGAAGTAGTTGATATTCAAACTGAACAATCAGATATAAGGGGAGAAAATCAGGATGTAAGTAATGACGATCACTCGAATGAAGACTTGGTTGAGGAAGAAAATTTTCACGAAGATCTGCAGTCAGTGCCGAACCTCCATGAAGATGAGACATCTCCACCACCAGCACCATCTGAACCATCTCCACCACCAGTACCATCAAATCTATCTCTGCTCCCAGCAGAACCCCAAAACCAATCGTCATCGCTGTCCGAAGCTCTAAGAAGAGAACTCCCAAACCGTACTACTAGAGGTATCCCCAAACCCACTTACGAGCCTAATCCCACTAGTAATGTCAAGTATCCCATGAGTCATTATGTGTCCACTCACCGATTGTCTGAATCAAATAAGTCATTTGTAAATCAATTATCTGCTGTATCTATTCCTAACAGTGTGCAGGAAGCCTTAGCCGATCCAAGGTGGAAAGCAGCTATGGATGAGGAGATGAAGTCCTTGAAGAAGAATGAGACTTGGGAGATAGTCGAGTTGCCAGCAGGGAAGAAGCCAGTGGGATGCAGATGGATTTATACAGTGAAATATAAATCGGATGGTTCGATAGAGCGGTACAAAGCAAGGCTGGTTGCCAAAGGGTACACTCAAACTTATGGAATTGATTATGACGAAACATTTGCACCTGTGGCAAAGTTCAACACTATTCGAGTTCTACTGTCACTTGCTGCAAATATTTTTGGAGCAATTTGATGTGAAGAATGCATTTTTGCATGGGGAATTGACAGAAGAAGTCTATATGGATCTTCCACCAGGGTCGAACAGACCAGTCCAACACAGCAACAAAGTATGTCGTCTGAAGAAAGCATTGTATGGACTGAAGCAGTCGCCAAGAGCCTGGTTTGGGAGATTTACAAAATCAATGAGGACATTCGGATACGATCAGAGTAATTCTGATCATACTCTATTCCTAAAAAGGAAAGAAGGTAAAAATACTGCTCTCATTATTTATGTTGATGATATGATAGTAACTGGAGATGATCCTGAGGAGATGAAGGCATTAAAGAACTACTTGTCACAAGAGTTCGAAAAGAAAGATCTTGGTTCTTTGAGATATTTCCTTGGTATTGAAGTTTCTCGCTCAAGAAAGGGGATATTTCTTTCTCAAAGAAAATATGCTCTGGATTTATTGAAGGAAACTGGAATGTCCGCCTGTCAACCGATTAGTACATCATTGGAAGAAGGACTGAAACTATGCAACGAAGCTGATCAAGTGCCTTGTGATAAGGAAAGATATCAGAGATTGGTTGGACGACTAATGTATCTTGCACATACACGGCCAGATTTGTCATATGCTTTAAGTGTGGTAAGCCAGTTTATGCATGCACCTCGGGAACAACATATGGACACGGTAAAGAGAATTATGAGATACATTAAGTCAGCCCCAGGAAAAGGAGTCTTATTTGCGAAATATGGCCACTTGAAGGTTGAGGCATATACTGATGCTGATTGGGCAGGATCTACAATCGATAGGCGCTCCACTTCAGGATATTTCACCTTTGTTGGAGGAAATTTAGTTACATGGAGGAGCAAGAAGCAAAATATTGTTGCACGCTCTAGTGCAGAGGTTGAGTATCGTGGAGTAGCTTTAAGTATAACAGAAGTTTTATGGCTGAAACTCCTGTTGCAGGACTTAGGCTATGGTCCAAAGGAACCTATGAAGGTCTATTGTGACAGTCAAGCGGCGTGTGATATTGCGGCTAATCCAGTTCAGCATGATAGGACGAAACATGTAGAGGTGGACAGATTCTTCATCAAAGAAAAATTAGATGAAAAAGTTATTGAGATATCCAAAGTGAAGTCAGAAGATCAACTTGCAGATATCCTAACCAAGGCCGTTTCGACTCGGCTCTTCTTGAAATTTGTTGACAAGTTGGGCATGCTCGATATCTATGCACCAACTTGAGGGGGAGTGTTGAAATATGGTATTTGTATATTCTGATTCCTAATATAGGAAACAGATTCCCCAAATCTCTCATCTTCCAAATCTTCTCTCATTCTCCTTTCTTCTTCTCCAAGTATGTAATCATATATATAGATGTATACAGTAAAGAAAAAATAAGATGAATAAGAATTATTGTCTCAAAATTATTTTCTTCATAAAGCAGTTATCTTATTATGAACATATGATCTGGAAGGAGATGTGATATTATTTAAGAAGTAGACAATTTGAAATTAAAGAAAAAGCCAAGCGAAGCCAAGGCAAGAAACTAATCTGCTAAGCAGGCATATTCATTCTGTTTCATTAATTAATACAAGAAGAAGAAATTAATTAATTATTTCACTAGATCGATCGATCGATCGAGCTTAAATTAATTTCCTCTACGAGTTCCATTTGCATTGCCGCGAGGGCGAGCGCGGATAGAGTCCCAGAAGACGGGCCAGTTCCTGCGGGCCTCATTCCAACCAAGAAGCGAGCCCTGACGAAGAGGGTCCCAGCTAGCGGATACTATTCCATAGGTGACTCCCAGAAGGGCAGTGCCAAAGAAGATGAAGGAGACGATGAATGGAATCCAGCTTGGAACATCGATATTAGCCACTTTCTTTAGGTAGTAAAATAATGGGAAGAAGAGGATACCTACTGTCAGCGGTATCCCAACTGACAGACCAACCCTTGTCATCATCCGATTCGTCACCACTTCCGGGATTGCCACGTCTTCTTCTTCTTCTTCTAGCTCTTCTTCTTCTTCATTGCTGCTGCTGCTGCTGCTGCTCTTCTTCTTTGGGGGGATCTTCTTGGCAGGAGGGCCGAAACCTTTAGGACTCTTGAGGGCGGCTGTGGCTGTAGAGAAAGATGAAGAAGGAAACAGCTGGGTGGTGGTGGTGGTGGTCCGAATTGAAGAACAAGCTGGTAATTGAAATTGGAGGAGGAAGGAGGTGTGAGTAGTAACAAGTACTACGAGTTTGGAGCGGGAATAGCGGGAATAGCGGGAATTGGATTGGGCTGCTGCAGTGGTTAAACATGTTGTGGTGATGGTTGTTTGGAGGAACAAGGGAGAGCCTCCCATTATCTTCTACTATATCCTCTTCCTCTTCCTCTTCCTCTCTGTTAGTTGAGAGAGAGACAGAGAGAGAGAGAAGGGGAGATGATAATAATAAATAATTAGAGAACGTACGAACATCTTATCCTCGAATCCTTGCCAGTCTCTGCACCAACCAACCCACACCGTCTGCTCTTTTGCTTTCACACTCTGGGTTGGGCTCGGTCTGTCAAGTGTGTTTTGGGCTCAACTGTATAGTGGGCTCGATCGGGTCACCGTCCCAATTCAGGAAACCGATTCCACATAAGAAGATGTTCACTTCCAATTCATTTATATAGTATATATATATATATATTCAAAATACTAATTATTTACTAACTAGTATAATGTAAGTGCGCCTAAAAAAATAAAATCATCTAATTAAATGAATATAAATTGAATAAAAATAAATAAATTATATTTGAATACTTTAATTTGGGCTACACCGTTCGTTGCACATTTATATTTATTATATATAGTTTGAACGTGTATTATACGTGTTATATAGTTATAAATTTAGGATTTGTTTGTTACAAACTTCAACTCTTCTATTAAAAATAGTAGAGATTATTACTTTCGCTTACAACTTAATCCCAAGACATTGAGAATAAAATTCTGGAGTAACTAATATAATATACTTTTATATTCATTTCTGATTAACCCAACATATTTTGTAGTTTTATTACTATCCATCCATTACTGGTTTTCTACATATATATCTTGGTATATATCCATCCAAATTTATATACCAGGCAACCATTATTCCACAACCCATTTACTTACTACTTTGCTAAGAAAACAAAATTGCTACTACTTATATTTATATATAATACACTGCATATTATCCCAAAAAGGGAAAGGAACACAATCCATGTTCGTATATAACTAAGTTAGTTATTCACTACTTACCAATAAACTCATGATATATACAACTTGTACATTGACTAAGGTATATGTATATGATTTTAATTGAAGAGTTAGAGTTATAAATCTGCATACTTACGTACAACGTACGTGTAACTCCAACTCTTCTATTATATATAGTTTTCGCATTTACTTTTAAAAATATATAATCATATTTATTAAGACTTGCACCGCGCACGTATAAATCAGGGTTTTAACTTTATTTTTTTTTAAAATTAATAAGGTGTATATTACTTGGTATACTTAACTGCAAACATCTGATCATCATCATCTTTGTCTTCATTGATTAATCAAGAATCGGAGTTTAAAAATAAAAATAATCAAAAATAAAAATAATAAAAATAATCATCTTTGTCCTTGGTATTTAATGGAATTCCTTCACTATTTTGGTATCTATGGTTGGAATTTAAGCAGTTGAAGAAGGAAGAATGGATAGGTTTGCTTCATTAATAGAATCGTTGACAATCTTGGTAAAGATATAGACTGTGTGGTTTATCCATTTGCTAATTTAAGTTGTTGTTGCTGTTGTATATATTTGCATTAAGGCAAATTGAATCAATTTAGTATAATCCCACTTGGGAGTTGGGTGAGAACAAACTAATGATATTGTTTATCAGCTATGTGCTGAAATTTGGGAAATAGTACTGAACAAGTAAATAATTTTAAGTTGTTATCATGGTCATAATCTTAGATGGAAGAAGGGGATTTTTTCTTTTGTAAAGAGGGTCTACTATTTGTTTTTCCATTAATTGCTACTGATCCGTAAGGGTCATTACCTTTGTTTAGATGACTTCTTTTAGTGTCGCAAATCATAATCTTATGCTTGTCTTGATGTATACCTGCTATTTTTTTTTGTTTCATCAACAATTCATTCCTTCACTCATATAACAATTAAAAGTTCACTACTACATCAACAATAACTAATAGAGCATGCAAAATTTAATATACTAATGTCAAATGAATAATATAGTGGAGGTAATTACAGTTGTTAATACATTGCATAATCTAATGCATCTCATTTGTGACTAAATCTATTTAGAACTGTGTTTGACTTACACAAAGAAATACAAATTTTATGTAGTAACTGCAAGATAAGTAGGGGAGCCACAATGTTTTTATGCCTAAACTATTAGTTGTTTTTTATTCTTAAACTATAAATTTTCAAGCTCATGGGTAATCAATAGTTACTAATGGTTTAGTTAATACAAATACATTAGAAACACATTGGTTATAGTCAGAATTAGTTGATTTTTATGCTTAAACCTGCTAACATTTCCAAGCTAGTAAATAAACACTAACTACTAATAGTTATAAGTAACTTCTTTGCTAACAGTATAACTACCAAGATGTATTTGGAAATATACATAACCCACAAAGCTGCTACACTCTCAGCTTGACATAATATATTACAAAAACCTCATGCCTTTATAGGTGAAGAGTTACATAACCTACTATGTATGTATAATCCTTAAGATTATTCTGAAAATAATGTTAGTTCAAGCAATAGCAGGATGTATGTGTACATGGAGTCTGAACAAACATGGAAGAGAATATTACGAATATGAGTTTAATTTGAGTGACAAAATTTTATACAGTTTTCATTCCTTTCTTAACTTCTAATCAATACCCATATATCATCTCATACAGATAAAATTATATACTGTTTTCCTTCTACTTCGAGATGATGCTTCTCCCTGGTGCCTTGCTCTCATAGATCATTGAACCGGAAGGCTTATTGAGGTATGCCAATAGTTCAATTTATTTTATTTTATCCAAATTTATTTTGTAGAACTAGCTATACAAAATTTTTCGTCTACTTTGAGATGATGCTCCTCCCTGGTGCCTTGCTCTCATATATCATTGAACCAGAAGGCTTATTGACGTATGCCAACAGTTCAATTTATTTTATTTTATCCAAATTTATTTTGCATAACTAGCTTTACTCCATAATAAATTGGTTTACTTAAAATATCATTCTGTATTTGTTCTAGCTTGGCATCCTTTCTGGAGCTATTGGAGTTCACTATGGTCATGTTTTCATTCATTTCAAGGTGGTTCCTTAACCATGTTTTGTGTAATTAATAAGAAAGTAATAGTTATTATTTTCTTTTTTTTTTCTCTAGTGAATTTGATAGTAATTAACTCAGTTTTAGCTAAATATGCTAAAGTTCACACACTACAAAACATAAGGTTTTACTGTAGAGTGTTATCCGGGAGAAGTGTTATTCAGGAGATGTGTTGAAGTCACTTCAGCTAATGTTCTTCTTCTATTAATTTAGCAAAGATGGCTCTGATACCAATTGTTGAAATTTTATATACACTTAAGAACATGCATAAAATATTAATAACAATCGAAAACATGTTTCCATGAATCTAGATCTTAATCATGTTACAAAAGTGCTCTAATATAAAATTCTAAATCATGAAACTATAGATCTTTGCTAAATCAAAAGAAGAACAAAATTAAAAGCGGAAGCACTAACCTGAAGCCATTGATGGAGATTGTGCAGAGGGTTTGGATCTTCCTATATGATACGCACTTCTATGAGAGGCCGTCTCTCTATTCTTCTGTTGATGGGATGACGGATGGAATAAGAAGATGCGTATATATAGGGGACCATAACCCTAATTGATAATTGTTGATTTCCAATTTTGCCCATCACAAAATAAGAAATCTACTTTACGGTCTCTACACGTGTTATATCACACTTAACATTATATGCTTTTAACCCATTACTTAATCTTGATTAGATCACTTTAATTTGGGTTAGACTTTAGGATAGCAATCATACATTTAGTCACATATGTGAGCCCACATAGATTATTTTCCAACATAGAGTGCTATCCGGGAGAAGTGCTATTCAGGAGATGTGTTGAAGTCACTTTAGTGCAGAGTTACTCAAAGTACTTCCTGATGTTGTGAAGTTTGTTTTTAGGTTTTACTTACAGCGACAGATGTGGCATCGATGTTGCTGAGTGTCTCATACTTTTTATTGAACTCTTTTGAATTTTTCAGGTTGGTATTCATTTATATACTGGAACTAGTAGTGAATAACGCAAAAGTCCATTCTGTTTACAAATTTATCGCTTCCTTCTTTCAGATATGCATGGACAAGGATGTCGTCAGCTTCCAGGTACCATTTCTTGCTTGTTTTTGTGTTGATCGTATTTGGTGTCTTTGTGTTTTTTTCCTTATTTATGGAAGTTTCATACTTACAAGTTTACAGAATAATTAATCTTTGTTATAAATACATGACTGACATGTAAATGTAATTTGCGTATCATTGTTCAGCATTCTCAATTACACATAGTAGAGCTTATGTTACGATCAAAGAAGAGTTAACTTTATCAGCTCTTTTCCCCTGTGGAATGAGACACAAATGCCTTTTTGTTATATATGCTTGCTGTGGCTCTTGCTTACTTAGGGACTATCTCTATTATTATAACTATAGAGTTAGGATTGTACCTTCCACTTATATAAATGAATCATGTTTTAATTTATATGTTCTATGATTTATAAAAGTAATTCTTCCTGGGCAACTCTCTTGTGGACTCTTAAGGATTTTTTTTAGTCCATTTTTAGAGCAGAACGATGTGCATGTATTTGTGTATGTGCAACTTCCCAAGTCATAACTGTTCTTCACTGCGATGAAGCATATCTGTTGAGTATGTTCAATTTCCAAACAATAAAAGTTCAAAATTTAGTGTCTTTGACCTATAATTAATGCAAAAACTATTACATGCATGCCAGTCATGCTTTAAACTGGTTCTTGTACCTGTAATCGAACTTGAAACACGACATTCCCGATAAATTAGTTTTTAGACAATTTGTTTTTCACCTTATACACAAAGATTGGAGAGCATGACTTTATATCAGTTCTCATATCCTCAGCAAGTAGATGACATGATTGTAGCTAGTCATTAGGAATTGTTTGATAATTCAATATTACTTGATTTATCTCTTCTTATATATCATAATAATCTAAGTTGGCTTTGGTACTTAAACATTTTTCCATCATCTTAATTTCCAGGTTACTTGAGCACATTGAGGATGCTTTGAAATCATTCACCATGGCTGCAGATATTCTCTGAATTAATCTTATCTTTAGACTTCTTAGTATTATTAGTAACTAGTAAGGCTCATATTCCTAGTTGGATTGGGTATTTTATATATGTGCAAGTATGACCCTTTTAGCCTTAACTTTTTTAATACAAATCATGTTGATTGAAGCTTGATCTAATACTCTTAGCTTCATTATATTCTTCAAATTCCTGTGACAGTTCATGTTCATGAGTTAGCTAGTAATAAGTATCTTCCAAATCATGAGTTAGCAATGTAATCTTGAACTAGCAGAAATAATGTATGTGAAAATGAATTTTTTATATATTCATTCATTAAAAAATTAAAAAATAAATAAATAAATAAATAATAAAAAAAGTATATATCGGCATTTTTCAAATGCCGGGGTATATTAAATCAACACCGGCGCTTGGTGTGGCGCTTTTCCAAACGCCGGTAGGTTATTCCCCGGCGTTTATAAACACCGGAGAAGCCCCAAAAAAGCGTCGGGGATGACCTTTTCCTTTGTAGATATCCCGAAGCTAAAGGCCAGATCTTTTCTGAAGCGAATAGTGAGAACCGTTGTTAGGTCCATTCAAGAATATCAGAAAGAGCAGGGTATGTTCATATTTATTTTAAAGAAACTCAGTTTTACCGAAGTATCAGCTTGTAGTTTATTTACTCAAAACAGTGAAACGTACTTGATTGAATGGGGTCTGTGATTCTTTAAGATCTTGCTTGGTAGATTAACAGACTTTCATCTTATATTTTATGCATATTCGCCTTTTATTTTGGGATAGTTCATAGCTTATCTACCAATAGTATTAAGCCCCATGATCCTCAATAAGAGATTGGTTAATGATATAGGACATAAAATGTTTGACTGTCCTTTAATTGTATCTGAGAATTCATAAACTTTGAATGCTATAGTCGTGCTGCAAGAAGCTATTTGTAAAAGTTGTAGCTACAAAGATAATTGAAATTAGTGCAGTATGCAGGAAAAAATAAAATCTGATAATGATAATGATAGAATTCTAACAAGGGAATGAACCATGATATCTAGATACAAATTAAAGTTGAAGAACAAATAACATATGTAGTTTTTCGTAGAATTCAGAATACTTTCGCTCACATGACATATGGAATGCATTGTTTTAAATTCTCATTTAATGTTATGATGATTATAAATTGCATTAAATGTTGTTGTCATTGTAGTTTACTGGATGACTTAGTTGATCTGATCAATCTGCATGGAAATGCATATATTTCATTTGATGAAACATTAGAAAATAAAAGAAACTCCAACAATAATGAGCCCTTACTTTGCATTTAATGCTAATATGGGATAAGCTTTATGAGAAACGGGTCTTTACAGTCATTGCTAGTTTAGTTAGTTTTTTTTTTTAAAAATTATTTAGAGATAAAAAGATGACTGAGTCATCGCTTCATTAATGATAGTTAACAAAACAGACTTAAGAAATTACATAGCTAACCCGAAGGCAAGTGGAATAACAACAACTCAAGAACTCCCAAAACAGGTGTTATAACATCGACAGGCTACACCTGGTTGCAAAATAGAATCACTCAACTACTACATCATAACAAATCCCAAGAACTGCCCCCTCCCTAAGAGTCGCCCAAACTGAAAGATGACTACTCCTCCTCCTCCAGTCGCAACCTCTTCTTTGATCCGAGATTGTTCATTCATGACTGAATAAGTGAATTTTGTGCAACAGAACTGTAAATCTATGGTTAATACTTCGAAAACATAAATCATTACGATCTAGCCATAGGTTCCATATCATAGAGGCTACAGCTATATCCCAGTGTAATCTATCCTCCTTCTAACTGTGTTGAATCTAGTACTACCCCAGACCTCCGCACTCGACCCCGGACAATCCAGAATCCCAATCTAGCACTTATCCTTTCCCAAACTATTTTAGCTCTAGGGCAATTAAAAATGATATGATTCGTATCTTCATCCCGTGTTTGACATCTATTGCAGGCAACGTTCAACGTAAAATCGCATTTCGTCATGTTGACCTTCGATAAGATTGCGTTGTTGTCCACTAACCAGCGAAAAATTTTCACTTGAGCAGGAGCGTTAATGCACCAGATAACGTCTGCAGCCTTACTTCTTCTTCCTCCATCATTCAGCCTTTTGTAAAGTGAAGAGACCGTGAAAATTGAGTTCATCTCCAGACTCCACTCTCTCTTATCTTCAGCCTCTTGATTGGATCTCCCTTCTATACGAATGAAGTTATAAGATTTTGGAGTTGAATGACTGATTCTTGATCCAGGCTATCCTCGACTTCTAGCTGATTCTTGATCCAAGCTATCCTCGACTTCTAGCCTAAGCATGTTGTTGCACCACACATCACTCACAAGTGTATCACTGCTTAGCACAGCTTTAATAGCTGCCGAGAAAAGTCCCATAAGAGTGTTGTTTCTGCACCATTTGTCCTTCCAGAATCTAGTATTCTTGTCATTCCCTATCGTACATGTAGTTTGCTGTAAAAAATGTCTCCCATTTTGGAAACCCTTATCCAAAGAAACGAGTTCCTACTATAGACGTTTTTCCCCCGTATCTGAATTTCTTCCTAGCCCGATACTTAGTGAATGACTTACACCACCAATTGTTACGCCTATTAGCCAACTTCCACCACCATTTACTAAGGATGGCTTTGTTCATATCTCTGAGATTAATAATACCCAACCCCCCAAACTCTTTCCTTTTGCAGACTCTCCCCCAACATATTAAGTGAATCCCTTTTCCACCCCTATTTGTCCCTTTCCAAAGGAATCTCCTTCTGCTCTTATCGATTCTGTTGATTACCCAACCCGGTAATTCATCTATCGACATGAGGTACACAGGAATGCTATTAATAACTGAATTCAACATGGTGATCCTCCCACCTAGTGTTAGCATGCTCCCTTTCCACCCAGCTAATCTTTTCTCAATCTTTTCTATTATGGTTGCCAATCGTTCCTTGTTAGTTTCCCCGATCTAATAGGGATCCCAAGGTATATCAAAGGAAAAGCCCCCTTATTGCAACCTAGCATCTGTTGGATGGAAGTGATAGGAATAGAACAATTGTCACTTAAAGGGATAATGCAACTCTTGTTGAGATTTACCTTCATTCTAGACCAAGCTTCGAAGCACCTCAATATCGTACTTATTGCTATGATATCATCTTTTGATGCTGAAGCGAACAATAATGTATCGTCAGCATATTGCAGAATGGAAACCGCCTCAGTGATACCTTTGATTTTGATGCCTTGAATGACGTTCTCCTTCCTTCCGTTTACCATCATCTTTGCTAGTCCGTCTGCGACGATTGGAAAAAAGTAATGATGACAATGGGTCTCCTTGTCTTAACCCCCTTTTGCATTTAATTTATTTTCTCGACACTCCATTGATAAGAAGAACGATTTTCCTCCTCTGACGCACTAATGGATCCATCTCCTCCACTTTTCCCGGAATCCTTTTAAAAGTAAAGCCTTGTCAACGCAATCCCATTCGACAGTATCGTATGCCTTTAGGAAATCCACTTTGTATAGAAAGCCATCTGTTTTATTCTTGTTTACTCTGAATACGATTTCATGAGTCGAAGCTACGTTGTCCATAATATATGTTCCTCTAATAAATCTGCTCTGCAACTCCCTAACAATATCATTTAGCTGTGGACCGAGCCTGCTACCAAGATTTTTGAAATGATTTTAAACGAACCGTTCAGGAGGCAGATGGGCCTCAAATCTCCAACCTCCTTAATCTATTTTTTCTTTGGAATTAGGACAATATTCGCATAGTTGAGCCTTTCCAGATCAGCATCACCCTTATAAAAATCTTGGACAATACGCATGAAATCTGCTTTAATCACTTTCCAATACATTCGATAAAAGAATATCAGAAATCCGTCTGGTTCCGGCACCTTGTCCTGCCCCAAACTCTTGATTGCATCGAAAACTTCATCCTCACTAAAGTTGCTCTCGATACTATTTCTTCTATTGAGTCTCGATTGTAACCACATATCCTGATTCGGTTTGCACCTATGTTCCCTTTTTTTGCCCAATAGTTCCTTGTAACTCTTATTAATGTGTTGCGTGATTCTGTCCTCGTTCTCACACCAGTCTCCGTCCACTTGTAGCCCGGAGATATTGTTACATCTCTTTCTTCCGTTAGCAATCCTATGAAAGAATTTAGTATTTGTGTCGCCTTCCTCTAACCATTGAATCCTCGCTCGCTGCCTCCTGTAATGCTCCTCCATGCAGACATTGCTAGTTATATTATAGTGTTTGTTTACTCTTCTTACAAACTAAATATTTGTATGAATCTTTTAACTACATAATTTGCTTTTACTGCTTTTGGCCTCAACTATATTCTTTGACGAGAGGAGTCATGCGAACAACATTTTTATATTAACATATAATCTATGACTTCGTCATTTAGATAGTTCTTTTCTTAATTTTAAATTATTTTAGTGCAACGTATTATTTATAGATATGTAAACATGAAAGCTAAAAACATTCCTGTAAAGTTATTGAGTTAGGACCTGCTATTTGGGTAGTACATGCACCTGAAGTACTTCAAGATCTGAAAAATATTCTAATGTGTTAAACCTTTCTAGCTATGGGTTCCAAACATACCTAATTTCCATTATCGAGTGGAGATGTCTAGGTGTTCATATTTGTTTAGTATATGTACTCTTAACTCATGCTAAGTGTTAAATGTTAATCATATGTGATGGTATGTAAAGTAATTAGCTTTCTCTCAAAATAATCCATCAGGAATGAGCCTCGTATAGTTTATAGTATAGATAACTTTCAGGTGAATGAAGTTTTCGAAGCTGTAGTTATTACTTGTTAGGCTTAAACAGGGTTTGGCAAGCATCAAGTTTTGATACAAGTGTTCTACATGAGGTGTGTGTAATGTCCTTCAAACAGAGGGAGTTACAAATTCCACGTTTTAGGCTAAGTTTGCTAACCAGCCAAAAATTGGCAATGAATTAGTTTAAGAGAATATTTTTAGTAAGGAATTGTCTAATTTAGCGTCAAGTGAAAAATAGATTTTGTGGCTTACAGTATATGATGATTGGGGCAACAATTTCATTATGTTTGGCATACTCTGGATTAGGCAAAGGAGCAGTGCCTTAGAAATGCTTGGCAGCTTAAGGTGCCTAAGTGATGCCACTGTTTCTAAAAATAGCACTAAGGAGTTCGAATTCCAGATGCAGCGTTAGAAGTAGACTCCAGGAGTTAACTGTATATTTGTAGTTATCATGCAGCTTTGTTTTCTGTTATTTTCTTGGCTGAAAAAATAAAATTGTACTTTTTTTGTTCCTTTTTTTTGTGCCAGTATATCTCCCTGCTATTCATAGGAATGTAGATCGTTGTATCCATCAGAGGTTTCTTAATGAATCTGATGAAGGTAATTGTGCTCAATATTCTCTATCCTCTGTATTTTCCTTTTTGATAGATATTTGCTGTTACTATTTGTGGTTCTACATGCACAGACATGTTTTCTGTGTACAGTTACGTTCTAAATTTTAGGTTGACTATTCTACCAAATTAAAACCTTTGAAATTGAATTGTCAAATGGAGTTGGGCAATATTTCTTAGAATGCCCTGCCTCATAAATTTTAACAGATGATATACGAACTGAATGATGAGAATTTTTTTAAGGTGAATCGACTTGTTGAACCCCCAATATATATAGAAGGAATTAGACCTTGAAGTGTTTCTATTATATGATTACCTTCTCATAATCGTGTTGCTTATCCAATCATTTTTCTTGCAGTTTTTCTGTGCAGTTTCAAGAGTTGGCAGATCATCTACCAATGGTGTACGTTTCCTATCTGAGATCATAGGCATGTACTTCGTATCATCTATTCTTTTAATAAGGAAAAGTCTAGCGACTGAGTACGTGTTTGGTTTCCTTTGCTTACTCGAAAAATTGATTTGTTTGAAAATAAACTCCTTCTTATTGTGATATTGTTTAGATTATAAAACTAATACATAGTTTCCCTCCAAGATTCATGTCTATTACTGAAGTTCTTGCTTTCTTATATTTTGGTCTTGACCTTTCCGTTCTTGCATATTTCCGTGATAGAAGTGTGTTGGACAACTTTAGACTGCACTAGGATATAATATTAGAACAATTGTTGGTGGATATAATGCCATGAGACTCGTAGAGTGTTTCCCTTCCATTCCATAGAGAGTTTACTGAAGTTATATATTTTATGATAAATTTTGGTTGCAGGATTATCATAATAGATGTTCTGAGTGGGGACATTCAATTTGATTTATACCCATTGCTGGGTTGATGCAATATTTGTGGTCAGTGCATTCCTTTCCTTGCTCCTGCTTTCAACACAACACACTTTTAGACAAGCAGACAAGCACCCCACAGATTAATGTATATATTATATAGAACATATTTTTTTTTAAAATTTTATTGTTACATTTCATGTTACCTTCCAATCTATGTTGTGGCCTTCCATTTTATGAGTATCATTGATGTTGGTAATGAATCACAGCTTGTCTTCCACAAAAAATGATTATATCTCCCAATCTTACGTTGAATCTATTTTGTTGTGCTGCATGTAGAATATATTGATGGCATAATCCTGACTGACCATTCACTATTAATTATATTTTTTATGTAAGAATGGGCAAAGTTGTGTACAAATTTAATAGATATACCTAGGGGTGGACAACTATTATCCGAACCGACCGGTTTTTAACCGAACCAATTGGGGGTTTGGGTTGCCCCGGTTCTTAATCTTCAATAACCAACTGGACCGGTTCGGTTGTTGGATGAGGCTTGCAAATAACTGATGAAACCAAATCTACCATACCTCTATGCATAAATCCATAAAAAATATAGTTCTCCTTTAATTTCTTGAATATACAAATAGTCCTCATTTTCTTGAAGATATAAACAATCTTCGTTAATTTCATTAATACAAACTAAGTAGTTGTTCTACCTATGTTTTGATTCTCCGTAATCCTGTGTGTTATGTTGTTGAGAAATGCTTGATTTACAGTGTGGCCCAGCTTAATAGAATCATGAAGTTGATGTAACATTTAGGAGTTACTTTAATCAAGTCAAGCAGAAATTGTTTTCTAAATCTTTTTTTATTGTACCTGAAATTCAATTAGCTATGGTTATTGATGTTTCTTTTATGATAATAAACTAAGATTACAGAAATATGCAAGTGAAAAAGCAGTTTATCTAACCAATTTAAACGTCATCATCTCAAACAATTAGTGCAAAATTTATTAACAACTTGTGGTTTTATGAATATTCATTTTAAATTTATTTCTGAATAACAAATAGCAGGTTGTTTTTTAAGTTTGATTGAAGTTGATCTTTTAAATTTCAACAAAATTATGAATGATGTTGAATGTGGAAAGTAGCATGCCAAACTGACCATCCAATCCAATCCAAACCGAGCTTAATCGGCTTGGATGGATATCGATCCGATTAAGGTTCAGATTGGTTGCGGATGAGAAAATTAGAAAACCGATCTTCTTTGGATCGGTGGTGGATGATCCATATTAGGTCGGATATCAACCGATGCCCACCCCTAGGGATGAGCAATGATTTTTCCCCCCAAAATGACCCACCTTTTGAAAGTATTTACTAAACTGACTCACTTTTGAAAGTATTTATCAAAATGACCACTCGCTATCTCAGATAGCGAGTTTGGTGAAAATACCCTCACTATTTGAGATAGCGAGTGTAGTTTTTTTTATTATGTATATTTAATTTTATTAAATCGCACTTTCAACTCTCACTTCATCTTTCTCCTTCCTCTCTCCACTCTCACCCCTAACTCCGAAACCCAAAACCTTATGTTGCGTTTGGTTTGTTGTTTTGAAAACAGTTTTTTGAAAATGAAAGTGTAAAAGCTGCTTGGTAATATTTTTTTATGAAAACAGTTTTTTGAAAATGAGAGTATAAAGTGTTTTTCCGGGCTGAGCGCTTGCGATCATTGAAGCGGTCCCCCCCCCTCCGGTTGTTGTGAGCCCCCATTCACCCACCTGTCAAGGCCGATGGTAGTTTATATCGCAGCTCTGGCGTCCCATTCTCGGCTTGGAGCTTGTTCGTCTCTTCATCCCTCTCCAGGCGGCCGAAGTTGCCTTCGCTGTTTCGGGTCAGAGCGGTGGCTCATCTGCTCGGTTGATGTTATTATAGCTGCTTGTTTTATCTCGTCTGCTGGTTGTATATTCTTATCATTGTTTTACCTCTGGTAAAACCCTCAGTGTTCGCTTATGTACTGTGATTTTTATATATTATTTTGGTCTGGCTGGAGTCTTTTGACTCTATCCGTTTGCATCAAAAAGAAAATGAGAGTATAATGTATGTATAGGTTTGGTTGTATGTATATATACTGTATACAGTATATATATTCTAATACATACATGTTGTATACATATACATACATACTGATATATAATAATATAAGATATTTTATTATAATAAACATATTTAATAATATACATATATATAATAATATATAATAATTATAATAATATATATGTAATAATAATATATTCTAATTATATATTAAACAATTTATTATAATAATAATAAATTATACAATAATATATATAATAATATATAATAGTAATATATAATAATAATAATAGATTATTATAATAATATATATATAATAGTATATATGAAATAATAGTATATATAAAATAGTATGCATAAAATAATAATATAATATAATATAATATAATATATAATAATAATATAATATAATAATAGTATATATAATAGAGTATATATAAAATAGTATATATAAAATAATAATATATATAATAATAATATAATATAATAATAGTATATATAAAATAGTATATATAAAATAATAATATATTATAATAATTGTATATTATATAATAATATGAAATAATTTATTATAATAAACATATTTAATTATATACAAATATATAATAACATATAATAATTATAATAATATATATGTAATAATAATCTATTATATGTTGTAAAATAATAGAAACAATACACAAAAAAATAGAGACAAGATGAAAGAAGATTATTCTCATTCATAGGTTTTTCATCTCTCTACAAATGATTCACCCAATGACCTATTTATAGGCATACAAAGAATACAAAAAGACAATTACATAATTATTATATATGAATTAATATTAATGAATGTAGTGGTGGTGGTGGAGAATGTGGAAAGAGTGGAGGGAGTTCAATAGACAATTCACACTTAATAATTTATTTATAACACTCCCCCCTTGAATGTCTATTGAATGTTAATAAGAATATGTCTCGTTAAAACCTTACTAGATAAAACCCAAATGGGAAAAACACTAGTGAAGAAAAAGGAGTACATAATCTTTAACAATGATATGCAATGAAGATGCTACATCGTTAAAAACCTTACCAAGAAAACCCAGTGGGACAAAACTTGGTGAAGGGAAAAAGAGCAGCGCGTATCATCTCTCCCCCTGACGAGATCATCCGATTAGGACTTTCAAAAGTCGTATCTCGAATCTCAATCAATTCTACCATCCTTTCCAAAAGTTGGGGTGATAGGGTCATAGTGAGCAATCTTTTGGATTGTCGCTTGATTCTATTTAGTTAACAATGATTTCACTCTTTTGATTAGTTGAAGTTGCTACTAGTGTTTGTTTTGTAGAACGCCATGAAATTGTTGTTCCTCCGTAGGTGAACACATATCCTGATTGAGATGGAGCTTTATGTGGATCAGATAAATATCCTGCATCTGCAAACCCAATTAAATCTGATTTGGACAAGTTAAAATAATACAAGCCCATATCCATGGTCCCTCGAAGATATCTAAATATATGTTTCACACCATTCCAATGTCTTCGAGTTGGTGAGGAACTATATCTTGCCAATAAATTTACCGCAAAAGATATATCAGGACGTGTATTGTTATCAAGATACATCAATGCTCACTACAAGGAATTTGACATATAGTGACAGCAAAAATCCGTGGGTAAAAGGCGAAAAACCGTAGGTATAGCCCGTAAAACCTATACCAACGGACATATTTTTCCGTCGTTTTTAATTAGCTATACCCACGGCAAAATGCCGTCACTATAGCCTATAGCGACGGTTTTTTCACCCGTTGGACAAAACCTCGGTGTTATACCCACGGTTTCGTATCCGTTGGTATAGGTTTTAAGGACACCACTTGCTTTCCTATACCCACAGTTGAAACTTCATTGCTATAGGTTTTAGTGATGGTTTGGTAACAACTCACCAACTACGGCGTTGTTATTGTTTTTTTTTCCCTCTTAATTGGATAATTGTTGTTTATTTTATCAAATCAAAATACATATAATTCAATTCACAATCGTATCGTTTTTAGAAATTTGATCATTTTAATAATCTTCCACAAATCTATGATTTAAGCATAATAAACAATAAAAAAACATAGAATAAAATTTTTATTCCAATAATCAAACTTAATAAATAAACTATTCATTCAAAATCATCCACAAATTTACATTCATAATATGTAGACAAAGTTACATTCATAATCGATTTTGCCTCATCTATAGACAAAGTTACATGCATAATCTGTAAACAAAGTTATATTCATACACCAACCACCGAATCCACCACTGATCCGTTCCCATCTGGAGAAACTTCTATATCCCCTACAAATGAAAGAGAGTTTAAGCATGAGGTATATCAGAAACAGAAAAAGAAATGCCGAAACTTCTATATCCCCTACAAATGAAAGAGGTTTAAGCATGAGGTATATCAGAAACAGAAGAAGAAATGCCGACGATAAAGTTTATTGATGGTTTGTGAGCTTAAACTGGTATGAGAAAAAGCTTGACATGCAATCCATGGAAAAAGAAAATCATCCATGCAAATTTAGTGATGGGTTTATATTTCAGAGGGTTTTGAGCTTCAAAGAGGAAAAGAAATATAGGAACCTACAACTTATAGTTATGGTTTTAATAAAATAAGTGAAGTTCATCTTGAACTTAATCACTCAGAAATAGAGTTTGAATTGACACATGTTTAAATTGTTTTAACAGGCCCAAAGGTTAAGTTAGCATGATCACTTTTCCATCCATCTATCACATTACTTCCTCGAATGAATGATGTTACCATCTCAAATGTGTTTCTCTCTAAACTAACTTCACCCGGTTGATTTCACACATAAATAAGAAAGCTTGACGCAGAGAAAATATCTTCGTGAGGGAATTCTTAGCCTTAGCCATACTAAATATATGCTTTCTTGAATAAAATTCAAATTATTTATTTACATAGTTGATCAACAACAAAATACTTAGAATTTCCTAACATCCACCAAGGGCTTTTAAAAATGGTTTTCTTATACAAAGAAAAGTGATTATACTATTAAGTGTAAATATGATGTGTGTGTCTAAAGTGTTGTCATTATTTTTTCATGGCGTATGCTGTCATGCCAAACAATGATTTCTAGGAAAATAAGTGCCCCACCCAAAAAAAACTACCTGAAGAAGTTGAGCCATCATCTGGGAATCTTGTCGAATGTGCTGTTGGAAGGCCCCAGGGTTAGTTGCTGACCCATCGGGATTGATTCTTAGATTGTTAGCATGTGGCCTGAAATGTAGTAAAAACAGAAAATCAAAACTATGACGGAGAATAGTCTGAATTTTATACAGCAAAAACTACACTTGAAATTTGTTCTCTACCAGATTATAAAATTTTTAAAATGATTGTTAAATTTGGCATACGTCTTTTAGAGTATTATGCATCTCATCTTGTTAGAAATGTAGTAATATTTTGGTAAAAAGCACCAAAAAAGAAAGATTTAGGGGTGACAGGTCTTTTAACATAGCAGGTAAACACTGACTAAATTAAACACAAACATGCTGTGGAAATTTATATGAAAGACCTATTACTGAGATAAACCCCAAGAGGCCTAAAGGTCAGCAGAATGTCCAAAAATAACTTTTATATTCACAATTTAGTTTTTAAATTATATTTCCAAGGACCAGAAAGGCAGAAACTATAGATATTACTCACCGGTAGTGCCACATTCAATCCTCATCGCTATCAAAGACAACTGCCTTTCTGCGATGAGTTGCTGCCTTTCTGGGGGGAGAGTCCTCATCAGACTCGATCTCCTTGCGCTTCAGACCTCTGCTTCCACTTTCCTTACTCTTTCTCTTTGGTTCCTACACCAAAGCATACAATTAGTAACAGAACTAAGATAAATATACAAGGTAGAAGCTGAGAGACTATGCATGTGTAGCAAGAATTTGCATATAAAATTAGTTGTCAACTTTTTAAAACATTTTAATGCATGCTACTCCTGCATTAATTAACCCACAATCAAAGCAGTATAAACACTCATAACTGTGTCCAATGTTGTCCAGTTGGTGATTTCATTGATAGCAGCTTGAAAATACAATGGAATGGTAGATCAAACTCTGAATCCCGACTTGTTATTATTTATAGCTGTAAATGCAACTAACATGATCGAGCATCACAAACATTCTTATCATGGAAGCTAATTCTGAGGGAAAACATTGATCAAGCACCTACTAGAATATGAGAAACATTATTATCTAGAAGCTATTCTAAGGAGGGAAAACATAGATGAAAGCAGAAGTACACTGCCAAAGAATTTAGCAGAGGTAAAATTTTTTTACACACATCACTTGTCAAGGTCAGCTCACGATTCTATTTAGAACATTTGCTTATAGGAGTTATTCCATAATAAAGGTCCATTTTCATGTCCATGACTTCATGCTTGAGGTTGAACTTTCACAGATAAGCTTAAACAAACAGGTTCTATTAACTTACAGTTACTAAAGCTAACCCCTCAAGCTACATATATGTCTTGTCAAGCTAACCCCTCTTTTGTTACTACATTTTAAAATACAATCAAGTTTTAGAGTATTATGCATCTCATCTTGTTCACATGAAAGAAAAACTGACATGTCGAAAAGTTGAGCAATTAACCCACTGCTAACTTTTGGCTAGTGACCTTCTAAATCTTCTTTCTGACACCAAATGAAATCCAATATGACCCAATGAAATCCAATATGACCCCCTTTGGTTATAAGGAAAGATGTTAACAAGCTTTCCACACCAACGGTAATAACAGAATAGCCAAATCATACATTTCTAACAAAAATGGCAAAAGGAGCACAAAGAAATGTAATCTAGAAATAGTTAATCTATGCTGCCTTCAAGTCATTAACAAACATGAGTGGCATCTTTCCCCCCAAAAGACAAGTCATTAACTAACAAACGAAATGGTTTCATTATTTCCTTGAAAATATTGGAATGACACAAAACGAAATCCATCTGTATAGTTATATTCATGTCAGAATTCACGTAGATTTGCAAATGACTGCTGAACATTTGAGAAAACAGTACCCTCACATAAATTACCATAGAGCAGATCAAACTGTTAAGGCACATATGTGAACTCCCCAAATCATTAAAACCTGCACCGCAAACTTACTGATTCTGGCACTAATCTCGATGCAAAATCTTCAACCCTCACTACACCTTGGGACTTTTGATGCAGTAACAGATTATTTCACAGTGTACTTCGCTTCTTTTCCCTCTCCTTCTTATTACAATAAGAACTAAATTAAGCAGTCCAGAGGAATATAAATATCTGGAATAGTACTGACCATTGGAACACCAAATGAGATATTAGTATCCAACTAAACTATGACCACCTATATATTTATATTGCAGGCGGAAAGCAACTCCTCTAAACTTTGTGATTTAGCTATGAAAAGCGTTAGGAAATGCAAGAATGATTTAGTCCATACAGAGCAAAGCGGATAAAAGGATGCATACGATCTTTTTATTTGAGGGAGGCAGTGATGTAACTAACAAAATGAACAGATTCTCCTCTAATCATAAGCACAATAATTTTACTTCCACTGAAATAGGTATTAGAAATCAGGTTAAGAACAATTACCTTTTGTGTATGACAAAATTTTTCAAGTAGACAAAAGTAAAGCAAGAAACTCCGGTTTCAAACTGCAACACCTGAAAATAACTAATTAGTCATATTAACACTATAAATTCACTGCTCACCCTTTATCTGTAAGTTCCATGCCTCCATGAACAGCAGCTCCTGCCAAAAGACCAAGTATCCATCAACCAAAACAAACTAATGAGGCAAAGAACATACCATTTTTGAAGAGAACACCAAAACATTCATGTATTTTTTTTTCACTTATTCAACAGACTCAAGATGAAAATTTATTGCAATGATTAGACTAAAAAAAGGGAATGCAGATTCACAGACCATTTCACATTGTATCACATGAAAAGCCAACTTCCTGAACCTAGTCTTGGAGAAAATTAGCACTAGACAACCAATAAAAAAAAATTGTCATATTTTTCAAGGGTCCTTATCTCCAAAAGCTAACAAAATTTTGACGATAGAGAAATGCTCTGAAATTTTGGTTTAGTAATAACGTCCTCTACAAATAAACAGAGGGTACATCACAATCTTTCAGAGGGTACATCAAGTGATGAATCAAATTATGATCTTTCAACCAATCTCTACTACTACTTTAGACAATAAGAGCACCATACCGTGGCAGCGCGCTTCTCCGAAAAATGATGCATATCTTTCAAGAACTTATACAGCTCCCCCGCGCCGCATTAACACCAAAAAAATCCTCGTCTCATCATGAAACAAAGCAAACAACCTCAGCACATTCGGATGATTCAGTCCGTTCTGGATCTCGATCTCCCTCCGTAAATGCGGCTGGAACAGGTACTTCTCCACCTTCTTCTTATCACCTTCAGGGCCACCACGTATCCACTCTAATTTCGGAGAATTAGGGTTAGGGTTTGAAAATTGGGGGAAATTGGGGGAAAAGGAGGTACCTTTTTTTCGCGGGCGAGGTAGACTTTGCCGAACTTGCCTTCGCCGATGAACTTTCCGATCTCGAAGTCGTCCAGCCGCCATTCACCGCCGCCGTCATCCTCGTCGTCGGATTTCTGGGTCTTCACTTTGCGTTCGTCTTTTTTGCTGTTTATTTTGGGGGGAAAGGGGGTAAGGGATTTGGGTTTGGGGCGGGGGTTTGAGGGGTTTCATAGTTGGGAGGAGAATGGTTCTTGATCGCTCGCTCAAAGATGGAATGAACAGTTGTGATTGCAGAAAACGGCAGCGGTAAGAGGGGGGCGACGACAGCGGGAAGAGGGGTCTGTGACGGTAGCGGGAAGAGTGGGGCGACTGCAGCGGGAATGGGAGGATTTAGAGATTGGATTTAGGGAGAGAGGGCTTTAGAAGTTTTAGAGGTATATAAATGAAATATATTTTTTTGGAGGAGGGAGGGAAAATGAAAAAATTGGAAGGGAAATAAATTATGGACTATACCCACAGTGTTTAAAAGCTCTAAAGCTATATGATACCTATACCCACAGTTTACTACACGTCTGTAGGTATATGATGCCTATACCCACAGTTTTAGAGATCCATCACTATAGGTGTCCGTTGGTATATGGCAAATTCCTTGTAGTGGCTCCAATGGCACTAAGATATGGTACTTCAGGAAAGAGTAATTCTTCATGTTCCTCACGAGGTCTAAACACATCTTTATTAACATCTAATGACCTCACTACCATGGGAGTACTTAAGGGATGAGCTTTATCCATGTAAAACCTTTTAAGTATTTTTTCCAGATAAGTGGATTGATGTAAGAAAATACCATCTCTCAAATGTTCAATTTGAAGACCTAAACAATATCTTGTTTTTCCAAGGTCTTTCATTTCAAATTCTCTCTTCAAACATTACACGGCTTGTAATAACTCTTCAGGAGTTCTGATGATATTTAAATCATCAACATAAACAGTAATTATAACAAATTTTGATCCTAAACTTTTTATAAACACACATGGGCATATAGGATCATTATTATAACCCTCTTTTATTAAAAATTCACTCAGACATTTATACCACATCCGTCCTGATTGTTTCAATCCATATAACGCTTTGTTTAACTTAACTGAGTAAATTTCTCGGGAATTATCATTATGTGCTTCTGGCACTTTAAATCCTTCAGGGATTTTCATATATATATCATGGTCTAACGAACCATACAAATAAGCCGTGACCACATCCATGAGGCGCATTTCAAGTCTTTCATGCACTGCCAGACATATCAAATATCGAAATGTTATTGCGTCCACCACAGGAGAATATGTCTCTTCATAATCAACACCATGCATCTGGGTAAAACCTTGTGCGACAAGCCGTGCTTTATATCTAGTAATCTCATTTCGTTCATTTCTTTTTCGTATAAATACCCATTTTATAGCCTACTGGTTTGATCTCTTTGGTGTTCGGACTACAAGTCCAAAAACTCTCCGTTTTTTAAATGAGTCTAATTCAGACTTAATTGCCTCTTTCCATTTTTTGGCCAATCATTTCTATTTCTACACTCTTCCATAGAGGTAGGTTCATGATCCTCGTTTTCATTTATGATATCGCGCACTATATTATATATAAAAATATTGTCGATAATTATATTATTCTGGTCCCATCTTCTTCTCATAATGACATAGTTAATCGAGATCTCTTCATTTTCATTAATTTCAGGTACCTGATTCTCTTCATTATTAACTATGTCAATGGTCTCTTCTGGAGAGACATCCTCGATTTGACAATCATGGTTATTTGTTCCTTTTCTTTTTTCGAGGATGTTTATCTTTGGAACCAAGTGGTCTACCACGCTTCAAGCGTGCCTTAGACTCACTAGCAATTATAGGTTATCCTTCAGGGACATCAATTTTGATAGGAGCATTTACAGCTAGAATATGAGATTTTGTTACTCTTTTGTGGTCAGTAAATGCGTCTGGCAGTTGATTTGCAATACCTTGCAAATGAATTATCCTTTGAACTTCTAATTCACTTTTTTTTGTTCGAGGATCTAAACTTTTCAATGATAATTCATTCCATGAAATCCCTTTTTCCAACTGTTTATCATCTCCCCCTAACGTTGGGAATAGTAATACATCAAAGTGACAATCTGCAAACCTTGCAGTAAACAAATCTCCAGTCGTCGGTTCAATATACTTGATTATAGACGGAGATTCATACCCAACATATATTCCCGTCCTCCTTTGAGGTCCCATTTTTGTGTGTTGTAGTGGATTAATTGGGACATATACCGCACATCCAAAAATTCGTAAATGGGAAATATTTGGTTCCTGACCATGAACCAATTATAAGGGAGAATTATCATTATAACTGGTTGGCCGGATGCATATAAGTTGTGCTGCATGTAAAACAACATGTCCCCCGGCCCAAACGGGGAGATTTGATTTCATAATCATTGGTCTAGCAATCCATTGGATCCGTTTTATAAATGATTCTGCCAAACCATTTTGAGTGTGAACATAGGCTACTGGATGTTCCACTTTTATCCCAATTGACATACAATAATTCATAAAAGATTGAAATATAAATTCACCAGCATTCTCAAGACGAATTGTCTTTATCGAATAATCAGTAAAATGTGCCCGCGAATTATTTGTGCAAGTAATAACCTCCCAAATTCGACCTCTCACCCACAAAATATTTTCCAAATCTCAAACTCTTCACTTCATCCCTCCCAACCCTTCTCTCCTCCCACTTTCAAAATCCTAAACCCATATTCCAAAAGACCCTTATGTGGTTCATTTCCTCATTTATTATAATACGCTCGCTATCTTAGATGACTGTGCGTGTATAGATTTATACAGAGACTTTGAAGTCTCTGGAAAAATAAAAAACATACTCTCGCTATCTCGGATAGAGAATGTTATTATACCACACTTGCTATCTCAGATAGCGATTGTGTGTGTAGATATTTTTACAAGACTTTGAAGTTTTTGGAAAAATAAAAAACATACTCTCGTTATCTGATACCACACTCGCTATCTCATGTGTATAGATTTTTACAGATACTTTAAAGTCTCTTAATATTTTATCAATACTAAACTCGCTATCTGAGATAGTAGGCCTCTTTGAACTAAATTTGCTATCTCATATAGCGAGTGTAATTATGACATTTTCAAATGTAACATGCAGCAACAAATTTTCCTGTATACATCATATATGGTTTATTTCCAGTTTTTTTACCACAATTCATTATGAACAATTTAACACTTGAATGAACATTTATCTAACAATGTAGATTCTACATTCAAAAAAAGTGCATTGAACATTAAAAAAGAATTCAAAGTCAGACTCGCTATCTCAAACAACGAGTCTTACTTTGATATTTTTTCTTCAAGTTTTTCTCCAAGTGGTGAAGAATCATCTAATCCTTCACTCACTATCTCAAATAGCAAGGGTATTTTCATCTAGAGAGTGGGTCATTTTTATAAATACTTTCGAAAGTGGTCAGTTTGGTAAATACTTTTAAAAGTGGGTCATTTTGGAAGAAATAAATCGTGCGCAACTTGTTAATTTAGTAAACTAGTATTTTTCACGTGCGATGCACATTTTAATAAGAGTTGGAGGATTTTCACGTGCGATTTACGTGTTAAGAAATAGTTTTGGATTTGGACGTGCATTGCACATAATTGGTAAAAATATTTTGAAGGAAAAGCTCCAATTTGTACGTGCAACATATTTGTATGTTTATTGTTAAAAAAATATTGTAAAATTATTTTGCACATGCATTGTACGTTTTAAATAGGTTAATTTTTTTTATTTCACTACAAGAAAATAGTTCTACACCGGCGTTTCTACTCCGGCATTTTGGTAGAAACGCCGTTGTAGAGAACAGGTAATCTGGCAGGAAAAAAAAATTACAGCTGTACACCGGCGTATGTGAAAAATGCCGGTGTATGTACGTATACACCAGCGTTTTAGAGTTAAAACACCGGTGAATGTGAAGGATAAGATAACGATTCTATCGATCTCATTTCCCTTTATTTTCCCTCCCCTTCCCCCAATTTTTCCCGCTCTCTCTCCATCTCCCTCCTCCCCAATCGAAAACCCCCATCCCATCGCCGCCCCCTACCCCACCGTCGACCCTTCCCCCATCGCCGCCCCGTCCTCCGCCGTCGCCCCTTCCCCCCATCGTCGCCCCGTCCTCCGCCGTTGCCATTTATAGGGTTTTACCTTCTCCTTCGTCGTAGGGTTAGGGTTTCTTCTCTCGCCATGGGGGAAACCGGTCGAGGCCGGTGAAGAAAGGTAAGATTTTAGTTAAATTAGCTATTAGTTTGAAATTAGCTATTAGTTTGATTTTGGAGTTGATTTTGGTGGTTTTGTTTTTTTGGTGATTAGAGTGAAGGCTGTGAAGTTTCTTTTGAAATGTTAATTTCAGTTTAGTTGTCTATAGTTAAGCCTTATCAAGCCTTATCAAGCTTTTTCGGGAACGTTGTCTATGGTTAAGCCTTATCATCCATCTTATCTTGATTTTCGGCATTTGTTTTAATTAGTATGTGGTATTATATGAATAACTTGTTTGCTCAGTATTGTTGAATTTGCAAACCATCTGTTGAATCACAATCCGAATTGCGTAATATAGATCATGGATGGTGCATTTGTCCTATGGATCAAAATATGACCTTAGAGTAGTAGACTATGCGATTTTTCTGTGGATCATATCTCCTTGTCTATGGTGTATGCATGAGCAGCATATATCAACTATGCTTTAAAATATAGAGGCATCTTGGTTTAATATTACAACTGCTCATAATATATTGAAAATTATAGATAACTAATACATATTTTGATTTTATTTTTTAACCTTACGAGGTATGGATGAGCTACAATTGTTTTTTCACAATTGTTAGATAAGGACAGCTGCCATTGTTTCTTGATGCTGTTTGCTCCATTTCTCTCTTTAAATTGCTAGTACAAATTGATTTCCCCCTTTTATAGTCTTGCTAACATGCTTGCATTTTAGAAGTAGAGTGCTATTTATATAATGTGAGAATGTAGCTGCATCATAGTCGACAAAAATTTAGTAACACTGTCAATAAATGTGGCACTGAGCATAGGACTCTAGATCAATGTGCTAATCTAGAATAGCATATACATTCTTATGCCATTTCACTCCATGAAGGCTATTTCTTACTCTATTATGCATAATCTAGTTGGCAAATAGTTGAAAGATTATGAATACATGATGTTTTTGTTTTATTTTTGTAGAGAGAATATGTGATGTTATATGAAACCAATCTCATTTGTTTTTATGGTGCTAAACTGAGGCTCTAGTAGAATTTCCACAACAATGCTTGGTAGATGGTTCCCAAGGAATGAACAAGGAGGGTATTAGATAATCATTTGGACATTGACTGATTAATTTATGAATGTTCAGAAGTTCTATGGTGAGGAGTTGTCAACATAAACAAAAAATGCAGAAGATTTCTGTTTCCCTTGATATATTTTTTGGATACTTACCCTTCATGTTTATTCTCACTGTTTTGTATTTTACTCATATGCATTTTCATCCTTTTGAAATGTTTCTCATCTTGCCATCCTTTAATGTGAGTTGTAGAGACCACAACTGGTTAAAGGTAATACACAACTTTTTTTTTTGGTTCCATTTTCAATATATACCCGTAGCCGTTCTTAAGCTATACTGTATTGCCTTTTATTATCCTCAAAGTTTGTGGATTCATTTTGCCATCTTCCTTTGCTTTATGATGATGTTTTGTTTTTTCAATATGAAGGATGGGTTCCAAAGTGCTTATTGGACTAGTATGTTGGCAGTTGTGAGAAGTTTTCTGAGACACCCAACATCAACTTATTACATAATTATACAATTTGGATGTAATTACATTTAACTAATGCCCAGTAAAGTACTGCATATTTTTTGACGCTATTTCCAGTTAAATTTGGGGAGTTTATTTGCTCTATTTTGAGCCTGAGCCTGCTTTGTAATTCATGCAGAGCTTCGGATTGATTTGAGTGTGCCCCCAAAATTGAGCCATTTATTTATTTCTTCGGATTGATTTGAAGGGGTAGCACTTGATGCTATTAACTCTTGTGGTGGTATCTAATTTTGTTTCAAAGCTTCTCTTTTCCACTTTGTGTCCACCCAGAAATGGAGATGAGATGAGATGGATAATGTATCTGAAGTTGCACACTATGATTTTTTTATATAGGAGTGACTAGTGATGAATTTTTTTTTATATAAACTTTATATACAATTATATCATGATGTCTAGATGAGTATCAGTTTCTAAGATAATGTTCATGCTTGTTGCTTGGGTTTGAAAATGAGATTGTTCTTTCTCATTGGTTTTAAGTGATGATGAGATGGATTATGTAACCGAAGTTGCATACTATGATTTACAGAGGAGTGACTAGTGATGAAATAATCCTGTTTGAACTTATGTTGTGGTTTCAATTGACAGTTATCTCATGAGTATTATAAATGTATAAGTTTCATCTCAGTTAGTATCTTGATAGTGAAAATAATCTTTCACTCTTTGTAACTCAATATTTTGAACTTCATATTTTGGTTATGAATGTGGTGAGATCACATTATTATGTTTATGAGATTACAATTTGATGATATTATATATACTATTATGCTTCATTCATATATATTATAATGGGTCTCTTTTAGTTTTGCAATTGGTTTTGATTAGTAGAGTGCTGAAGTTTTTTTTTTTTTTAAATTTAATTTTTAAATTTTTTTTTAAAAAAAATATATATAGCTACACCGGCGTTTTTATAAGCGCCGGTGTAGCTTTCAGCAAAAATCTGGTGGTCTACATCGGCGTTTTAAAAACACCGGTGTAAGTGATGGCCGAAAACAGTACTTCCAAATGAAATCACACATTTCCCGGCGCTTTTACGGCCGCCGGTATAGTTTTAACCTACACCGGCGGGCGTAAAAAACGCCGGTGAATGTTCCTAATCTACAGCGACACACGATTCAGGGACACTTGCACCGGCGATTTATAAAATGCCGGTGATATCTACAGCGGGGTTTATAAACGCCGGTAAATGTGCAAAAAAACGTCGGTAATTAAAGACTGTTAGTCTTGTAGTGTTTGTTTGTTTTTGTTGTAATTAAAGAGAGAGTTAGAGTTATACGTGCAACACACGAGTTTGTATGCATGTTGACAACATTACAACTCCAACTCTCTCATTATAATATTAGATTCGAGATAAGCAATTGATGAGATGATATGCATGTGATCGAAAATTTCTTAAAATGGTTAGTTGCTTAATATACATGCATGTCACATCATCAAATGCTCATATCCATTTTACACACGCACATATATTCATTTTGAAAAATTCATACAGGCAGTGAGGGTGATCTATAGGGCACAAGTATCAGTCACTATAAATGTGGTCTACATCGAGGAACAAATGATTTGAGGTGCCCCCCCCCCCCCCCCCCCCCCCTCTCTCTATCTCTATAGGAGCATCAGATGAGCGTAAACCTGTAGGATTTACATTCATATATAAGTTTAATTAATTGATTGACGATGGGCCTCGGCCAAAGAAATAAAGGAGAGTTCCATATTTGAGTGATGTTCCACCCACAATTTTTTCCACGCTTATATTTAACAATCTTATGAGGCATAATTTTTACTGAAGAATTTATTCTTTAAATTTATTATTTTTTAATGCTTTGGTGCCATATAAGGTTTTATAAAATATTGTTAGTATAGTATTTTTGTCGAAAATTATAGGATCATGGATCTCATCAGTGAGCTGCAAGACGGTTTAAGGGACACTGTAGGGTTTTCTCGAACTTAAGGTGTAGTTTGGTTGCCATGAAGTTAAATCCACCCCCTCATCATTACTTCATTGTATATAAGAAAGCAATTCCAAAATATTATTTTGTTTACGATGAAATGAACGATCGCATGTAATACAGTTCTTTCAGGTAGCTAGAACAGATTAAAATATGCATGAACATTAGTACGTAAAAAATAAACTATAGCATAGCATTATACAGTTCTTTTAGAAGGAAAATTATTAAAATATATGCATAAGCAGTGGAGTTCCATCCCACATCCTTCCATTCTATTCTGATTTGAAAAGGTTGAAAATTGGGAGACGAGATATATACAGTGTGGTGTTAGATATGGAAAGCCACTTCCATCTTCATTTTATGCTAAACAACTGAAAAAACAGTGCACGTACTTCAGCTGATTTGAGTTCCAAGCAGTCCACGAAAATTTTGCCAAAATGCCCTTGTTTTTGAAAATAATTAGCGAACTATCCTTGTTTGGAAAACATTTAGCGATTTGCCATTATCTGTGACACGTCAGCAACAAACGTTATTGGGAAAAACGGCATCAGCTAATTGTATGCCGTTATTCCCAATAACGACATCTTCATTTGAAAAAAATTACGTGCCGTTATTCCCAATAACGGCATTGGTTATTTTTAGTATAGATCTATAATGTATCAACATTGGCTCGAGAATGGAAAGAAAAAAATAAAAAGAACTGATGCCGTTATTCTGGAGAACGGCATCGTTTGTACTGATGCCGTTTTTCAGAATAACGGCATCAGTTATTTACTTTTTGCACAAATCCCTATAATCGAAAACCCCTACTTCTCCCCCTCTTCACTTCTGATTCGTAAAACTTCACATCTTTGGCTGCGAAAACCGTAGACGATCTTAAAAAAAAAATTCCACAAAATCTTCGGTGTGTTATTGACTTCAATTTCGGAGTATACTCTTCAATCCTTCATTCAGAGTTCATTCTCATTCCGAATCCGAAATCTTTGTAAGTAACCAAAAACCCTAATTTGTATTTTGTATAGTTGATTTTGACTGTTTTATTATGTAGTATAGTACAAATATTGTAGATTAGGGATACTGAAGTAGTAATTTTGGAAGTATTGTTAGTGAAGTAGGGTTTAGTGAATGTTGAATTTTTGAGAAGCTCCTAATATTCAAGTAGGGTTATTGAAGTACTTAACATCTTATCAAAATATTCAAGTACTTTATCAAAATATTCAAGTACTTTATTTTGAAGTAGTAATTTTTGATTAGGGTTATTGAAGTACTTAACAACTTATGAAAATATTCAAGTACTTTATTTTGAAGTAGGGGTTTTGAAGATCCTAATACACTTAATTACTACCAAGTAAACCAGTCCTATGTTGTTCAAACAATTGATAAGATGTTAAGTATTGTAGAGTATATGTTTTCCCGTTGTTTGAAGTAGGGGTTGTGCTCACATGATCAAAAGTTTCATCCCCATTAACACATCCAGTATATGTGATTAAGGAGTAGTTGAGTGTTGTGTTTGGTAGTTCTTCTTGTATGCATAGAAGATCATCTTTTATTTATATCCTGCATTGCTAATTTCAACAAAAGGGCATTTGCTACACTATCTGCCTATGCTCATCTCAGTGTAAGGAGAATTGTATACATCACCTATATATATATACACACCTACTTCATGTCAGTGTGAGGGAAATTTATATCAGATACATACATATACACACCTACTGCAATTCACTAGCAGATCTCTGCTCATGCTCTCAATTTTTCTACTGAAAATGTTGTTGATTTGTCTTTGTTAATGTGTACAGGCCAATGGATCCTGCACAACCATCTTCTTCGCATGGTATTGGTGCTTCTTCTACGTCTTCATTTGGACCACGGGGACATCCAGGTCCATTAGATCCTACAGTTCTGTTTCTGCAAGAAGACCACAGATCACAGACCGTTTGGACCAGGGATGTGGAGAAGATGAGTTTCAGGATGCACAAGATCATGCCTGTCCTCAAGAACTGTATTGCTATGGAACATTATTTGGTTAGCAGTGGATTTAGCGGTATGTCAAAGCTGACCAACATAAAGTGTGATCACGCCTTGCTTACCGCACTGGTAGAGCGATGGAGGCCGGAGACACATACCTTTCACTTACCGTGCGTTGAGATGACGGTCACCCTACAAGATGTAGCGGTGATTTCGGGTCTTCCAATTGACGGGGTGGCCGTCACAGGCAATTTGATGTTTAACAAGGTTGCACTGGTGCGAGATTAATATTTGGGGTTGGATGTTGATGAAGTTGACCACGGCATATGGGTTGGGGAATCCATTAGACGTTCATTCCTAGAAGATAGTTTCACTCATATTCGAATCGCAGGTGTGCATACAGACATCGAAATCCAGAACTACACGCGGGCATACTTACTGTCGATGATTGGAGGGATTCTATTCCCTAACTCTTCAGGTGACGTAGTTCACCTCATGTATCTTCCATTGATAGCTGACCTGCAGACAGCCGGCACGTATAGTTGGGGTAGTGCAGCTCTAGCCTCCCTTTATCGTGCACTCTGCAACTGTTCGATGGGGTCGATTCAAATGACCGGGCCGATGTCCATACTGCAAATTTGGTGTTGGAAAAGAATACATCTCGGCCGACCCCGGGTGACGGTACTATCAGAGAGTTGGAGAGTACTCCAGGATAATCCCGTGATGAGAGCTCCTCTCGGTGCATACTGGGCGGGAAAGCGTACGTGGAGGGATAACCCACATGGTGTCCTAACTTATTATAGGGACGAGCTAGATCAATTGAGGGAAGAGCACGTCAATTGGACCCCGTACACGGATGATCGGCTGCAACGTCTACCACCTATTTGCACTGCTAATGCACAGTTGTGGTTGACCCTAGCTCCACTAGTGAATTTCTCAGTTGTGGAGTTTTATTACCCCGGCCGTGTTCTTCGGCAATTCAATGCACAACAACCCGTCCCCGTGAACACATTATACGATCGTAGACTACACAACATCACGGGCCAAGGACGTTTACCGAACATGGATTGGGCCGATCACCACCGCGCTTATGTAGGAACATGGAATGAGCGGAGGTATGAGTTGGTAGTCGAGGGTGTTGAACGTCCATATGATGGATCAATGCACAAAACTTATATGGCCTGGTACCGTCGCATAACGAGACTTTATATTGCGCCAAAAACGGATTTCCCAGCGGGTATCCAACAACCGATACCCGCGGCTCATGTTGAACCACCACCGGCATTTTCATCATCACAGTCGATGTATCAACCGAAAGCTTCATCATACCGTATAATGGTAAATTAATTTGTTTTTCTGAATTTCAATTATTTCGATTAATTTTACTTATGAATCTTTACTTACAACATATATGGTTTACTACTATAGATTGAAAGCACATGGGACATGGCTAGAAAATGTGCGAATGTGTTGAAGAGCAATGCCAATAAGGCATGCAAAGAATTGGCACTAGACCTCCTGTGCAATTGTCGTACCTCTCTTGAAGAGGTTGGAGATGGTCCTCGTTTCAATGAACTAGTACGTTCAACCGAAGGTCAACGCCAACAAGAACGGCCTACCGCTAGCCAAGCTTCACCTCCACCACAACAAGCATTGGTATTGGGAAATCCATCACGTCAACGAAGATCCAAGTCCGTTCGTGAACCTCCAACGCAAAGCGCATTGGCCATTCCGGAGATTGAAGAAGGAGAAGGTCACGAAGATGAAGGAGCTGGTCCAAGTGGATCCCCAACTCAAGAACAACGGGAACGTAGGCGGAAAGTCCCGGCTCGGATGAGAAGAGCACCCCAACATTTCACACCGAGTTAATTGGTAGCAACAAACTAATTGTCTTTTTGTAACACATCATTTTATGCATTTATTAATTGTATATGTTTGTATGTAGGTTGTTATATGTGGGTGTGCAAATTGTTGAAGTATTTGATTTTGATGAAGATTAATGCAGGAAATATTTGAATTTTGTAATGTCTGTGAAGTTGGTATGTGGGAGTGGCAAAGTGAACTTAATGAATTCTGATATGTGAAATAACTTGATGTAGTATTAAAATTTGAAGTTGAATGTATGTGGAGTTTAAAGTAGTATGGGGACTTGATCTGTGAATTTGAAGTTATTTGTGCATATCTATATGAATTCGAAGCTTAAATCTGTGCATATTTCTGTGAATTTGAAGCTTGATTCTGTGCATATTTTGAAAACTTGAAGATTTGAAGTATTTGATCTGTATGTGAAGTTGGCTAGAAAAGTTGGCTTTGAATCTGTGTAGTTGGTTTTGAATATGTGAAATTGGAATTTCAACTCAATTTTGATGAAATTGAATGTATCTGTGTTTGAATTGAGTTTGAAATTCCTGCATGAATGAAGTGAGTTGAATTTGTGAATGAAGTTAGTTGAATTCCTGAATGAAGTTGAATGTATGTGAAATAAGTCTGTGCATGCCTGTTAAGTCAAAAAGAGAGAATAAACGATGCCGTTATTCGCAATAACGACATGTTAATCTTGTAACGTTATTGCGAAAAACGGCATCTTCATATAGGGAAAATTAGAAAATTTGTAGTTGCTGCCAAATGTTTCTGTCTCCACAGTCGTGGTTCAGAATAACGGCATCTGTCAACTGTGCCGTTATTCTGAAGCACGGCATTAGTTATGTATGCCGTTATTCTAAAAAACGGCATTAGTTAAAGAACAAAATTTCAAATTTTGAGCATTCTGGCAAACATACTGTCTCCACAGACGTTCTTCAGAATAACGGCATGTAAATAAGATGTCGTTATTCATGAGCACGGCATCAGTTAAAACATCTGTGCATGTTTTCTGTGCATGTTTATTTTGCGAATGGTAGTTTGGAACAAATCTAACCATACCCACCACTCATTAACACTATCATACCATTTTAAACATACAAATCACACAACACTTATCATTCCAAACAATAACAATTAAAGAGAGGTACGACACAAATAAACATCTAAATTAGTTCATACAAACAATTATAACTATGTCCACCATTGATTAAAAACAAAAATCTCATTCCAAATAATTCAAACGTAAATTACTCAACATTAACAAACAACATGAAAATAATTCAAATAATTCAAACGTAAATTACTCAACATTAACAGACAACATGAAAAATAATTCAAATAATTCAAACGTAAATTACTCAACAAACAACAGACAACATGAAAACATTTAACTAACATATAATAACTAAGAAAAATATTCAAGTGCGGGTAGATTGTGAAGTCCCCACACTTTGTACATTCTTACAACTGCGTCTATTATGTCCGCTCACACCACATTTGAACATACTTTTCCACTACTCCTTCCTTCTCGAGCGTCCATGTCATTGCGGATACGAGTACTCTTAGGCCTCCCCTTGACCCGACGAAGACTAGGATCAACTATTAGTACCGGTGCGCTTTGGGTAGGCCAATAAGATTCGTCTGGGAAAGGATTGAAAGATGGTGCCCATGTTTTTGCTAACGAGTCTGTAGAGTAGAAAGGATCTATGTACGGTTGATAATCAAGCGCCCGGGAAGCACATGCCGCTAACACATGAAAGCATGGAACGTGGAACAATTGAAATTTCCCACATGTACAAGTTCGGCCTTCTAGGTCCACCGTATGCCAATGCCCACCGTATGCCAATGCCCACCCTTTTGATATCCACCGTCCATTCTAATGCCCGTTTTCACCCCAAAGACACCATCGCGATTATTGAACATTATGGCCTCATGTAAATTTGATTTTTCACGCCGGGCATCAATAAGATCCTGGATTCGTGGTGCCCATAGTTTACCTTCAGCGATAAGTGTCTGCGCGGCCTCACGGCGGTCGGTGAAATACATGTTCAGGCGGAAAAATATCTGTTCTACAATTGCGGTGACAGGTAAGCTACGAACACCTTTTAGAACCGAGTTGAACACTTCGGACAGATTTGTTGTCATAATACCATATCTACGCCCACCATCAGTAGTAAGTGCCCACTTCTCAATTGCTTTCTCCTTAACCCAATTAGCCACATCAGCATTGCTAGCTTCAAGTTGTGCCATCTTTTTCTCGTACTTTCTCCACTGATTTTGACTAGCAATTACCTTTAATTTATTCATCAAAAATTTCGAACCAAATTTTTTATGAAAATTGCTAGCAAAGTGCCGCATACAATATCGATGATATGCAAAAGGTTCCCTCCACGTGCCAAACTCATTTCCCATTGCTGATAAAATACCGGCATGTCGATCCGAGATGACGCAAAGACCTTCACGATCTGTCACATAGCACCGAATACAGTTCATGAACCATGTCCATGTTTCTATACTTTCACCTTCAACAAGTGCAAATGCAAACGGAAACAACCTACCGTTTGCGTCTGGTGAAACCACAATCAACAAACAGCCTTTGTATTTTCCGTACAAGTGAGTACCGTCAACACTTATAACTGGTCTACATGATTTGAATCCTACGATCGAAGGACCGAATGACCAAAAAACACCCTTAAACGTTTCTATGCCCGGCCCGGTCGTAGTCTTCGCCCACTGTACAGCCGTACCCGGATTTGAAGCTTGAATTGCATTGAGTAGGTATGATAATTTAGTGTACGTTGTTTCAAAAGAACCATATAGTTTCTCAATTGCTTTATGTTTTGCCTTCCAAGCTTTCCAATATGATATTGTGTATTGGAGCCTACCCTTCACCTGCCCAATTATGGCTCTTGGTGTTACTGAGAGTTGTTCCCTCAGAGTATCTATTATCAGCATCGATACAACCGTCGAGTCAATTTTGCTGTGATCCTGAGTCAATGTAGGATTCACACATGTGTGTACACCTTCAAGTTGTTTCACCACAAAATAATCACGACCTTTGGGAATAATTGCACGCAAGCGCCATGGACAACCAACTACATTTTGAAGTGACGGATTTTCTGCAATCTGCTCGGCTGAATGGTTGATGGGAGCGTATTTACATTTCACATGGTACAGACAACGATCTGATTTTACCGTCACGAATTCCCTGTGGTTCTTCACGGCATACATCTTTACTTGATGTTGTAGAGCATCTTTGGATGGAAATCTTTGACCTATGAAGAGTTCATCCAAGTTGGAAGACCCAATGGAAGATTGGCCATGTTCATGTACGGTGGCACGGGACATCCATTCGCTTGACTGCGATCCACGCATAGCTGGACTTGTGTCCTGACTTGGCAACACGCGGGCATTGTTAACCGGCAAATGAACATTGGCATCAACCACCGGAGCTTCAGGGGCGATCTCCTCATCATCATCCTCGAGCCCGCGTAACTCATCCTCTTCCTCTTCTACCAAGTCGTTATTTACAACGGCGTTGTCAAAGTCTGCCAAAGCAATGCCAGCTACCAAAAAATTTTGTGGCAATGAGGTCGGATGTACCTGCTCGTATTCGGAGGAAACAGGTTCCGTTGGAGTTGTGCTAGTATCTCCAACAGTATTAGAAATCCTTGCATGTGACTCTTCAGATGGTCTCAGAATCCTAGTTGGCCTTGGAACGTCGATAACAACTCTTGTAGTATTTGGAAGCCTCGTTTGATCAATATATAACTCAACTATATTCCAACTACAACTTGGATGAAGTGTCCTAAGCAGGACAGGCCTCAGAGAACTGTCACTGTCTATGGGTACCAACATGAAGTACTGCCCATCCCCTTTACCAGCAGAATAACGGGCTCTCAATCTCAGAGTCATTTCACTTCTGTCCCAATTGGTTACTTCATATATCTTATCTGTTAATTCTGAGTAACCAAAATTGGGGGTAGCCCAAATAATTACAGGATCAACGTCACTATAAGAATATCCAATTTTTGGATCCTTAATTACTTTACCCCCAAAATATAACCAAATAGGGATATCAAATTCCATACCTATGCATAAAAATTAAAACATATTCAAATCATTCACTACTCAAAATGTGATGAATCTTTGAAATAAAAATCAAACATAAGGTTAGTATGATAATACCTTTCAAATGATACCAAAAAAACCACCGGCAAAATATTCGTTGTTGAGGAAGACTGAAAATGAGAGTGGGAGTGAGGAGTTAGGATGTATGGAATTTTATAGGACTCAAATGGTTGAAATTTTTTGATTATGAGATATAGGGTTTGTGGGTAAAAGGGGTGATGTTAGAGAGATGCGTTTTACGAATCAGAAGTGAAGAGGGGGAGAAGTAGGGGTTTTCGATTATAGGGATTTGTGCAAAAAGTAAATAACTGATGCCGTTATTCTGAAAAACGGCATCAGTACAAACGATGTCGTTCTCCAGAATAACGGCATCAGTTCTTTTTATTTTTTTCTTTCCATTCTCGAGCCAATGTTGATACATTATAGATCTATACTAAAAATAACCAATGCCGTTATTGGGAATAACGGCACGTAATTTTTTTCAAAAGAAGATGCCGTTATTGGGAATAACGGCATACAATTAGCTATTGCCGTTTTTCTCAATAACGTTTGTTGCTGACGTGTCACAGACAAGGGCAAATCGCTAAATGTTTTCCAAATAAGGGTAGTTCGCTAATTATTTTTAAAAACAAGGACATTTTGGCAAAATTTTCGCAGTCGACTTGCTGCCATCCAAACCACCCAAAATTGTTATTAGTTATCAATTCATACCAGAAATCTGCTTCAATTCATAATCGAACTTAATTTATGTATACACTAATTACTAGTTATCGAATAAATATATTAATACTTTTTCATATATATGACATTAAACAGTCAAATAGTTATTTAATTAGAATTTATTTGGAAATCAAGTCTTACTAAAACATTGAGGCAATGGAGAATAAAGGTAAATAATTAAGATTTTATGTACTTTATCAAACACAACGATACACACTTCTAAAAGAAAAAGAAAAGAAGAAGAAGAAGAAGAAGAAGAAAAATAATAGAATTATTTTGAGGATTAATCATGATATTTGATACACCTCCATTACAACCATCCAGCTTTGAATCTTAAAATAATTTTGTTCTTAAAAATAGTAGTAACAAATTGTCTTTATTTATTTACTGGTATTTAATACGTGCAATGCACGTTTTAATCAATATATAGGTTTTAAAGTAATATAATATAGCACATGTTAATTAATACATATTTTTTAAAGTAATATAAAGAGTATTGATATGGGTCAGGAATAAAACGTGGCTCACCCTGAGCCACTGGATCCCCTCAGGATACGCGTCCTTTCTGATCCTTCAGATCTGCCACGTCAGCACCGGAAAACCGCCCAGAGCTCTGCCACGTCAGCCCGGAAACCACTCCAGCGCCTGCCACGTCAGCCCTATACCGCCCGGCTTCCCACCGCTTCAGCCAATCGGGTAACCGGGTCCGGCCCAGCCCCAAACGGGTCTGGACCCGATTGGGATCCCCTATAAATAGCAGACCTTCCCCCCTGTCTGCAGGTAATGAAACTTTTCCCACAAAAACCCTAGTTACTGTTGCTTTATCCTAGTGACTGACTAGATCGTCGGAGGGTCTGCCACCGGAACCAACCCCGGTGTTCCTAGACCGTCTGCAGGTACACAAGACCTCGGATCCGAGCCCTCTGATCCGAGCCCAGACATCCACCTCACTACCAGCCCGTCGCAGGTACCGCTTGGCCAGCCGAGGGTCGTCTGACCAGAAGCTTTCTCCTTCAAATACAAATCGAGTAGAGAACTCACACCTGGTGCATCCACACGTCTCCCAGAAACAAACCGCATCAGGTTGGCGCCGTCTGTGGGAAAGCTCCTTCGAAAGCCGACCCGAGTCCTGCCGCCGAGTTTCCTCGACCGCCGAACTCCCATGGCCTCCAAAGGCAAGGGGGCTGCGTCCTCCGTCAACCGACGGGACACACCCCCACCAAACACGAATGCCGGACCGCGCGCGTCAAAGCACAGGGCTTCCCACCAGGGGTCCCAGCGGAGCGCCACCCGTCCAATCCAACCCGACCTACGAAGGGTAATCTCCAGCCGGCAGGCTAGTCGCAGTGGGGGAAGGGCCGCTTCCAACTCGGCCCCGAACCATCCTAGACCACCGCCGGAAGAACGAAGGCCAGCACTCAGCCGAGTCGGAAGGCAACCTCCGGTCCAACCGGCCCGAGCCGAGGGAGCTCCTGTCACTCAACAGGAGTTCCAGGATTTCCGAAGGGAAATTCTTGGGGCTCTCCAACGGGCCCCCAGGGAGGAAGCACGCCATTCCCAAACCCGGTTGGACGGCGAGGCCAGCGTCTCCCGCTCCTCAACAATCCAGCCCGAGGCCAATGGCGTGCTCCTAAGGCGCCTCCAAGAAATGGAGGACCGAATGGATCAAATGGGCGACGGAGGTGTCGGAGCCGGTCAGGGGTACAGACCTGTCCGACCCCCCTTTTCCGCCCCAAGCGGAAATACCGCGGAACTTCCGACCCCCACAATTCGAGACCTATAACGGCGAGGGGGATCCTGCTGATCACATGGAGGGTTTCAAAACCCTCATGATGATTCACAGCGCCTCGGATCCTTTGCTGTGCCGAGCATTCCCTGCCACCCTTCGGGGTCCGGCACGTGAGTGGTTCTCGAAACTCACCCCGGCTCCATTTACTCCTTTGATCAACTGGAGGGGAATTTCCTCGCCCATTTTGTAACCAGCCGGAAGGCCGAAAAAACGAGCGCCTCCTTACTTGGGCTCAGGCAGGAGGGGGGAATCCCTCAGGGCGTTTGTCCGGAGGTTCACAGCAGAGGCGAGGTCGGTCTCCTCTCTCGATCCAGGCGTCGCCTCCGCGGCATTTCGGCACAACGTCCGTCATGGACAGCTGAAAGCCTCTCTGGCAAAGAAGCCTCCGATCGATTTTCCCGACCTCCTCAACCGGGTTGAGAAATACATCAGGGCGGAGGAAGCCTTAAACCCAGATGAGTCCAGGGAAGCACCCGGAAAAGGGAAGCAGAAGGCCGAGGAAGTCGAGCCTTCTAAAAAGGCTCCGAGGGACGCGGGCACCATGAAGAAAGTACCGCCGATCGCTCGCTTCGAGAGGTATACCCCACTCACTTAGAATGTGTCCTCCATACTCCTGGCAATCGAGGATAGGGACCTCGTTCAGTATCCCCCTCGACCGTCCAACAACACTAGCAAGAAAAGGGATCAACGGTTCTACTGCCGCTTCCACCGAGACAACGGGCACGACACAGATCACTGCCGTGCCCTGAAAGACGAGATCGAGGCTCTCATTCAGCGAGGGTACCTCCGGGAGTACAAGCGGGACGACGGTCGGGGGCAGAAGGACACGAGGAACAGGAGAACCTCACCTCCTCCTCGAGCTCCCCTGCAACTCCTCGAGCGAGACAATGAGCTTGAAGAGCCTGATGGCCAAGCCATATTACACTGCGTCCACGGGGGGCCCATGGGAGGGGAATCCAACACCTCCCGCAAGGCGTTCATCCGGGACGTTAACGCCGTCCAAGGCCCTCTCCCCCCTCAAATTCAACCACTCCCCGTCTCCTTCTCGGGTGACGACCTGGAGGGGGTTCGACTCCCGCATTGCGACACCCTCGTGATCAATCTCAGCATGGCAAATTTTGATGCTCGGGGATCCTTGTGGACAACGGGAGCTCGGTCAACATTCTGTTCCTCGATGCTTTCGAGAACCTAAAGCTGCCCCGTAGCAAGCTCAAGCCTGCAGGATACACCCTGCACGGATTTTCTGGAGTTCCGGTGACGATCGAGGGGATCGTCACGCTGGACGTCACGGCTGGTACGGCCCCGAATCGGAGGACCGAGTCCATGGACTTCATGGTTGTCAATGTCAAGGCAGCCTACAATGCCATACTCGGTCGACCGGGCCTCTGCTCTCTCCAGGTTGTCCCCTCGGCCTACCACCAGAAGATGAAGTTCCCTACCAGTACCAGGGTAGGAGTGGTCCGAGGGAACCAGGAAGCCGCTCGCTCTTGTTATATGACAGCAATAGGAAGCGGAGTGTTTCCCCTCGACGCCGTGGAGATGCAGCCACAAAGGACCCAGCCAGAACCAGAGTCGGCAGACGAGCTGGAGGATGTCTCCTTCGAGACAGGGGATTCATCGAAGCAATTTCGAGTAAGTCGCTCCCTCGCACCCCGCCTTAAATCCGACCTCATCACCTGCATTCGGCGCAATGTCGATCTGTTTGCCTAGAAGCCATCTGACATGCCCGGTATTTCCGAGGAGCTCATCATGCATAAGCTCAGCGTGATCCCTGGCTCGAAACCGGTGGTCCAAAAGCGACGTAAGTTTGCGCCAGAGCGACAACAGGCAGTTAATGCAGAAGTCGACAAGCTCCTGGCCGCGCGCTTCATCCAAGAGGTCAGCTACCCCGAGTGGCTGGCGAACGTCGTCATGGTCAAGAAGGCGAGCGGGAGCTGGAGGATCTGCATAGATTTCACAGATCTCAACAAAGCGTGCCCGAAGGATCCGTTCCCCCTCCCCAGAATCTATGCTCTTGTCGATGCAACGTCGGGTCACGAGCTCCTGTCCTTTATGGATGCATTTTCAGGCTACAATCAGATCCGCATGTTCCCTCCCGACATCGCCAAGACGTCCTTCGTCACAGATCAGGGGCTCTACTGCTACAGGGTCATGCCTTTCGGACTGAAGAACACCGACGCCACGTATCAGAGGCTCGTCAACCGGGTCTTCAAGGAGCAAATCGGGCGCAATATAGAAGTATATGTGGATGACACACTCGTCAAGAGCCGGCGAGGGGAGGATCACGTAGCCGACCTGGAGGAGGCCTTTGGAGTACTTCGGACCCATAATATGAGACTTAATCCGAACAAATGCGCCTTCGGCGTCTCCGCAGGAAAGTTTCTTGGGTTCATTATCAGCCAAAGGGGAATCGAAGCGAACCCCGAAAAGATCCAAGCAATCCTAGACATGGCTCCTCCTAGGAACATCAAAGAAGTCCAACGGCTGACGGGGAGACTAGCGGCCATCGGCCGTTTCCTCTCCAAGTCCGGAGAGAAGTCTCTTCCCTTCTTCAAAGCCCTGCGCGGCACCGATGGGTTCGAATGGGGAGTCCAACAGCAAGAGGCCTTCGCCCAGTTAAAGGAATACCTCTCGAACCCTCCCCTCCTCAGCAAGCCCGAACCAGGGGAGCCACTTTGGCTTTACCTATCAGCCTCGGAGAAGGTGCTCAGCGCCATTCTCGTTCGGGAGGAAGAGGGATCACAGAAGCCTGTATATTACGTCGGCAAGGTCCTACTCAATGCCGAGACCAGGTATTCTCGGATGGAGAAGGTGGCGTACGCCCTGGTCATGGCCTCGCGGAAGCTCCGCCCATATTTTCAATCTCATTCTGTCCAAGTACTGACGGACCAACCCCTGAAGACCGTACTCTACAAACCAGAAAGCTCGGGTCGACTCGTGAAATGGTCGGTTGAGCTCAGCCAGTATGACATTGGCTATCAGCCCAGAACAGCCATCAAGGGGCAGGCGCTCGCGGAGTTCATTACGGAGTGCACCATCTCCGAGCACCCTACAAGCAAGGAAAGCGACCAGACGTGGGAAGTTTACGTCGATGGTTCCTCCTGCGAGGCAGGAAGCGGAGCAGGCATCATCCTGCGAGGCCCGGACGGTTTTCTTCTACAATACTGCCTCTGCCTCAACTTCCCGGCCTCCAACAACGAGGCCGAGTACGAGGCAATGATCGCTGGTCTCACTCTCGCTCATCAGGCCGGTGCCAAGCAGATCAGGACTTTTAGCGACTCCCAGCTCGTGGTCAACCAGATCACCGGGGAGTACAAGGCCCGTGACGATCGCATGGTTCGTTACCGAGCTGTAGTTCAACGCCTGCTAACGTCCTTCAACGAGTCGGCTATTTTGAGGATCGCCCGGGAACAGAATGTCCAGGCTGACGCTTTGTCAAAATTGGCTTCCTCTTCCTTCGAAGGTCTCGATCGCACGGTCCTGATCGAGGTCATGCTAAAACCTAGCATCGACATCCCGGAGGTCCTGTGCATTGAAGATGGGGCTCCCCCCGAAGACTGGACCACACTGATTAGGTGATTTCTCGTCAAGGGAGAGCTCCCAGAAGACCGAGGCGAAGCAAGAAGGGTCAGGGCCCGTGCGGAAAGGTTCACAATGATCGACTCAACACTCTTCAAGAGGTCCTACACTACCTCGGATGGACGGCCTTATCTCCGCTGCCTCACTCCCGATGAAGCCGAATATGCTCTCAAGGAATTACACGAGGGGATTGGCGGGTGTCACATGGGGAGTTGTTCGCTCGCGCGAAAGGCTTTGAACCATGGGTACTACTGGCCCACCATGTTGCAGGACGCTTTGACCCTTGTCAAGAAGTGTGGCCCCTGTCAGAGATTCTCGCCCATCAAAAGAGTCCCGCAAGCAAACCTCCGGTCCATGGCCAGTTCGACCCCCTTTGCAATGTGGGGGATGGATCTTGTAGGCCCCTTTCCAAAGGCAACAGGGCAACGAAAGTTTCTTATAGTGGCGATCGACTACTTCACAAAATGGATCGAGGCGGAGCCATTAGTTACGATCACCGAGCAGCAGACCCAACAATTCTTCTGGAAGCACATTATCTGTCGGTTCGGAATCCCCCAAGTACTTGTTACGGATAACGGGACCCAGTTCGCAGGGAAGCATTTCCGCAAGTTCTGCGAAGACCTCGGTATCCAGCAACGCTTCTCTTCAGTATGCCATCCCCAATCCAACGGACAAGCAGAGAACGCGAATCGTCAGATCCTCGACGGACTCAAGAAGTGACTCGATGATTCCTCAAAAGGGCTATGGGTCGACGAACTGGCAAGCGTTCTCTGGGCCCACCGAACAACAAAAAGAATCCCGACAGGGGAGTCGCCTTTCAACTTAACTTACGGCGCTGAGGCCGTCATTCCCCTGGAAATAGGTATCCCCTCTCCCCGAATTATGGCTTTTGACGAGGCAAGCAACTCCATGCAACTACGAGCAGACCTGGACCTCATTGACGAGGTCAGGGAGAAGTCGGCCATCAGAAGGAACATCTACCAGCAAAGGATCGAGAGGTTCTACAACAAGAAAGTGCGCCCAACAAACATTGCACTCGGAGACCTTGTCCTCCGGAAACTGGCGGTATCCAACCCTGGCCAGAAAAGAAAGTTGGCACCAAACTGGGAAGGCCCTTACAAGGTTTCAGAGGTCGTACGACCGGGCACTTATCGCCTGACCGATACCGACGGCAAGCCCGTCAAGAGGCCCTGGAATGCGGAACACCTGATTAAGTTTTTAGAAGGGTAGCCTAGTCTTTTGTAATCGGCACGTTGCGCCTAGTCTTTTGTAAAGTCCTGTAAACGGGACGTCGTGCCTAGACTTTTTGTAACAAACACATTTTGTAAACATGTCAGCTTTCTTAAAACAAGCTTATAATTCCAAACCTTGTAAACAGATAAATGACCTCACGGACTCGGCATAGGACTCGGCACCCGGATGAAATCGCGAGCCCAAACATGTTTCTCTGACAAGCATGGGACTCGGCACCCGGATGGAATCCCGAGCCCAAACATGCTTGTCTTACAAGCATAGGACTCGGCGCCCGGATGGAATCCCGAGCCCAAACGCGCTTCTCTCACAAGCATAGGACTCGGCACCCGGATGAAATCGCGAGCCCAAACGCGCTTCTCTTACAAGCATGGGACTCGGCACCCGGATGGAATCGCGAGTCCAAACACGTTTGTCGTACAAGCATAGGACTCGGCACCCGGATGAAATCGCGAGCTCAAACGTGCTTCTCTTACAAGCATGGGACTCGGCACCCGGATGGAATCGCGAGTCCAAACATGTTTGTCTTACAAGCATAGGACTTGGCACCCGGATGAAATCGCGAGCCCAAACGTGCTTCTCTTACAAGCATGGGACTTGGCACCCGGATGGAATCCCGAGCCCAAACACGCTTCTATCACAAGCATAGGACTCGGCTCGCACCATCTCTCCGAGAGAACATGTGCAGGCGCTCGGCGCCGACCCCGAGCAAGGTGGGTGCCCTCTCCGAGGGCACCGCGACCTGAACGCTCGGCGGCCGCGCTACGCTACGCCTGCAGTTGCCTTTCTCACCGTTGTGGGGGCTCGGCATCCGTCCCTCGCTCGATTTGGTCTCTTCGGAGGCCATCAACCGATGCTCGAGGCGACATCTGCCAGCCACTCCCGCACCGTCTCTCCACGAGAACATGTGCAGGAGCTCGGCGCCAACCCCGAGCAAGGCGGGTGCCCTCTCCGAGGGCACCGCGACCTGAACGCTCGGCGGCGGCGCTACGCTACGCCTGCAGTTGCCTTTCTCACCGTTGTGGGGGCTCGGCACCCGTCTCTCGCTCGGTTTGGCCTCCTCGGAGGCCATCAACCGAGACTCGAGGCGACATCCGCCAGCCACTCCCGCACCGTCTCCCCACGAGAACAAGTGCAGGAGATCGGCGTCGATCCCGAGCAAGGCGGGTGCCCTCTCCGAGGGCACCGTGACCTGAACGCTCGGCGGAAATGCTCGACGCTGCCTACCGCCTGTTCCCTCACCAAGTGTTGGAAAAAAATTTTCTTTTTAGTTTTGAGGCGTCCGCCTTCCGCAGACACCCCAAGCCTTGAGTCGGATTATTGGCCACCCTCTCACCCGTGAACAGCTCGGGGTTTACGTCTTTTTGCAAGACCCAAACCCCAAACTGCTCAAGGATGGAAGGGGGGCCAAAGACTAGCGGCTCTCTCTCTCTCAAAGCGCACCATTCCGAGCCAGCTGATTGCAACTGCAAAGGTTCGGCCTGCCCTGGAAACCGAGCCTTCACAGTTGCAAACAACTTGCCCGGAACGCCCTTCAGAACCACAGTTACAAACAGCTCGCCGAGCTTCGGACTTCTCCGAACACCCCAAACGATCGGTCAGCCCACCGCTCACCAACGAACAACCCGGTATACCATGGCCCTGACGGCCGGTACCCCGAATTGTTCGAGGGTGATCGGTGTGCCTCCGATCCGGGATGCTCGAAAAAATTATATTTTTTGGACGCCCGCCATAGGCAGGCATCCAAGTCGAATGACTCACTGATCAAAAACAGATGGGGAGCGGTGATTATATAGCCCCCTGAGGCCTCATTTATTACGCCTGGGAATATGAAACGGCGGAAGGCGAAGCGTCGCCATTAATGCTCCTAGGAATGCGAAACATCGCAATTATTGACGCAGTCGCGTCAGTTGCGACTCTTCGTAGATTCCGCACCAACTACCCTCGGCATCCGAGACAGTCAAGGCTCCGGAGAACAAATGATCTTATTCATTACTCATTGCTTACAACTCAATGAACGAAAATACAATTACAAAGAAGGCTCTCAACTCACTCACACTCAGCCGGGAACTCGAATTCGGGGCTCCTATGACGCTCGGCTACTGATATGGCTAAAAATAGGATTAAATCGGGACCGCTCACATCGGACACGAATCTTAAAGCTCAGGGGTAAAATGGTAATTTCACCTACAAATGGGTCTGAAATGGGAACTGGGTCTTTATCCAAAGCCCAATAACCCATAAACGGATCCACATCAACTGGGTACGGGTTCCAACCCGCTGCACATCCAGTCCAGAAAAGATAGAATTAGGGTTTCTGATTAATCCTAATCAACGACCCTGATTCACATCTATCTTTTCACCGGGAATTAGGGATTCAATTCCTTATCTGATTACTAGGAGAATATTCCTTATCTGATCACAGGGATTACATTCCTAATTTGATCCCTAAGACGCCTATAAATACCCCCCATCCATCTCCATTAAGAGGTAATCAATACTTTTCCAATTTACGCTCTTTCATAATCATTTCTGGTTACTAACTTGAGCGTCGGAGGGTGCGTCGCCGGGATCAACCCCGGTGTCTCGCACTTTTTGCAGGTGTACGGCAGGAGTCAACGGTCAAACCCCGGCGGAACAGGTTAGAGGTTTGCTATTCAGGTTTTTCACGAATCCATAAATTCTATCTGTTTACCCCCACACCAGATTTAGCGGTAACAGATTGGCACCGTCTGTGGGAACACCAAACGAATAGCAGCCCCTCTTCCCGTTGGTCCGATCTTCTCCAGCCATGCCTCCGAGAAAAGTCAGGTCCAGAGGGTCCAACCGCGGGCCCAACCCCGTCGATCAGCAAGAGGTAGTCCCCGTCCAACCCGCTCCGCAGCAGAGACAACTCCCGCTTCAAGTGGAGGACCCTCTTCAACAAGATCAGCCTCCTCTTCAGAATCAGCAACCCCCCAAGGGTCCCACCGGTCCTCAGAATGTCGGTGCGGGGGGCTCCCGCATGAAGCAACCTCTCCATCAAGACCGCGTCTCCATACACAAAGCCTCTACGGATTCCATGGCCTCTCATAATCCTCAAAACCGGCAGAAGGTGGAGGACTTACGCCACCGTCTGGACGAGAAGCGGGCCCGAGAGGGAGCCTCCCGCCAACAACGTCCGGGTGAGCGATCCCCTCACCGCCGAGACTACAGAAGATCCCCTGTCCGAAGGGGAAGGAGGGAGTCCCCCGAGCATTACAGAAGGAGGCACTCCCCCGCAGATCGGCAACAGCCCAGGAACAATGAGGCACCAATCACCCGTGCCGAGTTCCAGCAGTTCCAAGCAATGGTACAACAGGCACTCAACCTCCGTCAAAACCCTAATGAGCCGAAGGCCCCGTCCCCTCCTCCAGTCCGAAGCCCTCGCCGACGGTCCCCATCTCCTCGTCCCGCTCCTACCAACTCCCGGCGTACCCCAAGTCCTCGTCGCTCCCGAAGTTACCATCGCCGCAGCCCTCGCTCTCCCTCCTACGAAGACGAGTCTAGAGGATCGGCTGATTACCGTCGGAGGGACGACGCCATGTATCGCCGTCTTCATGAGGTAGAGAGGCGCCTGGGTCAGATAGGTCGAGAAGAAGAGCTTAAGGGGAGGACCCTACGTCCTACTCAACCCCCTTTCTCCCGAACCATTGTGGATGCATCTGTGCCGTTCGGCTTCAAACCTCCCCAATTTGAGCCTTACACCGGGGAGACTGACCCCGTTGACCACATTGAGAGCTTTAAGACTCTCATGCTCATCCACCAAGCCTCCGATGCCCTGCTGTGCAAGACATTCCCTGCTACTCTCAAGGGCTCGGCTGGGGAATGGTACTCCCGCCTCGCCCTGTCTTCCATATTCTCCTTCGAGCAGTTCGAAACACTCTTCATCACCTACTTCGTGAGTAGCAGGCGCACGGAGAAGACCAGCATCTCACTCCTCCAGCTCAGGCAAGAGAAAGGTGAGAAGTTAAGAGACTATGTGAAGAGGTTCACTGCGGAGGTCAGGTCCATGGCCTCCCTTGACCAATCCGTCGCAACGGCCGCCTTCCAATCCAATGTCTTCAATTCCAGCCTTCGTTCCTCTCTTGCTAAGAAGCCTCCACAGAACTTTGCCGACCTCCTTCTCAGGTGTGAAAAGTACATTCGGGCCGAAGAGGCTCTCAACCCCCCTACTCTTGAGGAGACATCTTCCGGAAACAAACGGAAGAACACAAGTGAAGAGGGGTCCCAAAAATCCCAGAAGGACAGTAATGGCCAACGCCGTTCGACTCCACGTTTTGAGAAGTTCACCCCCCTCATTGCTAATATATCAGAAGTTCTTATGGAGGTGGACAAGGAAGGGCTACTCCGTGCTCCCCCTAGAATGAACACACCTGGCAAGAAGAGGAACAAGGATAAGTGGTGCCGCTTTCACAGGGACCACGGCCACGACACGGATGATTGTCGGGCTCTCAAGGAGGAGATCGAAGAACTCATACAGCGGGGGCACCTTACCAAGTTCGTCCAAAAAGATGGGGCCGAGCTTCCCTATTAAGGAGCCAACGAACGTACGGAAAGGCCCGCCGAACTTCAAGACTCAGAACCTCCCAGCTCCTCTCGAGAGGTCTTCACCTTATCATAGAAGTAGGATCTTGATTTTCAATAAGGCCGATGCTTGTAACCCGGCCAATAGCATGTAATAATGGCTCGCCCTATTGAAGCAGCCACTTAGTTTATTTCAATAAAACTTTACATTTTTTCATTGGAAATTGTTGCTCTTGCTTCATCTCAATCTCTCCGAGTCACGACTCGTTAAATGGTGATTTCGGAGTCCAGCTTCTTCTACATGGCTCCTCCCGCAACTCACTAAACTCTAACGATGGTTCCGGAGTCCAACACTTGGTTCGATTCTGCTTCGAATAACTTGCTCTTAAGCGGGTTAGAAGTGGTTCGCCATTCGAAATTGCTCCCACAACCGTTGAATAAATCTAACGATGGTTCCGGAGTCCAACACTTGGTTCGATTCTGCTTCGAATAACTTGCTCTTAAGCGGGTTAGAAGTGGTTCGCCATTCGGAATTGCTCCCATAACCGTTGAATAACTCTAACGATGGTTCCGGAGTCCAACACTTGGTTCGATTCTGCTTCGAATAACTTGCTCTTAAGCGGATTAGAAGTGGTTCGCCATTCGAAACTGCTCCCACAGCCGTTGAATGGTTCGGAGTCCAACACTTGGTTCGACTCTACTCCGCAAGTTCGCTCCTAAGCGAGCTAGGGGTAGTTCACCATTCGAAATTGCTCCCACACCCCTTAAACTGACAATGGTTCCGGAGTCCAACACTTGGCTCGATTCTACTTCGCAAGTTCGCTCCCAAGCGAGCTAGAAGTAGCTCGCCATTCAAAACTGCTCCCACAGCCGTTGAATGGTTCGGAGTCCAACACTTGGTTCGACTCTACTCCGCAAGTTCGCTCCTAAGCGAGCTAGGGGTAGTTCGCCATTCGAAATTGCTCCCACACCCCTTAAACTGACAATGGTTCCGGAGTCCAACACTTGGCTCGATTCTACTTCGCAAGTTCGCTCCCAAGCGAGCTAGAAGTAGCTCGTCATTCGGAACTGCTCCCACAGCCGTTGAATGGTTCGGAGTCCAACACTTGGTTCGACTCTACTCCGCAAGTTCGCTCCTAAGCGAGCTAGGGGTAGTTCGCCATTCGGAATTGCTCCCACAACCCTTAAATTGACAATGGTTCCGGAGTCCAACACTTGGCTCGATTCTACTTCGCAAGTTTGCTGTTAAGCGAGCTAGAAGTGGTTCGCCATTCGGAATTGCTCCCACAACCGTTGATTCCCTCACTTAAACAACGAGTTCGGAGCTCACCACTCTCTCCTTGGGTCGCTCCTCAAGCTCGTCTCACAAACGGCTCTCTCCCAGGGTCAAGCTCTTCGCTCCGCTCGCCTCCAAAAGCGGACCTCTTCTCAACGAGTTCGGAGCTCACCACTCTCTCCTAGAGTTGCTCCTCACACTCGTCTCACAAAGGGCTCTCTCCCAGAGTCAAGCTCTTCACTCCGCTCGCCCCCAAAGCGGACCTCTTCTCAACGAGTTCGGAGCTCACCACTCTCTCCTAGAGTTGCTCCTCACACTCGTCTCACAAAGGGCTCTCTCCCAGAGTCAAGCTCTTCACTCCGCTCGCCCCCGAAGCGGACCTCTTCTCAACGAGTTCGGAGCTCACCACTCTCTCCTTGGGTCGCTCCTCAAGCTCGTCTCACAAATGGCTCCCTTCTAGAGTCAAGCTCTTCACTTCGCTCGCCCCCGAAGTGGACCTCTTCTCAACGAGTTTGGAGCACAACTCTCTCCTAGAGTTCCTCCTCACACTCGTTTCACAAATGGCTCTCTCCCAAAGCCAAGCTCTTCGTTTTGCTCACCTCAAAGGATGGGTCTTCCCACGGCTCTTACAAGGGTCTTCCTAACACAAGGGTTTTTCCCAGCACGGCTTCTCCGCCCCTAGGAGTGGAGCCCCTCTTCCAAAATCCCCACGACCAAAACACTCCTCAACTTCATGAAGACAAGGATGTTGCGGGGCTATTTTGACCATGATGGAGGGTGAATCCTCGTCTCACTCCTAAAGAGAAGTTGTAGATCTTCGGATTAGCTTCGAAACAAGGGGTCGTACACCCCGAGCCGACCTCCGTAGCACCGGGAACATCAAGAAGAACTCTGCAGGGAAAAATCGGAGTTCGGCACAAGCTGCCGAGTGTTCTCGGAACCGACCTCGCTACGGGGGAAAAATCGAGTTCGGCACCAGCTGCCGAGCGTTCGTGACACCGACCTCGTTACGGGGAAAAAGTCAAGTTCGGCACCCAACGCCGAGCGTTCGTGACACCGACCTCGTTACGGGGAAAAAGTCAAGTTCGGCACCCAACGCCGAGCGTTCGTGACACCGACCTCGTTACGGGGAAAAATCAAGTTCGGCACCCAACGCCGAGCGTTCGTGACACCAACCTCGTTACGGGGAAAAAGTCAAGTTCGGCACCCAACGCCGAGCGTTCGTGACACCGACCTCATTACGGGGAAAAAATCGAGTCCGGCACCCAATGCCGAGCGTTCGTGACACCGACCTCGTTACGGGGAAAAAATCAAGTTCGGCACCCGACGCCGAGCGTTCTCGGAACCGACCTCGTTACGGGGGAAAAATCGGACCTCGGCACCCCTTCGCCGAACGCTCTCATATACAAGCAACCAAACAAACAACACAAAAAAGAAAAGGGGGGCTATAGGGTCGGGTTCAGACCCGTTAAGGATCCAAACCCAAACCCTCTCTCTCTCTCCTCCCATTCTTCTCCAACAAAGTTGCCGCCGATCCCAAGCAAAAAACCAAAACACTCCTCAACTTCATGAAGACAAGAATGTTGCGGGGCTATTTTGACCATGAAGGAGGGTGAATCTTCGTCTCACTCCTAAAGAGAAGTCGTAGATCTTCGAGTTAGCTTCGAAACAAGGGGTCACACGCCCCGAGCCGACCTCCGTAGCACCGGGAACATCGAAAACTCTCTTCAACCTCATGTATACAAGGATATTCTCTGGCTGTTTTGACCATGAAGGAGGGTGAATCTTCGTCTCACTCCTAAAGAAAAGTCGTAGATCTTCGAGTTAGCTTCGAAACAAGGGGTCGCACGCCCCGAGCCGACCTCCGTAGCACCGGGAATATCAAGAAGAACTCTGCAGGGAAAATTGGAGTTCGGCACCCGCTGCCGAGCGTTCTTGCCACCGACCGTTTTACGGGCTTGAGTTCGGCACCAGTTGAGTTCGGCACCCGCTGCCGAGCGTTCTTGCCACCGACCGTTTTACGGGCTTGAGTTCGGCACCAGTTGAGTTCGGCACCCCTGCCGAGCGTTCTTGCCACCGACCGTTTTACGGGCTTGAGTTCGGCTCCAGTTGAGTTCGGCACCCGCTGCCGAGCGTTCTTGCCACCGACCGTTTTACGGGCTTGGGTTCGGCACAGTTGAGTTCGGCACCAGCTGCCGAGCGTTCCTGACACCGACCGTTTTACGGGCTTGAGTTCGGCACCAGTTGAGTTCGGCACCAGCACAGACCCACAAAAAGCAAAAAAAAAAAAAAAAAAGGTTAGGGGGACAAGGGGCCGGGTTCGGACCCATTAAGGGGACCCAAACACAAACCGAACCATCCCTTCTTCTTCAGCCATTTTGGCGCCAAAACTCAAGCAAAAACCAAACCCATGCAAAAACCGAAAAGCACAGTTCGTCAGCTTCTTCTCTAAAACGACCCCTTCTTCAAAACCCAACTCCTCCAAGGCTGAGCTCCGAGCTTCGCCACGTTCGTCCAGACCCCGAGCTCCTCCCTCGCCGAACCCAACTCCGAGCGCACCGCCGCTCCAAGCAAACCTCGCCAGCCCCCATCGCCGAGCTCACAAAGTCTCCGCCAAGTGCTTCGAACTCATCGCGAGGCTTCGTCGCCGAGCTCATCTGCCGAGCTCGCTTCGCCGCCAAGCTCATCTCCACTCACCATCAGCTCCCTCTTCGAGCTTCGTCATGGCTGACCACGATGCTGAGCTCCGACATCTCCTCAAGCTCCGTCATCTTCAACCTTTAAGCCGAGCTCACAACTGCGCCAAACCCAAACAAGAAGAGCCGACCTCCTCCCGCGCTCGATCGACCTCTTCGAGCTCACCACCATCGCGTGCTCCACCTTCGAGCTGCGATGCCGAGCTCCGCTATGGTCGAACTCCGAGTTCTCCTTGCCGCCATGGCCGAACGCCTCTCACCGACATCGACAACTCCGACCTCCATCAAGCTCCGCCAAGCTCTCCTCCTCCGTCGAGCTCAACGAACACCAAGCTCCTCGACTGAGCTTCGAACCCAACTCCTCGTCGAGCTAGCCATTGCCGAGCTCGACCTTCTCACCGAACCCACTGTTAAGCTCGAACCTCTCGAGCTCTCCCTTCATAGCTGTCGAGCTCTCCCAACAGACGAGCTCCACCACCACATCGAAAACTCCGACCTCCATCAAGCTCCGCCAAGCTTTCCTCCTCGTCGAGTTCACCGACGCCGAGCTCGAGCCCTCCTCTCGTCTCCACGCCGACGAGCACCATCAAAGCTTCAGAGCTCCCTCACCTCCTCTTCGAGCTCGCCATCCAACCGCCTCGCGACTGAGCTCCGAACTCGAGCTCCGTCTCCTCCGTCGAGCTCCCGACCTCGACTCCACCGCCAAGCTCGTAAACGAGAAGACACGACCGGACGCCGTCGTCACTGAGCTCTGCCGAAGCTCAGTCACCGACCTCCTCCATCGCAAGCTCCCCTCGCGACTGAGCTCCGAACTCGAGCTCCGTCTCCTTCGTCGAATCTCCGAAGCTCCGAACCCAATCCTTCCGCTGACGAGCTCCACCTCCGACGACCACCTTCTAGCTCCACTCCACGTCGACCTCCGAAGACGAGCTCCCCCGTTGAGCTCCACTTCGCGAGTGTCTGGCGCTTCGAGACTGGAGAAAACGAAGGAGCACGAAGAAGTGGAAGAGAGAAAGAAGAAGCAGCGGGAGAGAGAGAAGAAGAGAGAAACAGAGCTGGCAAAAAAAAAAAAAAAAAAAAAAAGAAGTCAAACTTTGACTGCCACGTGTCGCCCACGTGGACTTCGGCCACTTTTGCCGAGCGTTCATGGAACCGACTTTGTTACACCAAAAAAATGGCCTCTTCTTCCTCCTCCCGATGCACGCTCGCTTGATCGTGATCAATGCATACGATCGCGCCACGTGTCCAGGTAATATTCAATTTATTTATTTACTTATTTATTTGTTTTAATTATTTTAAAAATCCGAAAAAATATTTAAAAATCGGAAAAAATTAAATAAAAATTCTAAAAATAATTATAAATTCAGAAAAATTATTTTAAAATTCTGAAAAATATAATTATTTAATTAGAATAATTATTTAATATTTTTAATAATTAATTATTTAATTCAGAAAATGAATAAAAAATTCAAAAAAATGAGAAAAAATTCAGAAAATCTGGAAAAATCACCAAAAATCCAGAAAATTCTGAGGATATTTTTGGGTATTTTACAAGCCCAGAATAACACCGTTACACCCCCGAGCAAGATCCAAACTCCCTTAAGAACACCGATAAAATCCCGTACGCCATTAGAACAACAAAACTACTCCTCAAAGACTGAAAAACTCAGTATTTAGGAGTGGGGGACTCGTGATATGGCTAAAAATAGGATTAAATCGGGACCGCTCACATCGGACACGAATCTTAAAGCCAGGGGTAAAATGGTAATTTCACCTACAAACGGGTCTGAAATGGGAACTTGGTCTTTATCCAAAGCCCAATAACCCATAAACGGATCCACATCAACTGGGTACGGGTTCCAACCCGCTGCACATCCAGTCCAGAAAAGATAGAATTAGGGTTTCTGATTAATCCTAATCAACGGCCCTGATTCACATCTATCTTTTCACCGGGAATTAGGGATTCAATTCCTTATCTGATTACTAGGAGAATATTCCTTATCTGATCACGGGGATTACATTCCTAATTTGATCCCTAAGACGCCTATAAATACCCTCCATCCATCTCCATTAAGAGGTAATCAATACTTTTCCAATTTACTCTCTTTCATAATCATTTCTGGTTACTAACTTGAGCGTCGGAGGGTGCGTCGCCGGGATCAACCCCGGTGTCTCGCACTTTTTGCAGGTGTACGGCAGGAGTCAACGGTCAAACCCCGGCGGAACAGGTTAGAGGTTTGCTATTCAGGTTTTTCACGAATCCACAAATTCTATCTGTTTACCCCCACACCAGATTTAGCGGTAACAGCTATTCCGACCAAGGAGGACGCACCCGCCACAGAGCTCTCCGCATCATCCGGCTGGGTCTCCACCGGCGAGGGCGGCGGCAACTGTCCCGGGGTGGAGTTGCTCGCCTCTTCAACAAGACCAGCACCCAGTATAAGCTTCAACTGGCGCACCTCTAACTCTTTCTCTACGACGGCCTCGCGAAGAAAAGATTCGGATGCCGATCGCCCACTAGAGGTATCCGAGACCGCCCAGTCCTTCTCAATGACCCACCAGTCTCGATCGGCTACAATTTTTCTTAAGCGAGCCACCTCTAGGCCGAGCTCTCTCGACTTGTTCAGAAAGTAATTCTTGGCGGCCTCTCGGTCCCGAGCCAACTTTCGTTGACGAGCCAGCTTCTATCAAAAGAAAAGTAAAGTATCACAAAAAGCAAGTGTTCGAGGGTCGGCCCAAAAATTTCATATTTCATTCCATTTCAAAAATGTTTGATACAAAAATTCGCGGTGGCCAGTCCGCCGAAGGCATTTACATTCAAAAAGGATAAAAAAAAAAAAACATCTAGTCTTGGGGGTCGAGTGGCACCTCTTCTTCGCCGTGACCTTCTTCGCCACCATCGCCACCAGGGGTCGGAGGAAGGTCCGGTTTCCACCCGAAGCTGAGGTGATCGACGTTGCACTCCGGATAAATATATTTGAAGTGAGACTTGACCTGCTCATAAGCCTCGTCTTGCGCCGTCACCAATGTCTCCCCCAAGACCGCCTCTAAATCTGCCACGGCCTTCTGCGCCTTTTCCTTCTCCGCCGCCTCGGCCGCAATCTTTTTTAGCAGATCCTCTCGGTCCTGCTTATGGATCCTGTCCAAGGAGTCTATCTGGGCCTCGTGAACGGTCACCCTGTCCCGGGCCTCCTTCAAGTCATCCGTCGCCTTGGTCAGCTCCCGGAGGAACTTCTCCGCCTGTCTCCGCTCGTACAGGATCTCCTTCTCCAGACACTTGTGGAAGTGCTGACCGTGGAGCATCGACTGTTACCAAAGAATCGAAGTTAGTTATAAGCGCGAAATAAGTAAAATCAGGAAGACCTCGGCCGACTTACCGAAAGGTTGGCTTGGGCCCATCGCATATAGGCCTGGTCGGCTGTCTGCACAGCCAAGGCCATTCCGTCCCGTTCGGTAATGGCCTTGGAGACGAACTCCATCGCTACGGGTCCGTCGAGAATGTAGTCCCCCTTCAAGATCGACCAATCGGGGGCAAAGGGCATGGTCCCCATCCTTCCCACCAGCTCCGCGGCGCTCGGACGTACGGGGGGAAGCTGCTGCGACGGGGCCTCGACCGTCTTCCCCGAGCCCCCCGCTGCGTCTCGAGCCGACCTCGACGCATGGGACTGGTGCGGGTGATGCTTCTTTTGCTTCTTCAAAGGAGATTGCCCCTCCGGGGCTGGGGGCGGTGCTTGGGAGGGCCCTCCGGCTTGCTGGATCGGAGCGGAGAGCTTCCTCTTCTCGGCGGCGAGGCGATCCTGCTCTTCCTTCTTCTTCTTCTCCTGCCTCGTCTTCTCGGCCGCGGCGAGTAGGATCTTCTTTGCTTGCGCCTGTTGTGTCGACATCCCTACAACAAGAAAAGAAAAGAAAGGCTAAACGTTAACACGAAGGCAGGAAGATGAAAAAATAAGGAAAGAGACATACTAGGGTCGGCGGGACTCAGTCCGGCCCTCTCTAGGTGAACTTCAGTCACCCGAAGCCATGAGATGCTGTCACCCCTGACTATCTCTTCAACCCTCCCCCACTCTCGGGCAGACAACTCGTTCCTCTTAGGAGGCTTACGCTTCGGCTTCACGAAATTCCACTGGGTCGGGATATCCCATTCGCCTTCGGTCTTCACGACGAAATACTTATCCCTCCAAAGCTTGATCGAGTCAGGGTGGCCGTGCACCACTCTCTTGTTTGGCCTCGGCGTGAAGAAGAATACGCCCTCAATGTCTCCGAGCGAACCGATACTGAAGATGGCCCGGAAGTAGGAAAGCCTCGGCTTCACCCCTTTTTCTTGACACTTCAGGACGAAACAGATAAGGTGCTTCCACGAGTTGGGGCCGTACTGCATGGGGGACAGCTCCGCCCAGTTCAAGACCGTCTTTATAAAAGGGTGCAGGGGCAGCCTCAACCCCGAGATAAAGGCGTGCTCTGGGAATATACAATACCCCGGAGCTAACATTGTCGTGGGACGACTACCTGGGCTCGGTAGAAGGAGCTCGTACTCCCTCGGAATATAGTAAGCGGCCCTGATGATATTGAGGTACTCCGGTCTCAAAACACTCGGGGTGGTGTCCGCACGGATCCTCGTCCTTGTATTCTCCCCAAGCACGGGAGGGATCGGTTGAATATCCTTGACATCGTCGGGATAGCTTCGTATAGACACGGGATTCCGAAAGGTAGGCGGTGGCACGTCAAGGCCCTCCCTCGGCGCATTCTCATCAGGCGAGGAGGGACTTTGAGGGATGGTGAGGACTCTCTTCTTCCGACGCGGTCGAGGCTTGCGTTCAGGGGAGGGCGTCGACAAGGGGGGCAACGAAGGCAGATCCTGATCTCCTTCATGACCGGCCCCCTGCGCACCAATACCCTCTCCTCCCTCACTTTCCGTGTCAACCTGATCTCCTTCGTCACCCTCTTCGTCATCACCACCACCACCCTCCTCTTCATCATCACCAGCACCCTGATCTGACTCCTCGTCCTCATCATCACTATCCTCGTCCGCACCGCCCTCTTCCATCGGCTCCTTCCCTAGCCTCCGGGAACTCAGCGGTTGCACAATTAAGGCTACGCCACTGTCGCCTTCGGAGCCAGGCTCGGAGAAGACCTCCTCTTTGACCTGGTACTTGCCCAGAGACGACGACGTTTCCAAATCCGACTCCATCTCTGAGTGACCAGACGAACTAGCCTCGGATCCAGACTGAGTACGCGACATTTCAAAAAAGAGAATTACTAACCTGATGCGTTGAAAGTTACGCTTTTTCTGCGAAGAATCCGCCGACAGCGATCGAAATGCCTGCGCTAAGTTGAAAGTTGGAAATTATGAGTGGTAAGGTAAAAATGAAAATGTGCGATGGGGTGGGGGTTTTTAAAGGGGAAAACGACTCCTCGATTTTCGCAAAAGAGGATCTAGCCGTTGGATCCTATCTGACAAGATCTAACGGCCATCAAGATCTAAGAAAGCGTTGATCTTTGCGCCATGACATCAGCAAAAAAGCGAGAAATTACCTCACTATCCCTTCCTACTCGCTAGATAGGAAATTTTCACTAAGCCAGGGGACTCGACGCTCGGATAGAAATGCGAGCCAGGCTATCTTCTTCTTTCTCAAGTGGGGCTCGACACTCGGATCGCAGCACGAACCTACTTCCCTTCTCTTCATTACAGAAGGGCTCGACGCTCGGCTCGAAACTCGGATCGAAGCTCGAGCCACGCCGCCTTCTCCTTTCTCAACAGGGGCTCGGAGCTCGGATCGCAGCACGAGCCTATTTTTCCTCACTTCATTACAGTGGGGGCTCGACGGTCGGATCGAAGCTCGAGCCAGCCTATCTTTTTTTTCTCAAGTGGGGCTCGACACTCGGATCGCAGCACGAGCCTACTTCTCTTCATTACAGAAGGGCTCGATGCTCGGATCGAAGCTCGAGCCAGGATATCTTTTTCTTTCTCAAGCGGGGCTCGACACTCGGATCGTAGCACGAGCCTACTTCCCTTCTCTTCATTACAGAAGGGCTCGACGCTCGGATCGAAGCTCGAGCCAGGATATCTTCTTCTTTCTCAAGTGGGGCTCGACACTCGGATCGTAGCATGAGCCTACTTCCCTTCTCTTCATTACAGAAGGGCTCGACGCTCGGATCGAAGCTCGAGCCAGGATATCTTCTTCTTTCTCAAGTGGGGCTTGACACTCGGATCGTAGCACGAGCCTACTTCCCTTCTCTTCATTACAGAAGGGCTCGACGCTCGGATCGAAGCTCGAGCCAGGATATCTTCTTCTTTCTCAGCAGGGGCTCGGAGCTCGGATCGCAGCACGAGCCTACTTCCCTTCTCTTCATTACAGAAGGGCTCGACGCTCGGATCGAAGCTCGAGCCAGCCTATCTTCTTCTTTCTCAAGTGGGGCTCGACACTCGGATCGCAGCACGAACCTACTTCCCTTCTCTTCATTACAGAAGGGCTCGACGCTCGGATCGAAGCTCGAGCCAGGATATCTTCTTCTCTCTCAAGTGGGGCTCGACACTCGGATCGAAGCTCGAGCCACGCCGCCTTCTCCTTTCTCAGCAGGGGCTCAGAGCTCGGATCGCAGCACGAGCCTACTTCCCTTCTCTTCATTACAGAAGGGCTCGACGCTCGGATCGAAGCTCGAGCCAGCCTATCTTCTTCTCTCTCAAATGGGGCTCGACACTCGGATCGAAGCTCGAGCCACGCCGCCTTCTCCTTTCTCAGTAGGGGCTCGGAGCTCGGATCGCAGCATGAGCCTACTTCCCTTCTCTTCATTACAGAAGGGCTCGACGCTCGGATCGAAGCTCGAGCCACGCCGCCTTCTCCTTTCTCAGCAGGGGCTCGGAGCTCGGATCGCAGCACGAGCCTATTCCCCTTCTCTTCATTACAGAAGGGCTCGACGCTCGGATCGAAGCTCGAGCCAGCCCATCTTCTTCTTTCTCAAAGGGGGTTCGACACTCGGATCGAAGCTCGAGCCGGGCCACTCTTCCTTTCCCAAATTGAGGCTCGGCGATCGGATCGAAGCTCGAGCCACACCTCCCCCTCGCTCTTCCAAACTAGCAAGGCGGTCGTCCGCCGACCCTTGGGGCTCGTCCGCCGACCCCACGAGCTCGGCTACCGACCCAAAAACACTCAACAAACCGACCTCCTGGCCTCGGCCGCCGATACCCAATGATCGGCAAAAGGGGCCCCATCAGATGGCCGGGACGACCCCTCGCTCTTCCAACTAGCGAGGCGGTCGTCCGCCGACTCTTAGGGTTCGTCCGCCGACCCCATGAGCTCGACCGCCGACCTAGTGGGCTCGACATGCGCACTTCTAGCCCCCCTCTCCTAAACTTGACCTCCCGCACATCCAACGAAGGGTCCATTCCTCCTGCCCCCGACCCTCTTCGGGAAACAACAGATCCTACTCCTTACCCCGACATCTGCCCTTCCCCAGAGGGCCAGGAGTCACCCCCGCACTGCTGGATCACCCAACCCTGCGGGAGTGTGGGGCTTGTGATATGGGTCAGGAATAAAACGTGGCTCACCCTGAGCCACTGGATCCCCTCAGGATACGCGTCCTTTCTGATCCTTCAGATCTGCCACGTTAGCACCGGAAAACCGCCCGGAGCTCTGCCACGTCAGCCCGGAAACCACTCCGGCACCTGCCACGTCAGCCCTATACCGCCCGGCTTCCCACCGCTTCAGCCAATCGGGTAACCGGGTCCGGCCAAGCCCCAAACGGGTCTGGACCCGATTGGGATCCCCTATAAATACCAGACCTTCCCCCCTGTCTGCAGGTAATGAAACTTTTCCCACAAAAACCCTAGTTACTGTTGCTTTATCCTAGTGACTGACTAGATCGTCGGAGGGTCTGCCACCGGAACCAACCCCGGTATTCCTAGACCGTCTGCAGGTACACAAGACCTCGGATCCGAGCCCTCTGATCCGAGCCCAGACATCCACCTCACTACCAGCCCGTCGCAGGTACCGCTTGGCCAGCCGAGGGTCGTCTGACCAGAAGCTTTCTCCTTCAAATACAAATCGAGTAGAGAACTCACACCTGGTGCATCCACACGTCTCCCAGAAACAAACTGCATCAGGTTGGCGCCGTCTGTGGGAAAGCTCCTTCGAAAGCCGACCCGAGTCCTGCCGCCGAGTTTCCTCAACCATACTGACCCACTTTCGAAACTATTGACCAAATTGACATACTTGCTATCGGAGATAGCGAGTCTAGTTCAAATGAACTCGCTATCTCAGATAGCGAGTGTAGTTGTACTCATTTTTAGAAAAAAATTGAACATGCAATTTTTTCGTGTTTGTATATAACCATACTCGCTATCACAGATAGCGAGTTTAGTAGAACTACTCTCGATATCTCAGTGTAGTTGTACTCATTTTTTAGAGAAATTTTGAACATGCAATTTTTACATAAAAATGTATATAACTACACTCGCTATTAGATAGAGAGTCTAGTTCAACTAACTTCGCTATCTCAGATAGCGAATGTAGTTGTACTTATTTTGAAGAAAAATTTAAACATGCAATTTCTAATTGAAATGTATAGACCTATACTCGCTATCTGAGATAGCGAATTCATTTGAACTAAACTCGCTATCTTCTATCTGAGATAGCGAGTGTAGCTGTATACTTCTCATGTTCAATTTTTCTCTGAAAAAATGAGTACAATTACACTCGCTATCTGATAGCGAGTGCAGTTGTATACATTTCATGTTGATTTTTTTTTCTGAAAAAATGAGTACAACTAGACTCGCTATCTAAGATAGTAAATCTAGTTCAAATGAACTCTCTATCTCAAATAGCAAGTGTAGTTGTATATATTTCAGGTAGATATTGCATATTCAAAATTTATCCAAGTGTTGAAGAAAATCATAGAACTACACTCGCTATCTGAGATAGCGAGCAGGCCAATTTGATAAATAGTTTCAAAGTGGATCAGTTTGGTAAATATTTCTCTTAAAGTGGGTCATTTTGGAAATAATTTGGAATGACACATCATAAAGGGTTGTATTAGAGTTAAAAATTTGAAAGTTGGAGGGTTATTTTCGCAAAAAATAATTTACAACCTTTTTATCTACAACCTTAGGTGGCACATTAGTAGTGGAGGTTTTTATAAAGTAGGTGTAGAGTAGGTGATAAAGATGTCCAATAGTAGTGTGCCACCTAAGGTTGTAGATGAAAAGGTTGTAAACTTGGTAGTAGGTGTAGCATTACCCTTTCCATCCGACATTTTCGCAAAAATAGGCTATTTTTCAAACTAATTTTCAAAATAGATCACTTTCGAAACTAATTTTCCAAAATAGACTCTCGCAGTTCACAACTGCGTCATATTCTTTTTTGTTGACGCAGTTGGCAACTGCGGTCTAAGTATATGTCACAATAATCTAATTCCAACACTTGTGTCAAAATAATGTTAAGAAGAAAACTGGTAGTTACCAACTGCGTTCTTGATTGCACTAAACTCGCAGTTTCCAGCTGCATTTCTAATTGGACTCTAAAAAAGATAAAATTAGGAATACAGTTGAAAACTGCGAACTTAGTGCAATCAAGAACACAGTTACTTGCAGTTCCAACTGCATTCGTAATTGGATCATATGAAAGATTGAATTAGAAATGCAGTTGAAAACTGCAAGTTTAGTGCAATCAAGAATACAGTTGCCAACTACGGTCTAAGGTGAATATAGTTTTCTCCTTAACAGTACTTGACACAAGTGTTGCAGTTGAATTATTGTGACATATACTTAGACCGTAGTTGTCAACTGCGTCAGCAAAAAAGAATAGAACGCAGTTGGGAATTGCTAATGGTTTATTTTGAGAATTAGTTTCAAAGTGGTCTATTTTGGTAATTAGTTTTGAAGTGGTCTATTTTAAAAATTAGTTTAAAAAGTGGCCTATTTTGGGAAAATATCTCAGAATTCCCAAAACCCCAAATTTGCAACCTTTCTTTTCTCTTCCTTCCTGCTCCGCCTCCGCCTCCGCCTCCTTCCACTCACCGCTGGCTATTCGTCTGTGTCTCCTCCTCATTCGTCTGTTTCCTCAGCCGCCTCATCAGCTTCTCCATCCTCCGAGAATCGAGATCCTCAATTTCTCCATCATCCTCCAAATCCAAAAAGGCCCTTTGTTGAATCGAAGTAACTGAAAGAGCATGGCGTCGTCAGAGAAGTCTTCTTCTCCTATCGCCGCTGCTGCTGCTGCTTCAGAAGAAGATCATGCCAACAACGATCTCCAGGTTTCCATTCATTCGTTCGTTCGTTCGTTCGTTCGTTCTTTTTTTATTTATTTCGTCGTCTCTATCGCTTTCGTCGCTTCATTGAACCTTCGCTCTATAATGTAACAGCCGTTTTTCGTTATTCGCAAAGCTTATTTGGCTCGCAGCAGCAGCAGCAAATCCGAGAGAAAACCCTCGTCGTCTTCGTCCTCTTGCGGTCCATCCCGAAAAACCAAAAGGAAGATTGATCTCTCTTCTTCTTCCTCTTCTTCTCTCCCCAAATCATCCGAATCAGATCAAGCTGCTGCTGCTGATGATGATCAACTTCGTCTCCAAGCCTTCCAACTCACTTGGTCCAAAATCGATTCCTCCATTAAGGTCGCTCCACTTTTCTCTCCTATCTTGTTTCAATTTCAATTTATCCATTTCTCATCATCATAATTAATTAATTAATTAATTAATTATTATTTTTTGGCAGGATGTTTTGAGAAAGATTAATCTCAATCTCTTCAGTGAGGTTCAGCGATGGGTTAATGACTCATTCTCTGCTGTCAAATCCGTCCGGGATCAACATGCCTCTGACATCCAAAGTCCATTTCCTATCCTAGCAGACCCCATATCCAAACTGATGCCAACATCTTTCATCTTTACTAGTACTAATAATTCCCACTACTTTGTCTTCATTATTTTAGTAGCAAGTAATATGATCATATGCTGAACAAACTTACTTTGTTGGTTGCTGCTGCTTCTTCTTTTTAATTATGAGAGAGGAGCTACCGTAATCTAGAGCAAATCTGAATTGGATTGAGTTTGTTTTGTGCAGAGAATGCTGAGTTTGTTGATGATCTCCTCACATTTCAAGAGCTTGGTCAGCATTTGAAATCTAATGGATGCCATGTCACTAATCTCTCTGCTCTTGATTTTTCGCCCAAACATGGAATCGCTGGTTGTCTTCGATCCTTATTAAGGCAGTTGGTTACGGAGCCTGCTTCTGTGGATGTATGCATGATTTTATTTGGGGACTTTCATTTGGTTTACTTATATTATTTACTCAACTCATTGTTTTACAGGCCGCTGACATAACTATGCTAACGTCGTGGTACTCTGAGCCGGAGAACAATAGTCATCCTATGATTGTGATAATTGATGATATGGAGCAATGCAATAGTGGGACCCTATCTGAGTTCATTATCTTGCTCAGGTATTCATTCCACTCTCTCTAGTTTATGCTTCTAGGTGCTTCTAGGCTGGTTAGTTTAAGAAACTCTCGAAGAGGGCAGAGCCAGAGATCTTTTTTGACATCGACTCCACTCTTATTACTATGTGCATCCTTATTCTATAAGGACTAATTAAAAGAGTTTGACTCGGGCAGTAGGATATGAACATTCACATCTTTATCAATGCCCAACAGCTTTATGTTGTTGATGCCTATTGTGACTTTTGAGTTGCTGATGGTTTTATGTACAGAACCCTCAACATTCTTAAGTACAACACCTAGGGTAATTGTGAAAAATATAGGTGATTTCTATAATAATTTATCATCATTTTTATGCTATTGTACAATTCATAAAATTTAAGTGTCATTTACCAATTATATTCACCATCATCATTACTATTTGACCTTTTCATGTCAAAAGTGATTATTCTACATATGGGCATATAATATGCATTATATGTAAAAAACTAAAAATGCATGATTAGTTGGTTTGGTATGATAGCATTTGGAGTAATTTTGACCCAACTTTATTGAGCCCGCAATTGTTCGGACATACAGAGCTTGATTGTGTATACAAACTATAGGGTGTTCATCAAACTAAATGAGAAGTGAGAGCCCATCTCTTCCTTCCCTGCTTGTTGTATTGATTTTCTTTTCCCAACAAATAGTAGAATGAAAATTCTCAACTGTTATTATCATGTGCTATATTATCTAGAAAGGTTGTTACCTGTGTATGCTGCACAGATAAGATTGGTTAGAAACCTGTTCATCAATATTCGTACATGATCCACTTAGATAACCACAAAGAATTGGGATAATGGCTCTTTTGCTCCGAAGTGCTCTATCCACGTCATTTGAATGCCAATGGCCTAATTCTTTTTTGAAAAAGACCAATTTTTAAAAACATTTGTTACAATGATCATTAAATTGGTTAAAAAGGCTAACTTAAGCGCTTCACTCTACCATGATTGGCAGAACATTATTCAGTTAATATATGGAATAGAAAATATCAAGTGTTCTGTACACGATCTATGCAAATACTTACTTTAAACAAGAAAAATATGTAAATATTGTTAGATACTAATAGTTCCTGAATTTAATGAGAAAGGGAGTCAATGAGCAAGAGACCAGTTACCTAAGGTCAGTGGCTTAGTGGCTTGTTAAACCAGACTCTAATCAAACATTATATAGTTTTCTATTTTATTAGTTTGAGAGGCAGAAAGGAAACTTTAAAGCGAGAAACCCCCATGTTGCCTGAAGGTGAGAGGTGCCGAAAAAGATGATCACCTATGGGGAGTGAAAATATCAGTAAAAATTAAAATTTACATTTAGTAGGTAATTTGCAGGACATATGTAAACACCCTTTCAATAGCTAATCTATTAAATTATCGATTAGGGAAGACTGAAAACTACAGCTATTACGTTATGAAGTAGAAGTGGGTACACGTAACGGAGCATCTAATGATTTAAAAATTATGAAATCCTAAGTACTGACTCTAACTACTAATCTAGTAGGTTAACAAAGTTGTACGTACTTAACTACTAACATGTGCATGAATATTATCATTTTAGGCAGTGAATTGATTTACAGATTGGTCGTGGTTCTGACTATTCACTTTTAGCAGTAGACCATTTGTCTCCAATGGCAATCAAATCTGACACATGCAGTGGGCTGGTTTCATTTATCAAACAAAATAGAAATGATAAAAATAGCACTCAGCTTTAATGCTATTATGCTTGCCAGTAGTTGTGGATGGTTTCCAGAGAGTGCCATGAGTCTTAGAGATGTTAATGAGAGCTATGTAGAGAAGAGCGTTAGATATGTTCTAAACCCACATCCTTAATGAACAGAAAACAAACCAGGATAATCCTTAGGGAAAAAGCAAATGGATTACTTTTCCAGATCCCAAGTAGTATGTTTACTTTTGTTTATTTGATTTAGGAATTGGTAAATGTTAATTGCCATTTTAGAAACAGACTATACTAATGGCTCATGAAATTTTCATGAAGAAATACATATTTGGTTTTCTATTTGTGCATCGATGTGAAGTATTGTGAACCACTGTATTTCCATATAGCCTTTTGATTTATTGAGTCTGCATTATCATTTGGTCCACACTGTTCGTTTAATTGCTGATCATACGTTATCATCATTATTACTATTATTGATTTTAATTGTTTGAAATATTTAGTGGATGGCAAGTTATGCTGGTGTCCCATTTATCAATGTTAGACTTGTGGATCTTAGCTTTTTTCATGGCTTATTTGTACCATGTATCATGACTCGCTTAAAATGAACTACTATATTATATGCAGTGAATGGGTGATCAAGTTACCATTTTTCTTCATCATGGGAGTTGCAACAACTGTTGATGCCCCAAGGAGACTTCTCAGTTCTGATGTCCTGCAACACTTGCAACCAATCAAATTTGCATTGGGATCTCCCTGTGAGAAGATGAGTATGTTAATTGAGAATGTTCTGGTAAAAACACACTCAGGATTCAATATAGGTCACAAAGTTGCAGTATTCTTAAAAAATTATTTCCTTAAACATGATGGAACAATTACCTCTTTCACAAGGGCATTGAAGGTTAGTGCTCTTTGCATTTTAATTATTGTTCTCTGTAGTTATTAGGAAATTTTCTGCCTCTGTTATCTGAATGAGGCCCTATTTATATGTTTCAGATCGCATGTATTAAACACTTCCAACTGGAGCCTCTGAGTTTTTTGGGTCTGGGCATGCTTGATGAGAATTGTGAGGTAGTTCTTTTTCTTTGAGTTACTGAATTCTATTAGCCTTTCGTTTTGTCGATTTTTTAAATATTGGGTTACTTTCGGCCGTTTCATTTATTTATTTGGTAGAAGCACAAATTTCATTCACCTAATTTATTATAGGGAAAATTTCAGTAAACCCACCCCAGTTTTCGTGAGTTTACAGAAAACCACCCCACCTTTTTTTTTGCGGTTTGCTATACTATCTAGCTAAACTAGTTGCGGTTCCTCCATTAAATTTAAGGTGTTTGAACCGTTATACCCCTACGACAACAACATATTTTCTCTCTCTGTCTTACATGTTGATTGGGGGTTTAAATATTTTTTATTTGTATAATGATTATGTGAGCTTCCCCTCCAAAATTAAAAGCCCAATTATATTTTCTTTTTAATTTTTTAATCATTATATAATTTTTTAATAATTATATGATCCTCACCTCCAATAAAAAACAACGGGGGGTAGTTTAGGAAGAAATACCCAAAAATGGCCGGAATCGGTCACGCAATTGTACATGATAGCCTTTTTGGATGGAATATGCCAAACCGCAACTAGTTTAGCCCAATATTATAGCAAACCGCCAAAAAACGGTGGGGTGGGTTTTCTGCAAAATCGCAAAAACTGGGGTGGGTTTACTGACATTTTCCCTTTATTATATGTCTGAAATAAAGTAAAGTTTAATGTAGTGATCTTAACACTTAGTTCAAAAATTACTTTTTGTAATTGCACCCTTTTATGCAAGTGTTATTTATTGTTCAATCTTGGTTTTATATGTTGTCATCTATCTTTACTGTTCTCTTTACTATTATAACACAAGGAGGTGTGTGACGCCAAACTCCTAGGTGTGTGAAGCCAGCCATGTGCGCTACACTTGTTCTTTCTGAGCACATAATCACTTTTGTTATAATTTTTCACCATTTGAAAACGGCTAAAAATTAATTAATTTTGCTGTCAATTCATTGGGTGATTAATAATCTGATCTTAAATCATTTAAAAAAAATAAAGGATATGCAAACACATGTTATCTTAGTTCATTATAAGAAGTCCTAGTTTCATTTCTATGATGATCCAAAGTTTGAATTTTATTGATGCACTAGATTTGCCCGTCGTCTTCAGAACGATACAACATATAAAAAACCTTGTAAACAGTAAATCTACAATTATGTAGCTCAAGTTTGAATAGTATGACAATAATTAGTTGTAAATAAAAGTCCATGTTTCCATAAGTATATATATATATATATATCTAATATTATAATGGGAGAAGGCCTTAGTGTCATTTGTCATTTTGTCATTCTACATAACTAATATAAAGGAGGTTTCCAGTTCAAATCCTCCCTACGTCAGAGTTTTTAAGTTTATTTTTTGAAATTATTAAAACGTGCATCACACGTGTAAATTACTAGTATATATATATATATCGAGAGAGAGAGAGAGAGAGAGAGAGAGAGAGAGAGAGAGAGAGAGAGAGAGAGAGAAATAATTAAATAAATAAATGAGTTGTTTTGGGGGGATTTGAATTTGAGTTTTGTGGGGAAACTTTTGGGAGGGAAAATGTGTTTTATGAGGTTAGATCTGGGCCTTTGATTTTGGGGGATTGAAGGAGAGCCACTTGATAGCTTTCTTTGTGTTTTATTATATAGATTTTGAAGATTTTTTGGTTTAGAGACGGAAGTAATTATGTACTATAAGTATATAACTCTTGACATCCTTGTGAAAGAGGATTTTCTAGATCTAAATTGTTGATGCTTGTTTTTCTGTGATAGTGTGATTATTAGAAGTTATTTGATGCTTGTTACTGCAGTGAAGTGACTATTCCCGTAGTTTCTGTGTCGATTAATTTGTCTACTCATTTTTTACTTTCCTTGCAGAATTTTTTGCATGAGAAATGTCAAGATTTGACTGATACTATGTGTCAATATGCTTCTCATCTTCCATCCTGTAAAAGGTATTAGTACGGCACACAAATATCATCCCTTCTCTAACAACCCCACAGAAACTCACACACACGCACACGTTGTTACACACATACATTCTAAAACACCTCTAAATAGAAATAAAAAGCACTTACACCTATCCACACGAGACGTGTGGTGCTCGTGTTCACCCACAAATGCATACATTTTGTCCAAATATATTCGTTATTTAGAACTAAACATGAACAAATAACTTCATCAGGGCAAAAGTTTCAAGTGTCACTCGTAATGATCTCATGGAAGGCTGGTCAAAGTTGAGAATACTGCAAAACAACTGGAGTTCTGTTGTTCTGGTAGGGCCTCTATCCTTGACTGTCATTGGTATAAATGTACCTTGATATAAGTTTATAAGTGTTTTTTCAGTGTCTATAAGAGGCCTCACATCCTTTTCTAATGTGCAATCTATAGTTATTTAGTGCACTGTCACATAGCATGATTAAAAGTTTGTTATTGGAAATATGCTGTGTTAATTTTGCAAGCGTTGTTTGCGTATATGCTTGTAAATTTCCTCATGATTTTTTTTAAAGGTTTTTAATTCATGTACTTCAGATATATGTTGATTCGTACGAAAATCATTTTTTCACACAAAAATTGGTAAAATAGCTCTAGTGCTCGTAGTTGTATGGCTATCAATTGATATACAGCGAATACCACTTTAAAAATAAATGTATGTAAAAAACCCTAGTACTTTTGAAGGTGCCTCAAACTATAGACTACGTGTCAGTAAATCTCATAGCAATTACATAGTAGTTACCCTTGTATAATCCAATGTAATGAATAGGAGGTGGGACACAACATCCCAAAGTTTGATGTGAATTATTGTTACTTAATAAATATTTTTTGGCATTTGACTGTAGCTTCCCACATGGATAGACAACCTGCTTTAGGCCGGAGTGAATCTGTGAGCACCCATATAAGAATGCAAGAAAAAATGTATACTCTTAGCACCTGTTTATGTTTGAACAAGAAGATGTTTCTCTCGAAAAAGGTAGTGTTGACGTATAGTATAAAGGAAGAAATAATACTTATTGGATAATTATAACCAAGTACAATGCCTCTTATATATAGGAGAGGATAAAAAGTAAACTATTTTTTTTCCGATGTGGAATTAAACTAAGCACTACTTCAACATTCCCCCTCAAGCTGGTGCGTAGATATTGCCGAAGCCAATCTTGCTCAAGAAGGTTTAAAAAAGCTTGAAAGGTAGTGCTTTAGTTTGGATGTCAGTAAGTTGCTCACCGGACCAGACATATGAGAATGAAATTAGCTTCGTCTCCCATTCACCACTAACAAAGTGACAACAACTTCAATATGTTTTTGTGCGCTCATGAAGCATTAAATTTTTAGAAATATGCATAATAGCCTGGTTGTCGCAATACAATGGAACTAGAGGTGATCTGGGATTGTCAAGTATCGAAGAAGAGATTTTAGCCATAAAACTTCATAGACCAAATACTCGATTGCTCGATATTCAGATTTTGCACTTGATTTAGCTACAACGGGCTGCTTCTTATTTTTTCCAAAATACAAGATTCCCTCAAAAGAATATGAAGTACCCACTAGTTGAGTACATATCATCAATCGATCCTGCCCAGTCAGCATTAAAATAACATCGTCAAGAATGTGATTCTCCCAGCTTGAAGAGAAGTTCTTGCCCTGGGACCTTCTTAAGATAGCAAAGAATGTGAACTATTGCTTCCCAATGAGTGGTGGTCGATGCATGTGTAAACTGGTTGAATCAACCAACTGCATAAGCAATATCTGGCTTAGTCATCGAGAGAGATGAGTTTACCAACTAGCCTGTGATATCGCCTTGGAACGAAGAATAATGCATTATTGGAAAAAAAGATGGCTTAATACTGGGATCTATAGGTGTGTCACTAGGGCGACATCCCATCATTTCTCTCTCAGTAAGAATATTAAGAACATACTTCCTTTGTGAAAGAAAGATATCGCCCGTTGTGCATGCAACCTCAATGCCAATGGGGTATCGAAGCGGACCAATATCATTTGTTTGAAAGGTTTGTACTAATTGCTGCTTGATCTGCAATTCCTTACGAGTCACTGCCTGTATAATGATATCATCAGCATAGACTAATATGATAACAATGTCTTTGTTTCCTTTATTTGCGAAGGGAATGACCTGCCTTGCTTCTAAAGAATTCATAAGAGCACACAACTTTGCTAAACTTTTCAGACCAAGCCCGAAGAGACCGAGGCCATAAAGAGACCTTTTAAGCAAACATACAAGATTCTCCCCCTGGTCGCTCAAAACCAGGAGGCTGCTTCATAGACACCATCTCTTTTAAGTTTCCATTCAGAAATGCATTCTTGACATCAAGCTGATGAAGAGGCCAAGAATAATTTGATGCAAGAGAAATGAGAACTCGAACGTATGTGAGTTCAGCATCCAGAGAAAATATCTCTACATAGTCGACCCCAAATTTCTGGATGTGCTTTAGCGGCAAGGCGAGCTTTGAGTCATTCAACTGTGCCTTCAAGATTATGTTTGACTGTAAATACCCACTTACAACCAACTGCTTACCACCCGCAGAGAGGCGAACCAATTGCCAAGTACCATTATGCTGAAGAGCCTGCATTTTCTCTTAAATGGCTGTTGTCCAACCAGGTTGCTTCAGTGCATCTTGAACATTCTTAGGAATAGAGATGGAATCCAAAGAAGAGGTACAGACTCGAACAGATTTGTTCAGTTTATATGAAAAAACAAACTTGAAAATAGGAGTGTATACGACAACATTTAGCATTACATTGAGCGATAGGTAAATCTGTGTTAGAGGCATTACCAACAAAAGTAGTGGTACCGGTTGAACAACAAAAAGTGCTACTGGGATGGTCGAGTATGAACAATTCTTTCGTTTCCAGACATAAACCCGAAGTGGCGGGGATGGTGGAAAATTCAAACTCCCTACAACAATCCTTGGTAAATCGGGAGTTTTGGAAGAAGTTTGTTAAAAAAAGGTTTGTGTTCAAAAAACAAAACATCCGCTGAGGTAAACATTTTTTCATGATGGACAATAGTAAAGATAACCTTTTGAAAAACGTGAATATCCAAAAAACACACATTTAGTAGCACGCGGATCAAGTTTATCAGTGTCTAGGTTGAGATTTTGAACAAAATATGTGCAATAAAAAACACGAGGTGATAGTGAAAATGATTTTTTAGAGGGAAATACCAGTTTGAATGGGGAATGATTTTGAAAAATAAGAGTAGACATACAATTGATAAGAAAATAGGCAATGATAACCGCAAAACTTTAATATAAATTTGTGACATTCATTTCAAACATCAAGGAGCGAGCAATGCTATGTAAATATTGATTTTTTGCGTTCTGCCACTCTATTTTGTTAAGGAACGTAGGCGTAAGAAGTTTGGTGTATTATTTCGTTTTGAGAAAAAAATGATTGAAAATCAGAACTCACATTCTTTAACATTATCAAATGAAAACATTTAAGAGTAGTACCAAATTGTGTTCTTATCTAAAAAAAAAAATTCTTGAAAAACTTTAAACACTTCAAAACGATCTTTCAAGAGAAAACAACCATATCATGCGAAAGAAATCATCAATAAACATAACCAAATAACGATAGTTATTAAACGTGGAAAACCATCAGGGCCTTAAACATCAGAATGCTTTAAATCGAACAAATGTTCACTACGTTTATTGACGCATCATTTGTAGGAAACTCAATGATGTTTACCTAACTTACATGTCTCACATATACCTTGAACGAAGGCTCACAAACGAAAAATAAGTGCTTGAGAGTAGCAGAGGAAGGATGGCCAAGTCGTCAGCGGCATAATTCAAGATCAGTGGAAGAACTAAAGGCTGAGACCGGAGAATCCTAGATGTATAACCCATGCTGTTTATGACCAGCGCCAATCACCTTTCTCATCGTAATACCCTGAAGCTCACAATGTGAAGGAAAAATGTCACTGAACAATTCAAATTTTTGCAAAATTTAGAAACCGATAATACGCTATTAGGAAAGATGGGAACACACAAACAGATTTAAGAGAAAGGTCCGGAGAAAGAAAGATATCTCATACTCCTTCAACTAGGACATGTGAACCATCAGCAACACGCACATGATAATTTTGAAGCAAAGAATATGAAGAAAGCGATAAATGAGACATGTTCAGAAGCACCTGAATCAATTATCATTGATATGAGAAAACACGACAAGAATTACCCAAGTGAACAGTTACCAAAAGGAGATTGCATGTTGCGGAAGGCCTGATATTCTACAACAGAAAAGATATATTGGGAGGGGGTAGGAGCAGCAGTGAAAGGAGAAAGTTTTACAGTGGAAGACTGATGAGCAGCAGGAGGACGACCAAGACGTTTACAACACGTCTGATGCTCATGAGATCGGCCCTGATAGTATGTGCAATACTTTGTGTTGAAGCGGCAGCCGGCACCACGACCTGAGAGCTTCGTGGTGGTCATGTGCACGGTCTTCAATAGAGAAGGAAGATCGATCGTCGTTGAGAAAGAGGATTTTGCCATTAGAGCATCTGTAGAGGAAGATGGTTTTGAAGGAGAGATGGTGACATGAGAGGAGATCAAGCGCGAGCATGCATCACAAAGCAGCACAAATCACTTGACATCTTACTGGTTGCTGTTTGGGCCATATATGCATCTGCTTTGGGCTGATTTGGGTTTGATTTGGATCTGGTTTGGTTCAGTTTGGTTTGATTTGGATCTGGTTTGGTTCAGTTTGGCGGCATCGGGAGGAGAGGAGGGGATTCAAGAACGGGAGGGTGGTGACAGGAGGGCAAGAGTGGGAGGCGGCAGGAGGAGAAAGTTTTTTTGTGTGAAGAGAATAAGAAAAAAAAACAAGTGATCCTAATGTTTTTTAGTAGAGAATTTTCCTGCCCTAATACCACGTTGACGTACAGCATAAAGGAAGAAATAATACTGTACTTGGTAATTATAACCGAGTACAATGCCTCCTATATATAGGAGATGACCAAGAGTAAACTAATTCTTTTTTCAATGTGGGACTAAACTAAGCACTACTTTAACAAGTAGAAAACCTTAAAAAGTAAAGCTACACGCCTGCACTTGCTTCAGCCGTGGAACCTTGGTGAATATCTGGTTGAATTTTTGTTGGTAGGGTTAACTTTATAGAATGGAAGCTAGAATCTGCCTTTATCATTTGGCAGTCCAACCACCAAGACTTCTATAAAGTTCCGATGTAACTTTATCTATTTTGTACCTGGTGTAAATAAGATTGTTAGATATATTGAACAATCAACATCTGTGAAAAAAATCCAGCTTTGGTTTTGGTATTAAATATTGGGGTGACTAATTTCCAACTATATATAGGTTTGCTTCTGTCTTCTTATAGAAGAGCCATGACTACATACAAATCGTCGAAACATACGAGAATGTAACACACAAGGAAGAATTGTTACATAAATTCCAACATGTTCATGATTGGTATGACATTAATGGTAACTTCTTGGAGGGAAAGGGGTGGGTGGGGGTTTTCAAAGATTCCAATTCCCCCTATTAAGACATATAATGTTTTCCTCCTATTAAGACATTAAGACGTTTTTTATAGCTGGTTGTGTATTTTAGTATCTGCATGTGACAGTTGCTTATTTTTCTAGGATTTGTTTGGGCGAAAAAATAAGCTACACTCCTAAATAATGATTTCATTTCTTTCCTTGCTACTTAGTGCTTATTTGAAGTTGGAAAACTGAACAAAATGCAATTAGTGGACATTTTCTGCGAGGCGGCTGATCCATCTCTGCGCAACCCTAGAACATCAGATCAAAAGAATTTGACTGATGACGACTCGATCAAAATACAGTGTGGTTTTACCAAAGGAGGATCCCTTGCTCAAGTGATACAGAAGGTTAGGTATGTACAATGTGTCTCACTGTATATGTGAAGTATACAAATAACAATATTTGCTTTCTTTAAAGATTTTTCTTTGCGCTTGTTTGGTTAATTATAAACTCAAGTTAAATGTGTTGGGGCTTTTAACCATGACTGAATTTTTATTTGCTATGAAGATGCATATGTTCAGGCATTAGCATATTTTATAAATTAATTATCCTATTAAGGGACCTTCGATCTTCTTGCAAGCAGTTTTTTTGCAAAACAAGGTTGCAACGTTTTATCCACACCATAAGGTCGCAATGTTTTCTCTTCAAAAAAGGAAAACATTAATCATTACTTTGCTATGTTTATTTTGCTATTTGTTTTAAGATAATTTATAGATGTTGCCTTTTCAATTGACCAGGGAACTTTCTGATGCATCACTCTCTCATTTGCTGAGCAAGTGGCGCATTCACACTGAGGATATAAGTGAGGTAGGCTATCGTTGTATTACTTCGTCATTGTATTAACTATAAAGGACGTGTGTGTTAGTTTTTCGTAATGTAGTTCTTTTTTTATTAAACTGGGTGTTCCACTATGGACCCTACTTACTAATGTTCACAAGGACAATGCTATTTGAAGAAAATGCCACTGGTTGAGGAGAATAATGTAGTCTTGCACCTTACTGCAACTTCTAGGCCTATTTGATGCGTTGGGCACTGAATCTGAAATCTTAAGTAGTTTACTATTGTGAACAGGTCTGCCACATCTCCCATGGCAATTTATTTAGGGGATACCTTTATATTCTTCTATTTGAGATAGTACTCGTAATATAAGATTTCAAGTGGTTGTATATATATATTTCTAAATTCAGTGAGTAAATCTTTTGGTTGCCTGTCTGTGATTTATAAACTAGAAGTGCCCCTGTTTTAAGGTCTCTTTCTACTATTGAAGGATACTTAAATTAGGGTCTCCATCCTATTGATTGGGCTAGATTTCCCTGTAGTAGGATTTGTGTTCTAAACATCCTTCTAGGATATATGTTGGATATTTTCATGTAAAGTATTTCTAATTCATATAGAGTTAAGTGAAGGACTGAAGGGTACGTTACAAATTTTTTGTTAAACACACATCTGTTCTTCGATTGCTATCATATTGCTTCTTATGTGCAGAGGATGATGCAAATTATGTAATACTGTTAAAAATTTCTGTTTTTTGCCTTTGTTAATAGTTGCAGTGTTTTCTAATTAATAGTTTGGTTGATGTGAAATAACATATGGTAGTATATTTCTGTTGAAGCACTATCATCTGGTTATAATTGCAAAGCAGAAATATTGGGACTGAATTATGTCTCTGATTTAGATTTTGATATTTAACATATTATAAAAACACAATTATCTTCTTTAGGAATTAAAGGAGAAACTGAAAGATTTCACACTACTGTTCTATAGAATGCATATCTATCAAACTAATTCCTCGTAATTATGGTTTATGAACCAATTCTATCACTGTAGTATAACTGAATTGTGGACTAACTTCGCACACGGTATAAATCTGACCTTTTACAACTGAAATTGAGAAAATTTTATCTGTTTAACATTTCCATAATACCTAATTGTAGTATCCAGCTGAGGAAGGAATTTCAAACTGCTGTATAAATTTGACAATGCCTGAACTTCAAAAAATTTACATGTGAGTTCCATATTGTCACCATACCTCATACTCCCTGTGTGAGTTTAATAGGTCATATCAGTTTTCTCAATTTGAAATATTAGTAAGTGCATTCACTAGCATTTTAGGTGCTCATTCTCTTCAGGTTCATATAGAATTATCCATCTACTAGCTTTATGCTTGTTGGTTAACTTGGCTATTATTTAACCCACTGTTTGCAACTTGTCCTGTCTTCATTTCTTACAACAAGTTGGATTTTGACCGGAGAAAAAGGATTGCAATATTTCTATTGATAAATTGACATTTATGTAAGGGTAGATTTCACATAACCACCCTGGGCTTCATCCATCTGACACAAAACCACCCGATTTTATTTTTGACATCAACGAGCCACCCTAATTAATTTATGGTGAAAAACCACCCTGCTGATCAATAACTCTTTAGTGAGTGAAATGTCTGAACTGTCGTTGTCTTCTTCACCCCGTTAGCCATCTGAGCTCTTTTGTTTATTTGTGGATTATATCAGCTGTCTGTCTAATCAGATTTTTGATGGACTGCTGATATCTGCAGACCTCACCATCTTCTCCCCAATCCGACCTAAGAAAAGGGTAGAACTCAACTGTCGAATCCCACCACCTCAACCTCGTCATTAACCTGGCAGGATCAACACCCATTTCAAATTTCTTTTTTTCCCTCCTACCTTTTCAAGAACTAGAAGGCTCATTCAACCACCTGTTCCTCTTCAATGTGGTCTCTACTATGGCATCCAAAGTCAATGTTTGCCGAAATTCCATCTCTGATGTCCATCCAGACTCCTTTATTTGATTTATTTGATTTCTTTGTGAATGAAGGTTTTACCTTTTATACTTGATTAATTGAGGTGGAACAATGAGATTTATTAGTTCAGGAGACTGACAATTTAGTGATCTTGACCCATGGGATTGAATGACAATATGATGAAGCCATACAGATATGATTATGAAGGATTAGGGTGGAGGACTGAGGGTCCAATAATGTTCAACTTGAGGTAAATTCGGAAAATGGAAGGTGATTACAGTTATGCTGAACCCTGAATTGTATTTTGTGGATGAGGTTGAGATTGGCTATGGTGCAAAATATGAGTCAAAATTGATAATTATTGTGGCTGGGGTGATTTTAATATTACTAGATTCCAAAATGAACATAGAGGGAGAGGGGCTAGCTGTGAAGACAGAGAGGATTTTAACTCCACTCCACCATCGACGATCCAGCGCTTATGGAGATCAAGCCTACGGATAGGAAATTTACCTGGACTAACATGCAGAAAAACCCAATCCTAGCCAAGCTTGATAGGATTTTAGTTTTCGCCGACTGGGAAGATGTCTTCCCACTAGCAGTAGCTAAGTTGGTTGCTAGGTTCACTTCTGCACATACTCCGTTAGTCCTTGATTGTGACGATGACAATAGATCGTATCACCAGTCTTTACTATTTGAGAAAGCTTGAAATCTTAACACTAACACTCGTATGATTATTGACGAGTGTTGGAACAACGTCGCAGAAGCCCAGGGTGCAACGGGCATATGGATCACAAAGATTAGGCAGTTACACAAATGCTTAAAAAATTGGGCAAAGCAAGAATTCGGTGATGTAAAAAGATGGATGGAGCAGCTAGGAGAAAGGATACATGAATTAGAAGTGGTGGAGGAAGAAAGGGATCTCCTTGGTCCAGAGGTCGAAGAGTTGGCTAGTAATAGACATGAAATACAATATATCTGAGAGATGGAGGAACAATATTCGAGATAACGCTCAAGGGTCTAATGGCTGAAAGTGGGAGACAAACACAATTTTTTTCAGAGTGGCCAGTGCTAGGAGGCAAAATCACATAGTCGGCATGGTTGTGGGAGATAATTGGTGTGAGAATGAGGAGCTAATGAGACATCATATTGATGGAACATTTAGGGATCTTTTTAGGAACAAAAAGGCAAGAAGATTTAGTATGATCCCGGAAATGTGAAACACCTCGATGATAGATGGAAGCGTGGGGATCGAAGGTACATTCACAGAAGAAGAGGTGTTCCAAGCAGTCAAGAGTTTGGGGCAGGACAAGGTGCCTGGTCTGGATGGTTTTCCCACTTTTCTTCTATAAATTATACTGGAATATCATCAAGAAAGACTTGATGGCTATTTTTGGAGAGTTCTATCATGGCTATGCGGATATTGATAGACTTAATTATGCAAACATTATTCTCATCCCCAAAAATCAGAGGTGTTAAGGGTGACAGATTTAAGGCCAATTAGTCTCGTAAACAGTTCATTTAAGATTATTTCTAAAGTGGTAGTGCAGAGACTAGCACCTTATCTAAACGATGTGGTTGGAGAGTCTCAAAGTGGCTTTATCAAGGGGAGGAATATTATGGACAGTGTAGCGTCGGCTCATGAAATTGTATTTAGAGGTGGCAAGGAAAAAGCAGACGACTTTCTTTTGAAATTAGACTTTGAAAAGACATACGACTCAGTAGAATGGGATAGTGTGGACGAAATGCTAGAATTGGAAGGATTTGGCCCAAAATGGAGACAGTGGATAAAAATGTGTTAGAGGCGATTTTTTTTTATATTCAGGTTAATGGAAAACCGGGAAAGGAAATTAGGTGTTGTAGGGGACTCAGACAGAGTGATCCTTTGTCTTCTCTTATGTTCACCTTAATAGCAGATGGGCTAGCAGAAATGGTTAAGAGTGGCAGAGAAGAGCACGTCATCCGAGGACTTGCAATCAAAGGAATGCCTGAGACGATATCAATTCTACAATACGTAGACGATACCTTAATATTCAGAGCCGCAATAGAAGAAGAAATTTTTGCGTTGAGTATTGTTCTCAGATGCTTTGAGTTTTGGGCAGGGTTAAGAGTGAATCTGAACAAGAGTTGTGTAATTCCAATTAGTGAAAACCTCTCCATTCTGATTGACGACATTAAGAACTTTCTAGGATGCGAGAGTGGGGAATTCCTCTTGACCTACCTGGATACGCCCATTAGGCTAGGAGTGATGAGAAGAGAGGATTGACAACCATTAATAGAAAAGGTAGAAAAGAAATTGGCAGGATGGAAAGGAAGATCTTTGTCTTTAGGAGGAAGAATTACGCTAATCAACTCAGCCCTAAGCAACCTACCGAGGTACTTGATGTCAATCTACGAACTTCCAAAATGGGTTGTGGCAAAATTGACAAATGTAAAAGAAGATTTCTGTAGAAGGGAGCAACCGAGCACAATAAAGGTATCCACCTGGTTAATTGGGGTAGAGAGTGCAAGAGGAAGGAGTTTAGGGGTTTGGGAATCCTGGATTTGCGAGACATGAATAAAGAATTGATGAGTAATTGGTGGTGAAAAATGCGGAGAAGTCGCAACAATTGGTGGTACAAATCTTTCATGCTATACCGAAGAAGAAAGAAGTTCAGGTATGGTGGGAAAAACGAGCAACATTCATATGGAAAGGGGTGACAAGAGTAGGGGAGACTTCATGCTAATACAAGATGTGTGGTGGGCAACAGGAAGGATACCAGATTCTGGAAAGATAAATGGTGCAGAAGCAACACTATTCAATCTCTTTTTCCTGAAGTCGCTGGGGGTACGGTGAACGTTGATACGTTAGTTAACGAGGTATTGAGAAACAGTAGACTTAGGATTAAATTGCGAGACCAACCATCTCGGATATGTATGGATCAATTACAGAATTTGAAGGAATTCATTAGGGAGGAGGTTCAAAACTTTAACAGAGTGGAGGATGAGAGGAATGAGTTCAGACCCTATAGGCAAATTTTCAGTGTCGTCAATGTACAAGTGGTTTAATAATGGAGGGGTTTAGCAAGGAAGCCGATACAATCTCGAGGACCTGCGCGCCAATGAAAGTAAAAGCGTTGCTTTGGCTTGTCACGAACGATGCAATTCTTTGAAAGGAAAATCTGCACAAACGCAATATGTAGATGGATATTAAGTGTTTGAGATGTACGACAGAAGACGAAGACACAAATTATATTTTGTTTACCTGTCCTAGGGCCAAGTTAGCATGAGATGTGGTGTGTTTAGGTTTTGGGATATTGGAGTGCCCGATTTCGACAATGCATATATGGGGAGCTTGGAGGGTGTGTAGTGAGAAAAGAGAATAGGGTTGCTTGGGACATCTATGTGGCTACTACGTTGTGGGGTCTATGGTTAGATCGAAACGAACTCTGCTTCAGTAATAATAACAACTGATTCCCTGTCATGATGCATAAATTTTTTTCCTTCATCCATGCTTGGGCGTGTCAAGAAAAGGCGAAGAAAAGGCTACGTATGGAGGAGTAGGGCGGATTAGGTGGAGTGCGAGTGTTGGCCGTTGCCCGTTGGAATTATTGTATAAGTCACTTTCTTTAGGTAGTTAATGTAGTAGTTGTTTACTGTGTTGGATCTCTTCTAGATCTATAAAAAATGGAGTTGTATCCTGTATTTTGTTTCGTTAATTTTTCGTTTATGAAGGAGTGACGCAGTCACCTTTATTCTAAAAAAATGATAATGATTTGCAGTAGGGATGACTGGTATGGAACATCCGAGAAGGATAGGAAAAGGAGGTGCGGCATGGAGGAGGTGAATGGCTTGAGTTGAGGATGATGGCCCATAGGTTTTATGGAGAAGGGAAAATCCTCGCAGTCAGATATATTTTATAGGATGCGCTCTCGTTTACCCAATGAGTTATTGGTCTTTAACTATAAGATTCGTTATACACCAAAGACCATAGAATTCTTGTTGGGAAAAAAAGTTGGAAATATTATTAAACAAGTATTAAATTTAATCACGTGTAGATTAGGCCTAAAAATAACCAAACAATACCACGTGACATCACATGATAGGCGTAATTGTCAGAGTATTGAATGTTGAATGTGATTAATGGATTATAAGGCGAGTGGCTCATTGACTAGGCAGTTAAAATCGGTTTCTGGAACTAATCGGTCTAGGAGCGATTAGTGATTAATCGGTTAATCGGAAAATAATCGGGGATTAAATCGGAAAAATTGTTATATATATAATTTAAAAAAAGATATATCCTTATTATGTAGCAACCCTAAATCCTAACAAAAAAATTATTATGAGATTATCAAATAGGAACATATAGTTATAGAAAAAAAAGAAGAGAGTACTTGGTTTGAGCTGAGTTTGGATTTTGGATGTGGGTTGGGTCGGGTTTGCTGGTGGGTTCCATCAAACAAAAACAATCGGGGAGGAAAAGCAGTGCGAGCAACAAGAGGAGGAGAAAATGCGGACCGGGTCAAGTATGCGATGGTACAGGGGTAGTGACGGCGGTTCGGGTTTAGGTTTGCTTGAGGAAGAAGAAGAGAATCAGTTTGGATTTGGGTTTGAAGATAATCAATTTGGATTTGGGTTTGCACGAGGAAGAAGGGAGCGAGGATATGTCGAATTTGGGTTTGCACGAGGATCAGAAGAGGTTTGAATTTTAAATTTGAATTTTGAATTTGGATCGGATTGAGCCCAAATAATGCAAACGAGCATAAAAATTAGAGAAGAAGATTTAATCGGTTAATCGGCCACTTAAAATCGGCCGATTAATCCCGATTAAATCGCTAACTATTGAAATATTATAAATCGCTAAAAAAATAATTGCTTAGCCTCCGATTAGCGATTAATCGGGGATTAATTGGGCGTAATCGGGGATTTTAACTGCTTAGCTCATTGATGACCAAATTTAAGGGTGATTTTGTGTCCAGTGGCCTAAACTGAGGATGGTTTTGTGAATCGATAGAGGGCGTGAATGTGATTAGATTATAAGGGAGGGTCGCTCTTTGATGACAAACAAAAAGGGTGGTTTTCTATCAAGTGGCCAAAACTCAGGGTAGTTTTGTGAAATTTACCCTTTATCTAATGCTAGATAAGCAGTTAATCTATGAATCTCCATTTGTTATTTTCTGGGAGTTTTCATGCAATTTGGTTGACATGGTTTTTTTAGGATTACAGACTTACTGATTTAAGATAAATTTCGCATGGGTAATATTTCTGAAGGCATCAATGTGAGGCTTATCTTAGCTTGACAGTTTTAAGACAAAAAGAAGAAACAGCTGAAGAACCAGGGTAGACTTAGTCAGCTACACTGTTTTGTTATGAGATTGATGTTGAGAAAAATCTGATGAAATGCCTGCAATCTGAATAATATATTGAAGAACAAGAATAGAGATAGAAGATTAGAATAGCATTTCTTGGTTATTTGGTGTTAGATGCCTTGCACATTTTTTTTGTATTTAACAACGTAAGCAACAAACGTCGTATTCTCCAGCTTGTACTAAGGATTAAATGATCAAGACTAATGAAATAATTTTCAGAACTGTTATTTTTGGCCAAAAATACCCTACAAAATACAATCTAATTAAACCTGTTAAGCTCTGCTAATTTTGCTCTAGGTGCTATAAATCATGCAGGGTTTCATGATTCAGAACTTTGATCAGAACACGGGCAACACTAGCTGTTCTAGTAGGGTAGCCATCATGTATGGGACCCAATGTCTCATCCAGTGCTGTTAAATTGCCAATTGCCTGACTCATTTGTGGCCTTTTGGAGTCCTCGAAGGATTTGTAGTTCTTAAGAATAGAGAAATACTTCTATTGGACAAGAGAAGCAGGCTACAATGAGGGCAATGGCCTCATATAAATAGGCAAAATCTTTGTATGATACACACAAGGACCTTATAATATAAATCCCTTCCCAATATTAACACTCATACATCATATACTTAACACCCCCTGTCAAATTCATGGTGGATAAACCAACATGAGTTTGGAGACAGATGATCTAAAGATTCTAAACACTGAGCTAAAAGCTACCAATCATTGTCAACTAGAAACCTAAAGATGCAAATCCTTGTAAGAAGATGTTGGATCAAATCAAACTGGCAAATCTGAAAGTAGATGACAAGCTGCGTACTGGGTCGACATACCATTTGTGGGGAAGGGGAAGATGATCATATCTCTGATACCATTTTAAGAATAGAAAAGCAATTATATTGATCAAGGGCAGTGAGCCATAATGAGGGCCATTGCCTCATATAAATAGGCAAAGCCTATGTACAGTACACAAACTAACATTATAAACCCCTAACAATCCCAATATTACACATACACCATACACTTAACAGTAGCATCTGTTTGCATGTTGTAGGTGGCTAAACATTTGAACATTTGATTTTTATAGTGCTGTGAAGCACAATCACTTCTATTTGGAAGCCATGTTATTGTTGAACACATGCTAAGCACTTCTATCGAATGCACTTTGCTGATATAATGTTTCCTATTTCAGAGTAGTATTTTAGAATTTTCTGTTTGTTGGTGTTAGTGTACCATGTTGCATCATGTCCCTATTTCTTGAATATAATGTGACCCTGACCTTCATTAGATATATGATGGAAGGACGGAGGCGCACACATGTATTACCTGAATAAATACTAGCATTTTAAATGCTTTCCTTTTTACAGCATCATATACTAATTACGAAATCCTTATGTTTGGTTACTTATTTGCTTTTAGTTGTTTCTTGGATGTAGTATTTATGCAGACTATTACATTATTTGGAAGAGATTCTTGGTTGGGAATTCATGAAGGACTAGATTCGATAACAGGTTTAAAACTGATGTGATTTGATCGTGGTTTAATCACAGGTCCATGACAAAGTGAGAGAACTCCAATCATTAATAGGATCTTCAAATGCTAGGCAGAGTGTGGAAGAGTCTGCAACAGATATCTTTAAGTAAGTTTTTATCTCAATCATTCCATGTGCTGCATATGAGAAATACAGGGTTTGTAACTATGTATGCTTTAACATGTTTTATAAGGTTAAACATGGCTGATCTCTGGTTACAACATAATTGATAGTTTGATAGGATGGTTTTCAGTTAGAGCTGGAAACTACTGCTGATAGTACTTAATGCTGTTATTGTTATCGTATTGTGAAGGGAGTTCCGTATCATTTCGGGTACCAAACTCTGCCATTATACTTTTTCCCTTACCCTTGTCCCCTTTATTTGATTCTCATGATACTATATTTTAGTTGGAAGTAGATTTTCTGGTCTTGGGACATTTTTTCCTTCTGTTCTTTAAAAGTGTATACTTAGAAAATTCCTGCCTCTTTGTTTGTTTACATTGTGAATCAATCAGTTACTAAACAGAAGGAACTTTAAAACAACTTATCTAGTCTTTTCTGCCCATTTTTCAGCAATATACTTTCAGCAAATAATTATGAGATGAGCTATGAAAGGGAAATTCTTCTCAGCGTTAATTTGAGGAGACATGTTCCTTAACATTCAAATGTAAATACAAAAATTGATCTTTTCATCACATGGTACTCGGAGTCCAAATTGAAGCTTGATTTTGTATTCTTATGTAAAATCTACTATTGTTTTAGGACAACAGTCATCTATAGTAGGGGAGTATTTCCTTGCTATTTAAAAATTTTGTTTATTTTGGTGAAGTAATATTGGCTTTTTACTCATTGTAGTGTACTTAGTTTGGATAATTTGTCTGTCCTAGATCACAAGTATTATACAAGTCTTAAGTCTTCAATACATTGTGGAGAAGGTTTTTATTCTGTATTTTTGTGAAGTCAATATCAAACAGTGGAAGAGAAGTTCATTAAGACATCATCAACAATTCAGAAAGAACATGAAAAATTTTGGCGTGTTCTTAAAGACAGTTAACTGATCATTGTTATGGCACTGGATACTGGACATGTGAGCCAGAACTGCTGTATTTCAAAGATGGCACTGCGGCACTGCATTGATGTTCCTTTTATTAAAAACAAAAATAAATCACTGAGTTGTCCTTGGTTTATTTTTTACTAATGAATTTGTGCGTATTTGAACAACAATGGATACTGTTATGAATTAGTTAAGGTAAATTAGGCTGACACGATACCTAAAGAGCTACCTCAACTTTTGCATATATCTGATGATGGAAATTAAGAAATGTTGTAAATCTACAGACTTGGTCCTGAAAATTGAAGGTAGCTTCGACAGGGTTTATAGTCGTTTTTACTTTATAGTCTTGAACTGGAACTCATGAAAAGTTTTAGTTATGTGACAGGAGATCAAGATCTGTGGGTGTAAGAAGGGGTGTACCTTCAGTTAATGACAAAGCCGCTATGCTGTTGGATGGCATGATCAGGTAATTGCTTATATTCTACTACTTTTTGTATGGATTAGAGTTACGCTTAAATCCTGTCTTAGTCAATTTGCAATTGTTATTGAGGTTGTGTGAAGCCAACCCTGGGTATGTTAAATCTACCTTCATTGATGAGCGGGAAACATTCATTAAATGCCCCATACAGCTATAATCCCATATTATAATGGTAAATAATTTTGTAGAAGTAAACATGTGTATCAGATCTGTAATTCATCTAGTTTGATTAGATATCTTCGCAGTTTTCTCTGTATGACTCTTATACGTTTTATGCTGGCTATAGACAAGAAGATATAATTCAAATACTGTCTTCCTGTGGAATTTATACTTTTGATGGGCTTCAATGAATCTTGTCTGATCATGATATCTTTGAACAGGACCTTTATGATACCTATTGAGAGCTTACAGTTTCATGAGATCATCTGCTTTAAGCGTGTTGACGTTCTACAATCGGTAAGTTCTTGGAGCAGCTAGGTCTGCGTAGCTTTTCCCCCCATTACAGGCTCAATGAATCAATTTAATGGTTTCAGTATTTGCACTGTTGCTACTTGCATGGTTAAAATTTAAATTGCTTATATACACTTAATTTAACTTTTGTGGGCTCTATAGCAAGACTGAAGTATGCTGTACACTTTAGTTGTTTTTCTTTTGCTCTTCCTGTTACTGAAGACAATGTATAGCTTCAAAATCAAGATGAAGAACATATGTATGTGAAACAGTTTGTTGCGAACTTGTGGAGCACCTTTGAAGTTACATGTTCTTTTGATACAGACCTTGGAAAGCTCACCCCTAAAAAGCTTGCTATTGGAAGGAGAGAACCTAAATCTATATATACCCCATATTGGCTCCCCATTTTACTGATAGGGGGTATCGCCCCATATAACAAATGGGAACCAAATGTGCCACCATGCTTCCCTAATCAGATGTACCCGGTGGCTTTCACTCTAGTGGCACTGGCCTTTCCTCTCTTGGGTCTACCATTAGTTTTAATCCGGCCTCTAGGCAGCCCTTTCAGAGCAAAGTAGGCAACAATGGGTCCTGCACTGATACCATCGATATGAAACCATTGATAAAGACATAGGAGAACGCACCCTTAAAAAGCTAGCTAGCTATTAGAGGGAGGGAATCCTAATTTATATCTACTGCATATTGGTTCACCATTTAACCGATATGGGATAGCTCCCCATGTGATAAATGGGACCCTCGCACTTTTGTTTAGTGCTCTATAATCATAAATAACGAGCTTCAATCTTCAAACTTTGCTGGCCTCAATCGAAACATCTGGACGGATACCTATTTGCTGTAGTACATGCAACTTTGAGGCACTGATAAAACCCAATAGCCAACAGAGAATGCTTTCCTATATCCCCAGAAGTAAACCACATCCTCATTTTATTCTGTCATCTACTTCGCCTCTTTTGTTTCTTTGTCCTATTTGCCTTGTCTCTGGCGTCAACTTCTATGTGGTCACCTTTATTCAAATGAATATGATATCTTAAACTCAGTTTTGATCAGGGCTTAATGAATAGTCGCCGTAAGTTCTTAATTTTTTAGTTTGGAGGGTTCATCATGTACTTTCAATTTGCTTCATGTTCTGAATTTTCTCGTTTCTTTGAATTCTTGTTAATGGAACACAGGGTTAATCCTCCTGTTTGACCTAAAAAAGGAAAAAGGAAAAGAACAGAAATTTGTTGTACACAAGTAGAAGGCTTTATCTTATTATATAGTACTATGTGATTATGCAATATAATATTAACTGTCTCTAATATGTTTACTGAATATTTATTTAAAAATCGGAAGGAAGAGTGCCATAGGAGGACATGGCAAGCCACAAACTCTGTCCTTCTCTCAAATGCTTGAATTGTACAGTTTAAAGTCATGCATGACATAAACATAAGAAGATGAAATATCATGAGGGGTGAAGATGTTCTTGCCATGCATTGTGGTCCTATTTGTTTTATTGCTTAAAAATCTGTTCTTTTTGCAGCCATTAGATGAATAAACAAACAGGGGAAATTTTATGATATGAAGATCACTCTGAAGGATGTGGATCATGAATTTATGATGTGGAAATTGGATAATTAGGGGAAATTTTCCTCCAAACGATGGTGTCCTATACCGTCAAATATATAATATATATTAAATCTATAGTTGTCTACTTTAGTTGCATTCTTCCTTAAGTACTTAGATCATGAAGAACTCTTTTAGGACAACTTTGAAAACTTAATTTCTGTTACCTCAAAAAAGATTTGTCTACATACCTTTTCAAAGCTGGCCTCTGTTTATGTGTAGATGTATATATAGCATAGAGAATTTACAAGCTGACCTTTGGTATCCTTCTAGTGCATTAAGTATTCGAAGCATGTGGAGGGAGTAGTGCAATACGATGAATCTTTAAGTTTATCCTATATTATAGAAAACTATCAATCTTCATGAAATTCCCCTTGTATAGTCACCCCGTAAGAAGCAGATGGAGGGTGACAAAGCACAATAAGATTTAGATGAATGTTTAGTCTATTCAAAAAAATTTGTTGGTATAGTTTTATAGCAGATCTCCCATCATGTTGAATTGCCTTCTGCATGATTGTAAATGTATCGGGGTCCTTAGCCAGTCGCTAGAATTCCGTATCTATGGCTTAGATAAATGATCTTTCTCCTAATACCGGATGATGTATCTTCTTTTGATAAGCAATGGTATAATAGTTGACGTATATTGTAGCTTGGTGGGGTAATGGTTTGTCCCATAACCTTCGATTAGTGGAAAGCAAAAAGTTATGTTGAATGAGTCCTACCATGCGATCAACTAATGTACAATAACTTATAAGTATATTCTTCTACTTTATATTCAATTCTTAGTTCATTATAAATTCTTTGTTCAACCTTTTCTTTATATTCAATCCCGACTCATGCTCATACTCATGCTCCTCGCAATTGTTGGATATAACTGAAACTACACAGCTTTACATCCAGTGATATAATATTAAACAATCTTTTTTGGAGAATAATAAACAATCTTCAGTCCCAAATGTAGTAGGTATTATCCTTCCTCCATGCTCTCTCTCTCTCTCTCTCCTCTCTCTCTCCCTTTCTTTTTGGTGAGATAAAACAGAGGTCAGACACCTTTTCCTAACAAGTCCTCCTTCCCCTCCAGGGAGGAAGGATTAGACAAAAAGGTGTGGTATTCTCCTCCGCGTGAAATGGTGTTAGGAAAAATCTGCTTTTGGCCATTATGCATCAATATAGTAGAACTATTATATCACATGGTTATTTTATGGTATGGATGTTATTTGGATAATGGAATTCTATTAGATTTATATGCACAGTATCGTAAAAAATCTGCTAAAGAATCAATACTTTTGTCTTATTTTTGTTGTTATATTGTGCTTAGGCTTTAGTAGGAGATCCAAGGAGCACAATTCAGCTTGATCTGATCAGGTCCCAAAGCCATCTTCAGTGCAGTTGTTGCAGTAGGCGAGAAAATGCCATATCACCATCAATGCATGATACTTCCATTATGTAAGTAATATCTCATTTCTTTGACCACCCTTTTCTTGGTGTGGTCTGCATCTCTTGCTTTCTTGTTCTGACTGATTGTGAGGCTGATTACAAACATACGTTCGCATACCAATATTAGTAGATGACCATTTCCTTCACCGTTCACACACTATAGTGATGCCATTTCCTTCACTGTTCACACACTATAGTGAAGCACATTTAGTCCTTTGCATGTTTTATTTTCTAAAGGGTTGGGCCTGTGCAGAAAAGTTACTGAACTCTTGAAGTCACAGTGAGTCTTAAACAGTTTATATGTAGGTTCAGCCCATCTAACTGACTGCCTTCAAGTGATTTTTACCTGCACTTATAAGTTCTGAGCTGGCTCTTACCAGAACTGAATTTTTAATAAAGAGTGCTCATGGAGAACCATTATAGTGTCTTCTTTAGCTGATACCAGCAGAACTGTCTTCTTTAGTTGATACCAGCTGAACTTTCACATGTCTATTCAGGTACAATCTTGCACAAGAGTATGGTGACCTCATTAATCTTCACGATTGGTATCAGTCTTTCAAAGCAACAACTGCCAGCTCTTTTCAGATTAAACGTAAAGTGCAGCACTCTCCTGCCTCCAAAATAGTGAAAGGTACACCTCCAGAGAATGAAGCAACAACTCAGTATCCTCCAACTTTTTCCTTCTTTTTTTTCTTCCTCATTTTCTTCTTATAGCTGCATGTGGTAGGATGCGGAGGAGTATGATTGGTATTATGATCTAAACAGCGGTAAACACTATATATATCGGAAACCATTAACATGTAAGATAAACCTGATTTGCTTTAATATAACATATGGACTACGTATTCACAAATGTGTTGCGTTTTAGATGAGGCACAATTGAAGATTGGTTTTTCTGTTTTAGTGTTTATACTTAACATGAGTTTTTCCAGAGCAAGGTTTTGTAGAGCTGTGACAGAGCTGCAGATCACAGGGCTTGTCCGGATGCCTAGCAAGAGAAGGCCAGACTTTGTGCAGAGAGTTGCATTTGGACTTTAAGGTAAAATGATAAGTATAATTTTTTCCTGGAGATCCTTAAATGAATGATGTCTGTTACAGTTTTGGAGGTTGTGTAATGTTCCTCAAGTTTAGTTTGCAAATTTCTCTGCATAATATATGTGTACCATATGCCATAAAGAATTAGCGAAATAAAATGCTGCGGGCATGATAGCATATATATATATATTAGGGAAGCGATCCGGTGCGAACCGCTCTCATGATAAGCTTCATGAGAACTCCATGAATAGCCATCGCATGGACGATTCGAACCGTTCACATTGTTTAACATGATTAAATTAGTTTAGAAATGTAAAATCAAGTCATTTGAAATTGATTTGTCCATCCATCATGTCATTATAAAAAATAACGATATTCAACTGTACAATTTGTAACACTTTAATGCATGGCCAAATAAATCTCAAATGACTTCATCTCCCATCGTTGGACTAATTTAGGCATGTAGATCAAAATGAACGGTTCGGATTTTCAATTCAATGTTCCCAAAAAAAAGTTCTCACGTGGTTCTCACCAAAAGAGTTATCACCGGATCATAGCCCTATATATATACATATTTGCTTTACTAAGTAGTTGATTTGTTTTATTTCATTTATTTTTATTTTGAGAATATTGCTAAGTAGTTGTATGATTCAGAAATGCACGAGTCATCATAACCCTTGTTATGCTGTCTTGTAATTTAAGAGTATACTACAGCTGCACTTTTTCTTCCTGCTTGTGAATGAGGCTCTAGTCAGAGACTCACTTTCACCTCTTATGTGTACTAATGAATCTTAATTATACATTTAAAGTCCCAACCTATATTAACTACCTACTTTAATTTAACAGTTAAAATCTTAATCACATGTTTAATATTTTATTCTATATCAACCGTCCACTTAAATTTCAACCATTTCAAAACTCAAAACTATCAACTATTCACTTAAAAGAAGGATATTTGGTGTTCAACCTTTGTTCATGCAAGATAGCTCAATCCTTATGATATATTTCTCCAAGTAATGCTAATCACAATAGAATTGTGTATGCATTGTGCAGAAGTTGGAATTCGGATTTAAATGATTGTACTCTACATTACTATTTTAATTAGTTTGCAAAATTGTGTACTGTATTATACAATATATTTGACGTCAATGGGTTGATTAGTGATATGGGTAAAAATAGAACAAAATTGGGACGTCCAAATCGGGCATGGATCTTAAAGCTCTTAGGGTTGATTAGTGATATTGTAATATTGTAGGCTCATTACTGTAATATTTAATTTGATATTAGTGTAGTTTTACTGTATGCTCAAAACTGTAATACTGTAATATTATATATTGTATGGTAAGTATCTTCATTATTGTATTACTGTATGCTTATTACTGTATGAAACTATGAATTGAAGGTTAACAAGATATTATTGTAGTTTTACAGAGAAACAAATTGTATTTTTTCTTCTTTGGGGCAAGAAACACATTATAGTTATACATTACAGGGGAGCACATTGTAGTTTTACGAAAATGATAACTTACACAATTATCTTGGTCATTGTATGATAAATTTTGTTGCTATGATGTGATTTTGTTTATATAATCTTATTTATAAATTTCAAAAACCCCAAAAAGTAATAGTGCGCCTCGGTTAAGTGAGGCTTACACCTCAAATTGTGCCTTGCGCCTCAGGCTGTGTACAGGGTAGTAAAATTGCTTTGCGCCTTATGCCTTCGACTACACTGATCATGTTGTAATTTTAAATTTCGCTGCGTTGATGTAATCATTGTTGTAAATAAAAGTTTTAAATTCCTTGTAAAATTGTTCGTAGTGAAGTGTAAAGATCCTGTGGAACTTCGAATTCAGTCTTATTTGGAATTCGGGGTGTTACAAAGTGGTATCAGAGCCACAATTCCAAGTAGTACAAATTTATAAGGAACGACACCCTAGAGTGGACATTAGAGTGTGAGTTGGATATAGAGATTTAAATGTAAGCTACTTACATTTGTGTTGCTCTATGATTGATGCTTCTTCTGCTTCTTTTTCCCTTCCCCAAGATGGCGAACCATCACGACCCAGCAGGCGATGATGATTTGCACACAATCGAAGAGGACTACTCTGGACAAGGAGATTCCGACGAAGAAGATCCCGAGGAATATGAAGGAGAATGGCCCGAGTCCCAAGAGATCACTCTGCCTCCGGACTCATCAGACATCTCATCCGACGAGGAAGAGCCAGTTTCAGGGGGTCTCATCGTCTCTTCAGAGGCAGGTGGAGACTCAGAGGAAAAGAGCAGAGCTGTTGCAGGCCCAGTGTGCGAGGTTGAAGGAGAATATTGCAACCCTCAGTCATTGTGTTTGGGAACTCGAGAAGAGAAAGAAAATGTATGATGTACTGAAGTGGCAGGACTACGGGAAGAGCGTAGGCAAGCCAAGAGGAACCGTAGGGATTAGAATGTTGTATCTTCTCAATGCTTTTGCTTGATGTCAGACGATGTTTTAAATTTGAATGTACAAAGTTTGAATTCAATGAAATGAAAGAAGTTGGTTTAAATTCATGTTTTCTACTTCGAATTTAATAGATCTTTTGAATCAGAGACTGGCTGGAAGATCAAGGAATGGAGAAGGACCCAGCTATGGACTCGACTTGGAGACGGAGTTGGCTAGAGTCTATTAGACCCTCAACGCCGTTGCCATGAATCAAAACTCTAGGGGGATGCCTGCGAATCCAATTCCTGAGGCGATCAAACTCGTGGAGTCATTCAAGAGGATGAAGCCACCAGTGTTTGAAGGAAAGTTAGACCCAGATGTAGCTGACAATTGGATTCGGCAAGTCGAGATTATCTTTGAAGTCTTGGAAATTCCAGAAGGTAGCAAGGTGAAGCTGGCTACATTGCAGCTTGAGAAGGATGCGGCTGTGTGATGGCAGTCGATGAAGCGGACGATGGGAAATGGTGCTATTGGCTGGAAGGAATTCTTGGAGGAGTTCCGTGGTCACTATTTTCCATCTGATGTCCAAGACAAGAAAGCCATGGAGTTCCTAGCGCTGCTGCAGGGAGGCATGTCTGTCAGGGAGTATGAGACAAGGTTTACTCAACTTTTGAGATATGCACCCGAACTTGTGATGGACGAGGCGAAGAAAGCTCGGAAGTTCGAGCACGGATTGAGGCCGAGCATGAGATCAAGGATGATACTCCTTGGTATCAGGAGGTTTGACAAGTTAGTCAAGTGAGCTGCAGCTACTGAGGCGGATATAGAGCAGTTCCATGCTGTTCGGAATCGGAGGAACAACTGGAATGTGGGGAAGAGGCCCGCAATTTATGGGAATGGCAGAGGGCAGCGGCCAGCTCGAAGGTTCAAACCTACGGGGGCGAACGCTGTCAATATGGTTGGAAGACCAGGAAATGGTTGAGTGAAGCCTCCTGTGGTGACATGTTTCAATTGTGGAGAGACAGGCCATTACAGATCTCACTGCCCCAAGCCGCAGAATGTCGCCCGGAGTGGACCACCGCAGCAGGTTGGGAAGAAGCCGTACCAGCAGGGACGAGTATTCGTTTTGACTGAGGCTGATGCTGATGAAGTGGATCACGTCATCACTGGTACGAGGGCGAATGTTTAGAAGCTTTCTGTTGTTCTTTTTTCCTGATTATTTAGTAGAACTGTTATGTAACGATAGTGTGTTATGTAACAGGAGAACTTTATTTAAATGAAAAGAAAGTCGTTTTGTTTGAGACTGAATTCTCTCATACTTTTGTCTCATAAATTCGCTAAAGTCTTGGGAGTCGAACCGAAGGTCTTTCCAGGCAAGGTCTTAGCAGTAGCTACTCCATTAGGGGAGACTTCAACCACTGATTGGTACTATGCAGACTGCGAGATCGAGATTGGAGACAGGATTTTTGGGATTGATCTGATCGAGCTGAATATCCTAGGGGTCGATGTTATCATTGGCATTAATTGGATGTCGGTGTACAGTGCAAACATCGAGTGCAAGACCAAGTAACAGTGAAGGCTCCAAGAGGTCCTGTAGTCATTTTCCAAGGGAAAAAGAGATGTTCAAATTTGGTGGCAGCTATCAGCAAGTAGAAGGTTCCTGTAGAGGTGCAGCAAATTCCAGGGGTTCGGGATTACTCGACTGTGTTCTTGGAAGATTTGCCCGGGTTACCTCCGCATCGTGATGTAGAGTTCAGCATCACTATTCAGCCAGGGAGTGCACCCATTTCCAAGGCACCGTATCAGATGGCGCCTGTGGAGCAGGATGAGATCAAATGGCAGATTGGGGAACTTTTGGGGAAAGGTTTTATTCAGCCGAGTGCGTCACCTTGGGGAGCACCGGTACTGTGGAAGAAGAAAGATGGGTCGATGAGGATGTGCATCGATTACCGAGAGTTGAATAAAGTCACTGTTAAGAATAAATATCCAATTTCACGAATTGATGACCTGTTCGATCGTCTACAAGGAGCAGCTGTTTTCTCTAAAATAGATCTTCGATCGGGATACCATCAGGTTCGAATGAAGACTGAAGATGTGCATAAGGCTGCATTCAGAACTCGACATGGGCATTACAAATTCTGAGTTATGCCATTTGGAGTGACGAATGCACCTGCGATCTTCATGGACATGATGAACAAAGTTCAAAGCCCAATAGCTCAAGAACGGATCTGTCCTACTGGGTATGGGTAGCGACCCGCTACAAACCAACCCAGATGGATAAAGTGTGATTCAAATTCGTGGTTATCCCTAAGAAACAGTTTAAACTGCCCCTCTTATCACGAAACGAGTCAAACTCTCTTATCCCTAAACATTGGAAAGTAGAGATTTATCATTATCTCGAAACTGGTTCCTACGACGATTATAAATACCCTTTTCCCCCACCATAACAAGATAATCAATCTTTTTTTACCTAAAGATCTTCCATAATCTTTCAGATTACTGACAAGAGTGTCGGAGGGTTCGTCGCCGGGATTCATCCCGGTGTATCGAACTTTTTGTAGGTTCACGACAGCGGCGAGAAACCAATCAAAACGCCGGTGAAAGTCAACAGGTATGCTTGCTTGTTTCCTTCAAGAATCCACAAATTCATCTGTTTGCTTTCACACAAAAAATCAACAGCAACACCCAGCAAATGAGGTGAAATACACAATTTAATAATATCCAATCGTTGACAGACCTAGGGCATCAACACATTCTAGACGAGGTAGATAATTAGATCATATCATTCACTGGCTACAAGTAGGTCATACATCCAGTCATATTAGACCCAGCCTACCAATCCCAAACACCGGCGACCTGATCTCCATCGTTCGCCACCACCTCTGACTCGGATCGCATCCAGTATCCCAGCCAGCGATCATTTACCCATTGGGTAAGAATTTTTCGGTGCACGAGGGATGACTCCAGTTCTCGAGGCGGAAGAATTCAATTTTAGCCTGAGGGTTGTTAGTCGTAGGGTAATACCTTACCCTAGACGATCTCTGAGACAGCTCAAATCAAGCAAACCATCACACCTTAGAAAAACTCAAAACCCTGATAGAAATGAAGTCTTTCCAACATATAAATGCTACGAACACAAGTCCGAGACTTAGGTGTAGAGCGAAATGACCTATTTGACAGAATACATATCTACTACTAAGATTGAATTATCCAGACATTAGAAAAATAGTCATAACTTCTAATCCACAAACTGGAATTCCATGAATTAATACTCTTTGGAAAGCTAAGAGTGTCTACTTCAATTCTCTAGTTATCCAGTTCCCCATATTCTAACCACACAGGGCTAGAAAACCACAATTTCTCAGACATGCAAATTTGAACTCACAACTGCTTCTTCTTGCCAATGTCATAACAATTCGTTCACTTATTGGAAATACATGATCCTAGGTTTTCTGGAAAGCTATGAGTGTCTACTACAACTCTCTAGTTGATGACATCCTCAAATTCATCCATTAAAGCACTATAAAACCCTATTTTTATTAGGTGTGCATAGGAAAAATAAGCTTACTCTACAAATACAAAGTCTTCTACTATAACTGGTTCTGTCTAGAACTTAGGAAAATCATATCTTTCAATCTACAAACTGAAATTGCATGATTCTAAATGTTTTGGAAAGCTAAGACTCTTCTACAAGTCTTTAGTGGATCATTCTTTCAGATTCTAAACACACAGTTCTAGAAAAGCTAAAGTGCACAAACCCTACTAAATCTGAATTTAATTGAACATGGTCCACTCAAAATTCAATATCAATTCAACCATAAGTCCAATACTCATAAAATTTTGGATTCATGAACTAGACATATACGAGTCCAACATATCCCAAAATTGCATCAAGATTCAATATATGCAGAGAGTTGTAGCCTTTTGAATCTAGTGGAAAAACATTCATGTTTTCAGGCAGTGTGCCTGACCTCTGTTTACAAACTAATTTTGAGAACCCATCAAATGTTGTCTATGATTTCGAAAATTTTAGATACATGATCTAGATACATAGTAGATGCTACAATAAAAATTTCATTGCAAGATTTGGTACCATAAATTCGTTATGATTTATTAAACTCCACCTTCGAAACAGAATAGAGACAGTTCTTGGCTGTGGACCAGTTGACAAAACATAATTTTTAAATATATCAAATAAATTCAGAAAAATTGGAAATTTGGAACGATTGTTGTTAACATATCCAAGTACCTCCAGTAAAATTTTTAGCTCAAGATACCATACCAATTCCATAATATGAATTTTCAAACTTCACTTTATAACAAGGAAAGACAGTATTTTCACTGTTCTCTGTTCCGAAAAGAACCATTCTGTTGAGCTACTAAATGAACCCAGAAAAATATTTTAAAAATTGAGTATGCTCTAAACTTATGCTAGAACATGCCATAAAAATTTTGGGTTCAGATTCTAAGACATTTGCAAGATAGAAATTTCTAGGTGTGTAACATAACGTAGGTGTTCTATCAAGAAAGCATGGTATAAAAATTGCACTAACATACAAACTCAAGTTTCACAACTTCTCAATACTCATGCATAATTTTAGCCTCTCTTATTACTCCTACACATCATGTCACACACAAAAAAATAGCTAGTTATTAGAGTTGAGAGAACACCCACCAAATTTTTGAGTTGAAAGATGAAATCTTGGTTGAATGCAAACTTCTCCTAGCTTGCCTCTTCTTCACCTCCAAGAGCTCCAAAGCATGAACCTACTAAACAATTTGAACACTCTTTTCTTCTCAGGATGAAGATGAGCTTTTAAAAGAACTTTAAAAGAATGGAAACTGGGAGAGATGGGGGGACGGTGATTTCCGAAAATGTGTAGGGTGGGGGTGATGAGGTGGAGGGTGGGTGGGTGAAGGGATTTGGATGGTTGGATGAAAGCCAAACACATAAAAAACTAGAAGCTTCTTGGATCTTATTTGTTCATGAAATCAAAACATGGCTAATTCTCCACCATAGGATCTCATCAAATCTCATCCAATCACAATCATGATGTAGGGTTTTCTAACCCTAGGTTAGGTCAAGTAACCCTAGGGTTTAGCAACCCTAACCCTAGGTCAAGCAAGTAACCCTAGGGTTTAGCAACCCTAACCCTAGGTCAAGCAAAACCCTAACCCTATAACAAAACAATGTATGATTATTTATAATTCAAATTAATATGTATATTCATAGCAAAATATATTCAAATATTTAAATTAGAGAATATATATGGTGATATTCACATTCAAAATAATTATAGATCATATATCATATACGATCTATATATATATCATATACGATCTATATATATATATATAAGATAATTTATTTGTAAATTTAAAAATATATTTTATAAAAAATTATTATTTCATGAAGATTGTCTTGTTAAAACAATTGGGGCAAATCCACAATTTAATTGCGAAGATATCCCGAGTCTTGTATCGGGTTCAGAATAAGTAATATGTCTGAAATTTCTCAATTAAACTAATTATTATTAGAAAATATATAATCGCTTGCAATTCTTAAATGTGCACGGATTACAATGCAAAACAGCTACATAGTATTTTGCGGGGTGTTACAGTTCATGGATTGGAAAAACCATAACAAATTTTTCTATCTACCTCTGCAAAATATTTGTTTCCTGTAAAACAAGTTTGAACTGCAGCTCCTTCACCTATGCACTTAGTTCTATCATTTGTTCCTTGTAGCTCTGAAACAAGAATTCCTTTGCTTTTATAACCTCCTTCAGCTCTCCAACCTCTCTCTTCAACATCTCAACCGAATCTGCATCCCCTTTCCCTCTTATGAACGCCATTACAGTGGAGCGCACCATCATCTAATTTTTCTAAATATATCCATTTACTCCCTCATTCATAACTTCTGCATGCCAGTTTCTTTTGGGCCCGGGCCTTTCACGGGAGGCCACATCCTCCGCGCGATGATCAACAATTGCCTTATTTTGCTGTTGATTCTCTCGGTCTAAATCAAACAGTCTTCGTTAGCATAATCCAAGTGAGCTTGGAAATGGGATGAGTGGGTCATTTGGGCACCAAGAGAATTATATAGCTCCATAATTAGGTAAATTGCAGAAACCCCCCTGATCTATACGGTCAACGCAATATACCCGCTTCATATTTCAGTCAACGCAATAAACCCCCTATAGTAATATTTGCAGTCAACTATCCAAACAAACTTTAATTTTGGATGCGAAATACCCTAAATACCCCTATTTAAATACACAATTAAAAAAAATCATCTCCACCTCCACATCCACCTCCAGCATCTCCACCTCCATCTCCAGTTTGAGTTGCATCTCCACAATCTCTACTCGGCCTGAGCTCCATCCCCACCATCTGAATAAAAAAATTCCACCATCTCCACCTCCACCGCCTCTCTATCCGTGCAACCTCATCCTCCACCACCAAGTGTAGTCGAAGGCGTAAGGCACAACACAATTTCACTTCCCCGTAAAAAGCCTGAGGCGCAAGACACAATTTGAGGCGTAAGCTTCACTTAACCGAGACACTATTACTTTTTGAGGTTTTTAAAATTTATAAATAAGATTATATAAATAAAATAACATCATGGCAACAAAATATATCATACAATGACCAAGATAACTGTGTAAGTTATCACTTTTTGTAAAACTACAATTTGTTCCTTTAATGTATAACTACAATGTGTTTCTTGTCCCAAAGAAGTGATACAATGTGTACCTCCGTAAAACTACAATAATATCATGTTAACCTTCAAATCATAGTTTCGTACAGTAATGAGCATACAGTATTACAGTAGTAATGAAGATACTTACCATACAGCATACAACATTACTGTATTACACAGTAATGAGCATATAGTAAAACTACAATAGTATCAAATTAAATATTGCAGTAATGAGCATACAATATTACAGTATTGCATTCTTACTTCTTAGTAAATGGTAAGGTATTTTGAAATATTACAGCAATAACATAAAGTTAGCCGACCATAAAATTTGGTCATGCTCCACACTGAGATATGATGCAATTGTTTGAATAAGACATGGTTTCATAATTATAGTAAATTATGGATTGAACTAGCTTCACAATTTTGTTTCAAAGTAACTTGCAAAAAACATCATAAGCAAAGATAGACGAAAACCCTAGAAAGAAATCATCAAAGTGTAAAATCAGAAAAGAAAGAAACCAGAATAGGAGTGGAGTCTTTAGACTGAAGAGTATTGCCGGTGCAGTCGATCTGCTTTCACTATAGCCGCTGATCTGCTATATGTTGTTGTGTCGCCGCCGATACCGTTGAGAGGGGGGGAGATTGATGAGTGCAGATTGAGGAGCTAGGGAGGTGGAGATTGGGGTTAGAGTTTAGAATTGGAGATGAGAAGATGAGAGAATTGGGGAAGTTACGAAATACGAGAAGGGTTGAAGATGGGTCTGGTTGTGAAGACGGGTCGGGTTAGGTCGGGTCTGTTATATTCAGGCACGCCTTTTACTTGAGGCGCAAGATTTGAGCCTTTGCTGAGGCGCGTCCAAGCGCAAACCTGAGTGAAGCTTCGAACAAATGGAGAGCCTTAACTGAGACTTGAGGCTTAAACTGTTGTTAAGCCTGAGCCTTAAGCCTAAGGTTGAGCCTGAGGCGAGCATTCAACTACACTGCCACTACCGGCCCTTCTTGGACCCCACCCCTTCCCTCCACTCCTTCCTATCCTTCGCCTCCTCCAGCTCCACTCGTCCCACATCCCCACCCTCCCGTGCCTCTCCCCTCCAAGCTTTGCCCACTCCCCCTACCCCCGACCTCCGCGCCCTCCTCTTCCTCTCCTCCCCTTCCTCTTAGCTTCGCCCCCAACCTCGTCAATCAACTAAACATAGGAAGACGACAGTCAATTTCACGGAAATTAACATATTTCAACATAAAACAACTTTGATTTCGTTGATTTTTTTTCAAAATACTATCCATAAAATAAGAAATCCAAATCGTGGTGAATGGAGTAGGGATGAGGAGGGGAGGTAGTGGGGGCTGGGTTTTGGGTTAGGTGGAGGTGGTGAGGTGGAAGAGGGATGAAGAGGGGAGGAGAGGGATGAGAAGGTGGTCAGCATTGTGATTGAGGCCAAGGGAGAGGAGGGAGGTTGGAGGTGGTCGGGGTTGGGATTGAGGCCGAGGTGTTCGAATGAGGGGGAACGGGATTTCAATTATTTTTTTAAAAAAAATCTTAAGAATGGTATTCTCGACACTTCATATCGAATTTTAGGGGGTTTTTAGGTAGTTGACTGCAGTGGGTTTATTGCGTTGACCGTATAGATCAGAGGGGGTTTCTACAATTTACCCTCCATAATATTTGAATTTCATCTCCATTATCATTTCATCCCCTTTCTTAAGCAGTTGTCTTATCTTTTGTATTACCTCCCGCATACTGTCGACTATGAAGCACAGATACGGATACGAGGTATGGGTACGACATGACTCAGGTACGGGAATACGTGATTTTATAAAAAAGTAGGATACGGGTGCGTTGGTAGGTACGTTAAATATAATATATTTTATATTACATATAAATACTTATTTGTTTATTTTGTTAAATATGCAAATATTTGAACCATTTAATAGAACTATAAGAATACGTTATAATTATAAGTATTTTTAGAAAAAAAAATGATAATCTAACTATCAAAACACTGGGTATACTTATTTTGTATTTGAGCATAACTTAAAACAGCAAGTTTTTGAAATTATACTGGGGCCCCAAACATTCATCTAAAAATAATTGTGTCAAAAAATTGCAAACATGTATTAAAAAAATTGGATAGTCCTTGGGTATGCACCCGGGAGTACCCAAGGAGTATCGATACCCGATACGTATGTTGTCCATTTGGAAGTACCCGTGCTTCCTAGGCTGTAGATGTTTGAACCTGATTCAAAGGAAGGAGAGAGAGAGAGAGAGAGAGAGAGAGAGAGCGAGCTGGAGCGGTTTAAACGATGGAAGGGCTTCAGCTGGAGTTCATGGCAGTATGGTGATGACCAGGGCCGGCCCCCACCTTGAGGCCGGTGAGGCAGTCGCCTGAGTCCCCCGATTTTTTTGCACTTTTAGGGACCGTCAAATTTGTATTTCCCTTGTAAATATAGGCACGTATTTTACGTGTAAAAAAATTATATTGTATTTAGGGCTCCCCAAAAATAATTATTTGGGTCTTTCGCCTTGGGCCCTTGGGAACTCGGGGCCGGCATTGGTGATGACGTCCACATCAGGATGTTGTTGTCTATGCATGACAAGTTCAAATTTGATTGCGGCATCCCATAAGCTAGTGAAAACTGAAAACTGAAAACATGTATTAGCACTAGTATTTTCAGGCTCGTTGGATGTACTCTCTACCTCTTCCTACTGTGAACTCTCTGCATGAAGGGAAGTGAAGAGTAGGGTTGCCTTCGGATGCGGATTTATCCGAACTGATCCGAAACCGTATCCGAAAATGAGGCGGATACGGATAAGAAAAATCAGTATCCACTCAGATTCGGATCCGGATCTGGGTCTGGATCATTTTCGGATACAGATATCCAACTATTTATATACATATTGTATTAACATCCAGACATAATTCAACCAGCGGCCCGATGGTTAGTTATTTTTGCCTTTTACAAGTTCGGGCCTGATTCGATTCCCAACATTTTTTTAAAATGCTTAAATAATTAAATTTGAGATGAATGGGTATGGGGATATTGACACACCCATATTTGTAATCAAAATTGCTTTTAAGTCTATATTTCCTAAAATTTGTACATTTTTCAAATATATGCATAAGTTTACTGAATACTTTTTTTTGCATAACTATAGTAACTTAATACTTATAACTCATAACTTCAGTTTAAGTAGTTGAGCGTGTTTATTTATAACTTGCTTTATTTTAGTAGACTCAAATAATTCTAATTGGTTAGTATAGAAAAATAAATATAAAATGCCAAAGAATCTAACTGTAAACTTGTAGACTTGTAACTGTATGTGTAGTCATATCTAAAGTAGAAAGATAAATACTTGTCTTTTATATGAGAAATATTTGTCATGTCTTAAATATATTTTCCTGAGCTTATTTGGTTGTGCTGATTTTTTTATTTATAATTAGATGTGAAATGTCAATGGATGTATCATATCCATATTTGAGTACTTATAACAAAAATTATATTTTGATGTTTGAATTCGTATCTGTATTCGATAGACCATATCCGATTTGCATCCGTCTCAGAAATTTGCGGATGCGGATATGATTTTTTTTCCAAAGTCCTATTCATATCCGTATCCAAATCCGTTTTGGAATGCGGATACGGATGTTGGTATGGCTAATATCCAATCCGTATCCTATCCGAAAGCAACCCTAGGAAGAAGGGATGATTGTAATTTGTCTAATATGGTTGGCCATGGCCAGTTCAGAAAAGAAATAAAAGGGAGATTTCTCATTTTCGTGGATGCAGTAATGCACTAGATTCCTGTTTCAGAATTTCTTATAAAAGGCCATCTTTACCATACTTAATTCTGATTCAGGGAACGATCTTTGGAAGAGTGCTTAATCGATTAATATATTTTTTTTATTAATTTCTTGCTCCTGTTGTTTCTCCATATTTGGTGTATAAAGAAATTGTATGTATCTTAGTCAAGCCCATCTGTGATGCCTTCTAAATTTATAACTAAAGCATATAAGAGTGCCTGCAAAAATTCTTGGAACATTATTTTCGTAATATCCTAGCAATAGTTGTTCAGCGATAGTTGGTCATGAAAGCTTTTGTGTCTCACAGGTGTATTTTTGGGTAGTGGAGAATCACCTCAGAGAAAAAAATTGAGACTCACTGTGATTATGTGAGGTTCTACAGATTGAAGGACTGGACGCCTTGCTTTCAGTTGGGACTCATTTGTGTTTTCTCCACTTCAGATGATTGACTGACCTGCACCTCTGTGCAGATATTGGAGTCAGAGGTGATGACACCGTGCCCAAATGACTTCATATGACAAAACCTCCGAAGTACTGTGATGACACCAATACATCTGAACTGTGTTCTTCTATTTGCTCTTGACCCCTAAAATGAAGCATCCACATTCTCTTAGGTGCATTCTGCAACACCCCTGCATGTGAACTGTTCATTAATTTATTTGTGTGTTCCAGAATTTGTAAATGAAAAACTGTTTTTCTGTCAGTTGACCCTATATATTTAATGCATTTTTCTTCTTGGGTCGTTTGTCCCCTTTCTGTTTTGTTCTTTAACATGTGGGATACTCTTTTCCTTCAATTTCGCAGTTTGATTTTGTAACACTAGTCTAATTACTACTTTTTTCCTGGATCGTTTGTGCCACATTAAAATGTCTGAAATATTCTTAAAAGTGATATACATTCAGCAGAAGATCGATACTCGAACTACTGATATGTTTAGTTATATGTGAACTTTGTTTGAGCAAGGAAGTTGTAATTATCAATCAATATGTCGTTGTGACTAGGTCAAACCAAGGAGCCAGGACTTGTATTGTTGTTGAACTACTGCAGGTTTCTCTGTCCTTTTCCTTCTTTTCGTGAATTTTTGAAAATAATTAGCGACTTGTTCTACTTCTCAAAACAATTAGCGATATGCTCTTGTTTAGGACACGTCAGCAACAAACGTTATTGGGAAAAACAGCATACGTTGTTTCGATGCTGTTCTTCCCAATAATGACATCTCTTTAAAAAAAATTGTCGTGCCGTTATTGGAAATAACGGCATAGCTTATTTTTGTCTAAAGATCTTGCAGTATCAATTGTGACTCGACAGAGAATTGCAAATTGAAAGCAACTGTTGTTGTTCTCTCAGAGAATGGCATTGATTATACTGATGCCGTTATTGTGAATAACGGCATCAGTTATAATCCATTTGCACATCTTCCTATAATGGAAAGACCTCTTCTCCTCTCCCTTACCCCTTGTGATTCGTAATCTTCTCTCTCTCTCATCGCTCCTATTACTCACAAACCCTAGATCCCAAAATCAAAAAATTTCAACCATTTGAGTCCTCTGAAATTTCATATATCATGCCTCCTTACTCCCACTCTCATTTGCAATCTTCATCCACAACGAATTTCTTGCTAGTGGTTTTTTGGTTTAATTTGAAGGTATTATCATCTTAACCTTATGTTTGATATGTATTCTAATGTTATGCTTATTGTGAGTAGTGAATGACTTGAATATGTTTGAATTTTTATGCATAGGTATGGAATTTGATATCCCTATTTGGTTATATTATGGGGGTGAAGTAATTAAGGATCCGAAGAGTGGATATTCTTATAGTGATGTTGAACCGGTAATTATTTGGGCTACCCCCAACTTTACGTATGCAGAATTAATAAATAAGATATATGAAGTCGCCAATTGGGATAGAAGTGAAATGAGTCTGAAACTCAGAGCCCGTTATTCTGCTGGTAAAGGGGATGTGCAGTATTTCATGTTGGTACCCATAGACAGTGACAGTTCTCTGAGGTCTATATTGCTTAGGACACTTCATCCAAGTTGTGGTTGGAATATAGTTGAGTTATATATCGATCAAACGAGGCTTCCAAATACTACACGAGTTGTTATGGAAAGTCCTAGGCCCACACGGACTTTGAAACCATCTGCAGAGTCACATGCTAGGATTTCAAATACAGACGAAGATACTAGCACAACTCCAACGGAACCTGTTTCCTCCAAATACGAGCAGGTACATCCTACCCGATTGGCACAAATTTTTTTGGTAACTGGCATTGCTATGGAAGACTTTGACAACACCGCTGTAAATAACAACTTGGTCGAAGAGGAAGAAGATGAGGAACACGGTCTCGATGATGATGATGAGGAGATTGCCGTTGAAGCTCCAGTTGTTGATGTCAATGTAGATGTGCCGGTTAACAATGCCCGCGTGTTACCAAGTCAGGACACAAGTGCCGCGATGCGTGGATCTCAATCCAATGAATGGATGTCTCGTGCCACCATACATGAACATGGACGGTCTTCCGTTGGTTCTTCCAACTTGGATGAACTCTTCATTGGTCAAAAATTTCCAACCAAAGATGCTCTACAACATCAAGTGAAGATGTACGCCGTGAAGAACCACAGAGAATTCGTGACGGTAAAATCAGATCGTGGTCTATACCATGTGAAATGTAAATACGCGCCCATCAACAATTCAGCCGAGGAGATTGCAGAAAATCCTTCACTTTAAAATGTAGTTGGTTGTCCATGGCGCTTGAGTGCAATTGTTCCCAAAGGCCGTAATTATTTCGTGGTAAAAAAACTTGAAGGTGTACACACATGTGTGAATCCTACATTGACTCAGGATCACAGCAAAATTGACTTGACGGTCGTAGCGATGGTCCATAATGGATACTGTGAAGGGATAACCTTAATAACACCAAGAGCCATAATTGGATTAGTGAAGGGTAGGTTCCATTACACAATATCATATTGGAAAGCTTGGAAGGCAAAACATAAAGCAATTGAGAAACTATATGGTTCTTTTGAAAAAGCATACACTAAATTACCATATCTACTCAATGCAATTCAAGCTTCAAATCCGGGTACGGCTGTACAATGGGCGAAGATTGCGACCGGTCCGGGCATAGAAACATTTAAGGGTGTTTTTTGGGCATTCGGTCCTTCCATCGAAGGATTGAAGTCATGTAGACCAGTTATAAGTGTAGACGGCACTCACTTGTACGGGAAATATAAAGGCTGTTTGTTGATTGCAGTTTCACCAGACGCAAAATGGGAGGTTATTTCTATTTGCGTTTGCACTAGTTGATGGTGAAAGCATAGAAACGTGGACATGGTTCAATGAACTGTATTCGGTGCTTTGTCACAGATCGGAGAAAGTCTGTGTGTCATTTTCTGATCAGACATGCCGGTCTTTTATCCGCAATGGGAAATGAGTTCAGTACGTGGAGGGAACCATTTGCATATCGTCGGTACTGTTATGCGGCATTTTGCTAGCCAATTTCCATAAAAAATTTGGTTGTAAATTTTTGATGAATAAGTTTGAAGGGTAATTTCATGTCAAAATCGATGGAAAAGTACGAGGAAAAAGATGACACAACTTGAAGCGAGCAATGCTGATGCGGCTAACTGGTTGAAGGAAAAAGCGATCGAAATGTGGGTACTGTACTTGCGATGGTGGGCGTAGATATGGTATAATGACAACAAATCTGTCCGAAGTGTTCAACTCGTTTTAAAAGGGTGTTCGTAGCTTACCTGTCACCGCAATTGTAGAACAGATATTTTTCCGTCTGAACATGTACTTCACTGATTGCCGTGAAGCCGCGCAGATACTTATAAGTGAAGGTAAATTATGGGCACCCC